>OZ002729.1:8177139-8508562 GCA_963924305.1 Polygonum maritimum | reverse complement strand
GGCCAAGGAAAACACCCTATGAAGGCCCTACGCGACGTTTGCGTAGGAGTTGCACGGATCCCGTAGTCATGGCCTACGGATGTACGAATATACGAATATACGAATGTACGAATATATGAATATACGAATGAGAGCACCCTAATCTGCATGGCCACTCACCGCTTTGAGTTCCGGTCCCTATACACGGGATAGTACAAGGTACACGAGTATATGGGTCCCGGAGGGGGCATTGTAGGCGGGCAAGATTTCATATCAATTAGTTAGCATTTATTTCTCTATCTTATTTATTTTGCTATCCTTATTTATTATGCTTTATCCTTTATTAGGGTAGTTACTCTAGTTAGGATATTATTTATGGAGGAGAATCTTATCTTCGTTTGAGATAAGATATTGGTTGACTTGGGGAGCAAGATATCGCCCAAAGATAACCCTAATGGGCCGATCGGGCCTAGGGGCGCGCGCCCTCCCCCTCGCCTGTCCCTCTCCTCTATAAATACGCATGTATTCATGTGCCTGGTAAGTCAAGTTCTAAGCTATCGCTCTGCCTGACGCCTTTAATCGACATTGCGCCCTTACTGACTTAAGCATCGGAGGTGGATTAGGGGTCGCTCGCCCCTAGGTCCATTGTTTTGTAGGTCATTGGAGGGAAAGAGGCTCGTAGAGTGTAAGAAGATTGAAGATCATTGAAGAAGGAGCGGAAACTTGTACACGACATATTTTGTGTACTAACACCAAACATATTAGATAAAATACAAATCAAGAATTAAATGTTTATATATAACAATAATAACCAAATTTATAAGTAAGAGGTTAAATATACCCAAATCTGACAACATTTTTTTTTAAATAAAAAATAAACAATAATTTCTCAAAATTTTGATTTCCAGCCAGTCACAAAACCGGAACCGGGTGGAACCGGTCTCGGAACCGGCTTGGAACCGGAACCGGACAAACCGGTCATGGATCGGTTCCGGTTCAGGTTCCATGAAATTTGAAAGCGGGAACCGGCGGTTTTGGAACGGGAACCGGCGGTTTTGGAACCGGAACCGGCAGTTCCGAAACCGGACCCACGTCTACTTAAAGGTATGTCTCAAAAGAGTGTGAGGATGTCGAGTCCCTCAACAAGGAGACACGCATGTTACAGTCGATCAATCGATCCAAAAAAGATATCACTTCTTCACAAATCTATCTTGACTTACGCATTGCAAACAAGGTTGTCGATATGCACGACTAGGGCTTTCGATTATATTCATCATTTGTTGATCAAAGGGCTTTTGGTCTTAGATTGCATAAGGAACGTCATGAGAATGTGGTAACAGACTAACAGGTTGATGTTCTTTTCCGGTTTGGTATTTGAGCTACATGGTGTGAAATTGACAAGTGTGGTAAAACATGAGTTTTAATGATCAACCGACTGATCAAATTTCTAACTTGATCTACAATTATAGATTAAGTTAAGATATTTAGCCCCCTCTGGAATAAATTCCTAGGTTCGCCAGTGCATGTCGGTAGCGCTTGATGAGCCATACGAGTGCGTCCCTCAATTCACTCCCTTCAGGTGGACCTTACGACCTAATTAAAGCGTTAGCTCATTTTCTAAAGGGGATCCGAAGACCATAATGGAGTGCAATGTGATCCCACAAGCGTAAGTTAATCCGATTATCCGGATACCGAGAGGTGAATACCTCATGGTTTTTCCTCGATCTCTATCATGGAGGATGAAATTAAGAATGTATTAGATAAAAAATTTAAAGTGTGTTTATTGGAGATGAAAAATGTACATTACAATATTTTTTTTTTTTTTGTCGACAGTACATTACAATATTTAGTCTATATAAAAGAAAGAAATTTATACTCAATCAAACAAGTTTGATAATTGCGCCTTCATTAATTAATCGATGTATACTCATTGAACACGAGGAAGATAGCTGGATTTTTCAAAGTTCGGCAAGACGTTATGCCTAAATCCTAATAGTCTATCAGCCAACCCACGTGACATGCACTAGCTATGAAAGAAACAAAATCATGTACGACATTAGTATGTATCGATCTTCTTTGTATTTGTATATTTATATAAACCCATCTCATGATTATTCTCATGCTCAAAACAAACACATACAAATTCGTCACCAAAAAAACAATCACACACTCAAATTCAACTATGGCTTCCAAGGTCTTGCTATACGTTTTGATGAATATGATTTTGCTAGCGACGTTGATCTTGCTACTTTCATCGATCAGTAAGTGATTGTTTGATTTGCAAATTCATGAATCGGTCGTAATAAGAGATTGCATTTTAGATATATTTAAAAAGAAACAGAAAAAGTTATTCTCAGAAAATTATATTTTATGTTTTTATTTTTGTGCAGGTGAAGCCTGTGAGGAGACTAACACGAGATGTGTGGACGCATATAATGATTGCAGAATATTTTGTAGAAGGTCGGGTTCGAAGGGAGGTCATTGTGTTCCATCCTCTCAACTTTGCTGTTGTGATTAGTATGGCATCATAATATTGGAGTTATGTGTAATACCATATAAATAAGGGCATAACCATCAGTGGACCAATCTTTGGTCATCAAGGGAAGAATGTATAAAAAATAATAAATTAAGGGAAAAATGGGAAGAACGGTTAATGTGTAATACCATATGAATAAGAGCATAACCATTAGTGGATCAACCTTTGGTCATCAAGGGAAGAATGTATAAAAAATAATAAATTAAGGGGAAAACGGGAAAGAACGGTTAATGTGTAATACCATATGAATAAGAGCATAACCATCAGTGTTATATGAACAACAAATATATGTCATATAAAGTTGTTGATCGGTGCTTAATACATTTGGGCAAACCTTTCCACATGATATAAGAGTATTTATATAGAACCTCGAAGACAAATGTACGTTCTTTATACACTTGGAGTGTCTTAAGCTGGGAATAATGTCTAAATATCGTAAATAAGAAAATATATAGGTTTTGTAAATCGTACAAAGTCTGCCAAAAGCAAATCTCGTCTTGTGTAATGGGCATTGATGAATAAATACACCATATTACTTTACTCTATCGCTCTAAAGTCTAAACTCGATTTTATTTTTGTTCCTTCACCTTCGTTAGCCTCATTTTCTATTGATTTTCCTTCTATTTCTCTTTCATGAACATTGACATTATTTCATACTTCCATTACTCCCTCCCAAATTGGCATTGAAGACTAATTTTCCAATTATAAGGTTAATTTTGCATATAGTTGACAACTTAATGTATGAATTGAATACACATCAATCATCTTTTTTTTTCCGGTGTTGTAACGAGAGATCGAACGAGAACAATAAAGCAAGAACGACACACAGATTAACGTGGTTCGGTAATGGTGTGTTACCTACGTCCACGGTCAAAGAAACCGTATATTGTTTTTTTTTTTGGTCGAAGGAGAGGCGGGAGAAACAGAATACAGAATACATAGTGTACTGTTTGGCCCGGGTGCTACTCCGCCTCCCGGACCTCCCAGCCAGAGGGCGCGTCGCCCCCCAGGACCCCCAAACTCGCTGACCGGGCAGCGAGACCCCCATGCTACCCGTCGCAGTGTGTGATTCAGATTCAAGACACATTAACATTCTGGTTATGGACACTATCCGTGAGGTCGAAAGAGAGATCTTTTCTTGTCATGAACACGACTCTCTTCCATGTATGAGAATATGATTCCACATAAGCGTTACACTAGTAATTGTAATAAAAAAGGCTAATAGCACGATTATGATTACTACAGATGCAAAGAAACAAAAATCATACATGCACGAGATTACTATGATCTTTGAAATCAATGTACCTTGTCTCTTTCTTCATATTATAATATATATCCTCGATCGATCTTCTTGATTTATTTATACATAAACCCATATCTCATCTCGATCATTCTCACAACAAACACATTCAAATTCATTACAAAAAAATAACCAAAAACACTCAAACTGAACTATGGCTTCCAAGCTTTTGCTTTCCCTTTTCCTTTTGGTGAATATGATTCTGCTAACTATGTTCATCTTGCTACTTTCTTCCATGGGTAAGTAAAGTACATCCATAAGTCATTAGCAATCGCTCTCTATATATTTCATCCATAAATTGATCGCAGATTATTTCATGTATGATTAAATTCATTTTAATTTGCAAGTCATTATGTGATTGTTGTGTAGGCGAATCTGTGACTTGTCAAGGAAAATGTGAGGACTTTCCAGATTGCAATTTATTTTGTAAGAGATCAGGTTACAAGGGTGGCCATTGTTATCCTCCATTTTCTCAATATTGCTGTTGTGATTAGAGTGTCATTGTAGTTTATATGTTGTATTTTGCTATATATATCATCAATAAAAGTAATGAAACTTGGATTTTTTGTTTTGTTTGTGTTGCTATTTTCCTCAAGATTGGATATGACCCTATACTTATTTAGAGTTCCTGGATTTGAAAATGCAAGGTTACTATATTGGGCAGATCACAACATTATATTGTTCAATTTGGGAGTATCAAGTGCTCGGTTGGACACCTTTTTTGTAGTTTGTTTTGTTAGTGACGGCAATCTTTCTTGTTGCTCAACACCGATGTAAGTAAGGTCAACCCATTTTCACGGTAATGGCCCGACGAGGTTGGTTTTCCTCGTCACTGACGAACGCGATACTAATTGGATTGTTCGCACCCACCTATGCGATGTCACCACCCCTCTAAACGACACTCATACAATAGCTTCTACCGCGGCCTCAACGTATTACCGTCTTTATGATACTTTAGGTTACATGCGTGGGGGACACGTGTTGCAAACAAGGAATGTATGTGAGAAGAATTGACACATATTGACGCAGCAAGAAGGTTGAAAGGCAAACAAACGCAAACCTTGGTGAACAAGGAAACGCAAACGCAAACGCGAAACCTAAAACGCAAGAAACTGGAAATCCACCAGAAATTCAGAGAAAACTCTGTAATTGAAATTAATAATCGTCTTTTCAGGGCTACATTCGATCTATATATAAAGAAACTAAAAATCTAAAAGATAGAAAATCCAAAAGATATGAACTAAAAATTATAAAAATCCCGAAAATAACTAAAATCTAGTTTAAAGCCCTGAAACATTATTAAAAGCCCGAAAAAGGCCTTATAACAGTGCAAAAGCACTTATGTGAATTTGTGAGCGCGTTCCCTATCCGGAAAGGTATCGTGCGCCCCAAACTGATAACGGACGACCGAGATCACTTCTGCCGGTGATGGCCTTTTCGACGGCTGAGATCCTCTTCGAACTGGGCTGCCAATCTGCCTACATCACATATCACCTCTCTCTAAAACCTCATTGGGTTAGGGGCCTATATATAGGTGTGAGGTGTTGGGCTTAAGACCAAAAGCCCACGACCGTACCTAGATCCGTCCGAGAAAAGCAAGCGGCCCGAGAGATCCAAAGTTGTTACACGAGATCATTCTATCGAATCTAGGAACAACTCTATCTAGTATATCGTATCTATCTAGTTACATGAATATCTTGTAAATATCTATCTTTTGAGTGTCCCCTATATATACAAGGAGGGGGTCACGAGATTGTATACATTCACATACGCGATCATACACGAGCAATAATACGAATACGCACATCTTTCCTCACAAATTCTTTAATTCACTTTGGTTTGGTTCTAGCCGATTTTGGCTAAGGAGTCGCTAATTCTACTTGGTCGATTTCTAGCTAAAACATGAGGGATGATGACAAAGTTGGAGCTTAAATTATTTTGAATCATCCCCAAACAACCTCCAAAAATAGAGATTTCACCCTCGATTATTTGTAAAGCATGAATAGGGCCTCATCATCTAATTTCTAACCTTTCCCCGACCCCTTTATCTTACATTAAGATTAGATAAAGGGGCCTCATGATTGTAAATCATGAATAGGGCCTCATTATTTTAATACAAACTTGTGACGTGATGAGGCCCTATTGAACTCTAAAAAACAAGAAAATATTAAAACAAGAAAATTTGTGACGTCTGGTCACACATCCACCTAAGCATTCTCATTTCTACGACAGCGAGTTTCTACTCTTGAGCCTTTGTCGGCGGCCAACACTCTGCATTGTAGAGGGCCGCAGGCCTTACGATAGATCTGTAAAACTTTCCCT
Source organism: Polygonum maritimum (assembly GCA_963924305.1). Taxonomy (NCBI): domain Eukaryota; kingdom Viridiplantae; phylum Streptophyta; class Magnoliopsida; order Caryophyllales; family Polygonaceae; genus Polygonum; species Polygonum maritimum. The sequence goes on along the minus strand of OZ002729.1, from coordinate 8,502,425 downwards.
TGAGCTTGAGTGGAACCTTCTTGTCGCACAAAACCCCTGAAGCTGCCCTCAACTTCTGCCAACCTCTCTGAATCCGAGATCTAACGTCCTCCTTAATACACCCGTCGCTTTGCAAAACTGATCCCAAGTACTTGAAGTTACCCTTTTCGCAATGACTTCACCTCTCATCCGCACCTCACTCACCGCCTCGTTTTCTTAACCGAAAATGTACTCCACATATTTCGTCTTGGATCTACTCAGCCTAAACCCCTTAGATTCTAGCCTCTCCCTCCACACTTTCAGTTTTTTACTAACTTCAGCTCTAGAATCCTCTACCAATACGTTGTCATCCACTTTAATATATAACTAGTTTAACTCTCCTATCTTATACGGGATTTGAATCAAATTTAAATTTAATATTTTTCATTACTATAAATAATATATTAATCACATATAAATAAAATTTATATGAAACTAATAGTGCTATAAAATACATAATTAGGATTTTTGAGAAATTATGATCATATTTATTTGTATAATCATTTTTTAAAATAAAGATTACGATAATACAAAGGATTAAAAGGACAACCTATATACAATCTGATCTTTCATTAACGTATTAATTAATAAATGAATTCTTTGATTATTTTATAAGAATTAAAGGGATAAGCTATACAATTAAATTTTTAATTAAGAAAGAAAAAACTAATTAATATATTAATTAAAAAATAAAAGATTTTGACTAACTGGTAAGAATATTTATCGACCGATATATAATTATCAAAATTTTTTCTTTCTTAATTAGTATCTTAATTAATATCTTATAGATAAAATTTATACAATAAAAATAAAGTAATTTATATTTCATCTCTATACTTACCTTTTTTGTCAGAAAAAATCTCATTTATCTAAATAAATATGATGTAGCTTAATAAATGGATATGACGTGGTTTAATAAAATCTCATGTGGACAAATATATATGACATGGATAAATACATATGATGTGGTTTAATAAAAAATTAAAATATTATATGTGACATGGAAATATGGAATCACGATAGACTGACACGTGTTAAAATTCTAGGTGGCGAAATGTGAGTACGACGTGAAAAAATACTACATGATACAATATGGTGGGTCAAAATGTTATGCCTTATATATACATAGATTATGATATAGATATAATGAGATAATAGAAAATCAAGTGGAAAATGAAAGATTTGAAATAATTAAAGATAGAGGGAACGGGGTGGGGTTGGGGGGGGGGGTCCGGATCCTTTGTCCTATCTATGTGTCCCTTCAATCTCATTGGTCCATACATAATAAAATTAATTGAAAATTGCTTTTATTTTAACAAAGTAATTTGTATAGACCAATCAAATTGAAGGAACCTGCAAATGAGACACATAAATGGTAAAGAGGATCTCCACCGGGGGGAGTTATTTTGGGGTAATATTAGAGTGGGTAATCTAGGATGAAATATATTACATTAAATAGTCTAACCTTCTCATATAAAAATCCTCATTCTCTTCCTTTCTCTCTCCTCTTCATTTTCTATTCTCTCTAGCCTCCTCCCTCCTTCCCTTTCCGCTCTCCCTCTTTCTCCCTCTCCTAAACTCCCTCCCTCTCCTCTCCATTCTCTTTCTTCTCCTCCCTCCCTCCCTCTCCTTTAGCCACCACCACCCTCTGCGACCAACTCCGCCTCCGCCACCGCCTCCACCGTCACCAGATCTGACGAATTTCAGGTTCGTTTTCGTTCTTCGACTCCTTTTGGTCCTATTTCAGCCTCGATCTCCAATTTTCTTTTAATTTGACTCAGATCTAGGCTCATGCGAACCAGATCTACGCTCGTTCGAGCCAGATCTACGCTCGTTCGAGCCAGATCTACGCTCGTTTGAGCCAGATCTACGCTCGTTCAAGCCAGATTTAGGCTTGTTCTTGTGGGTTCAAATCCCACATAGGCATACTAATAAATTATGATGACAAATAGTATACGTGATGATAAGTTAGAGTGATGACAAGTTTTGTACGTGACGATAGAGTATGTAATGACAAGATTTACCTCATGTTGAGTGATGAAAAAATATGTGATTATAGAGTTTTAAGATGATTTAGTTGATGATATGATAGGTGATGATAAGGTTAAATGCAAATATAAGCAACGATAGATTCAATGATGACAAGTTTTGATGACAATTAAGTCATGACAAGTTAAGGTGAGTGATGACTAGATTATCGATAATTTAAACAACGACTAGATGAGTGATGACAATTAAGATTTCATGATAATTTGAGTGATGACAAGTTGGGCGGTGGCTGGTCAACGGTGGTCAACGGCTGGTCAACGTCGGTCAACTCCGGTCAATGATCGGTGGTGGTAGGGAGTGACAACGTCATCATATGTCATTGATGATGTTATCATGTAAATTTAAAAAAAAAAGGACAAGATTGGAAAAAAGACTACCTTGTGATTTTTTTTCCTTGTAGATTACATTGCTCAATAATTTCTCTCATTAGTCTAGTAGCCCGATTGAGTCTTAAAGATAGGTGTGAAAAGTTTACATGTATGGAAACAGGGAAAATTTTATCCTAAAAATAAGATAGAAGGATATTTTGGGATAAATTCTTTTTAATGGAAAATATATCTTTTTAGTGACAAGGAAAACATAAAATATTTATATTAGGTTCTTGAGAGTTTTATACATAGACTTGAGTTTTAAGGATTATGATTTACCCATTTAAGAGATTTTGGAGAATTTAGAGTGGTGTGGTGTCAAGAAAGCTTCAATCTTGAAAAGAGTTCGAGCAACCGAAACATTGACGTCAAGAAGACTACTTCGAAATTGAAGGTACGATTTTAGAACAAAGACTACCTCAAAATCAAAGGTACTGTTTTTTTTTTTGTTGAAAATTAAAGGTTTTTTAGATTAGAAGAAGTTTATGAATATTCTCATTAACATTGACTTTTAGCATTTGTTTGATAATTAAAAATTAATAAGAAAAGCTAAAAAAAAGAGTAAAATATAAGAAATAAAGAGAAAAGAAAGTATGAGAAATCCATAAACAAGAATATGAATAGGTTTTGATGATCATTTTGAATTGATTTTATTTACTTTTCTTTATTTTAGATTGAGTTTTTTACTTTCTCACTAAATAGTGAGATTCATTTTCTCATCCTTTCTCTTTAATTTTTTTTTGAAATTCCGTCAAATCTTATCTTAAAACTCAATCAAATGACCGAATAGTGTTTCACATGATTTCTCATCCTAAATATTTTTTCAATATCCACCATTCAAACATATTGTATGATAATAACATTTTTTCAATGCATATTTTAATTAATTAAAAACATATGTCAATGTTAATAGGTTTTCAATATTGACAACATTATTTTATATGAGTTGAATTATGTATATTATCCATTTTAGAATAACTTTAGCAGTATTTTTTTATCACTAGCTCTTAAAAACTAAATGAGTAATTTAATGTCCCACTATAATATTTATAATATAAAAATAAACATTATTCAGAAATATCATGGTAAGATAAATATATATATTAAACATTATAAGTATGTATATTAATATCTATATTATAAAAATAATACAAATATCTTATTATTTTTTAATGTTAAGTAACGTCAAAGTGTTTAGTAATATTTATATGAGAAAGAGTCATCTAAGAATGAGTCTTAGAATAGGAATTAGGAATGAATCTCAACCCTTGATTACTATTAATACGGTCCATTTTCGCCCAATTTATATGGTAGGAAAAGAAGGGGTTGGGCCCCGCTCTCCTCTCCCGCATCTGCATCTCCGCCCTCCCCTCCTCCATCTCCCTCCTTCTCGCCTTCTTCCCCCGCGTCCTCTCGCCGACCCCGCCATCTCTGTCTCCCTCTTCTTGCGCTGCGGCCGTCGATTGCTCAGATCCAGAGCTTCCATGGCGTTTTCGACGGCGGAGTCCGGAGCAAACTCGACGGCAAAGAGGCGAGTCTCGCCACCGGCGTAGCAGAGCGTCTTGTCGCCGTCCAGCCGACAAAGCCGCCACCGTCTTGGAAAACGACGAGATCTGGCTTATTCAGCTCGTTCGGCTCTCGGACTACACGGTGCTCGTTCGGAAAACTGCAATCCTCCGGCGGATTACACGTTAGGAAAACTCAGGCCGTAGTTCCGGCCTACGATTTCAGTCTGCATTGGAGAAAAATCGAGCGATTCGGAGTTGTCATAGGCGGTGTCGACGTACAGATCGTCGTAGAGCGACCATTGGAGGTCGGAGGAGCCGAAGCGTTCCGAAAGTTAACCCTAGATCTATGCACTTTGCAGAGGGGATGTTCGACGCGCTAGCGAGGAGGAAGAGGCAGCGGATCACGAAGATCTCGAAGGAAGAGATGTTCGATTTCTGGACGCAGCTTACGGACCAGAGCTTCGACGCTCGTCTTCAAATCTTCTTCGACATGTACGTTGCAGTTCATCTACTTTGTTATGTTCTTTCAAATTTGTATGTATTGGAATTCAGATTTAATCGATAGGTTCAATGGAGAAGGGGATTATGAACGGAGTAGAGTAATTGTTAAGCCGAATTTTCGAATTTGACAATTACGAGGGCGATGAGCGCCATTAATCGCAGCTGGATCTGAAGGTAACATGGAGTTTGCGTTTTTATTCTTTTGATTTCAACTTCGTGTTTGGTACTTTTTCTTGGCTGGATTTGGAAAAGATGGATGCTGATTGTGAATTGTGATTGGATTTGTTGTGTGTTTTCAGCTCTGATGTGCAAGAAGCCCATGGCGGCCTGAACTTCATGATGTGCAAGAAGCCCACGGCGGCCAGAACTTCATGATGTGTAAGAAGCCCCAACCGGCGACTCTGGCGGAGGAGACAAATGCTTTTCCCGTCTCCAATTTGGATACGCTAACTGGAGTTGCCATCAAATATGGCGTTGAGGTATACATGGCTCTGAACGTATATTAATGCCAGTTGCAACTGAGGAATTAATTGTATATTTGGCGTCCCAAAATGTCAATTTCTGTTACAAATGGTTAATTGATAAAGCTTGCTCAAGAGTTTAGCATGATTAGTTAACTGAGGATTTTATATAACCTTTTCTAGTTTAAGAGGTTTATAAGGATTCTTTAATCCACGTCTCTGTTCATTGTTAGTAGAGTACTTAATAGTAATACCATAGATTTGTACAAATTTGACCATTGAGTTGCACAAATTTGATCATTGAGTTGCACAAATATTGATGAACGAATTGACCATAGAATTCAACACATTGGCAATAGAGTTGAACAAAAATGAATGAACAAATTGACCATAGAGTTGTACAAATTTGACCATTGAGTTGCACAAATTTGACCATTGAGTTGCACAAATTTAACCATTGAGTTGCACAAATTTGACCATTGAGTTGCACAAATATTGATGAACAAATTGACCATAGAATTCAAAACATTGGCAATAGAGTTGAACAAATATGAATGAACAAATTGACCATAGAGTTGCACAAATTTGACCATTGAGTTGCACAAATTTGACCATTGAGTTGCACAAATTTGACCATTGATTTGCACAAATATTGATGAACAAATTGACCATAGAATTCAGCACATTGACAATAGAGTTGAACAAATATGAATGAACAAATTGACCATAGAGTTGTACAAATTTGACCATTGAGTTGAACAAATTTGACCATAGGGTTGAACAAGTTTGACCATTGAATTCCACAAATTTGACCATTGAGTTCCACAAATTTGACCATTGAGTTGCACAAATATTGATGAATAAATTGACCATAGAATTCAACACATTGACAATAGAGTTGAACAAATATGAATGAACAAATTGACCATAGAGTTGTACAAATTTGACCATTGAGTTGCACAAATTTGACCATTGAGCTACACAAATTTGACCATTGAGTTGCACAAATTTGACCATTGAGTTGCACAAATATTGATGAACAAATTGACCATAGAATTCAACACATTGGCAATAGAGTTGAACAAATATGAATGAACAAATTGACCATAGAGTTGTACAAATTTGACCATTGAGTCGCACAAATTTGACCATTGAGTTGCACAAATTTGACCATTGATTTGCACAAATATTGATGAACAAATTGACCATAGAGTTGTACACAAATTTGACCATTGAGTTGCACAAATTTGACCATTGAGTTGCACAAATTTGACCATTGATTTGCACAAATATTGATGAACAAATTGACCATAGAGTTGTACAAATTTGGCCATTGAGTTGCACAAATATTGATTACCAAATTGACCATAGAATTCAACACATTGGCAATAGAGTTGAACAAATATGAATGAACAAATTGACCATAGAGTTGGACAAATTTGACCATTGAGTTGCACAAATTTGACCATTGAGTTGAACAAATATGGATGAACAAATTGACCATAGAGTTGAACAAATCGGTCATAGAGTTGAATTGTCCATATAGTTGAACAAGTTTTGTACGTGCGCTAATAAAAAAACGAAAAACGGAAAAAGAAAAAAAAAGGGAAAAACGCGTATAATACGCGAATTATACGGCCGAGATTATGGGCTGTTATGCGCGCGTGTTATGGGTTGTGTTCCCCCCGCTTGACGAACGGTCGAGATTCAATCTTATTTCCTACCATAATAATCATTCCTACCGGATCCGGACCCTATTTATATAAATATGAATATTATTTTGATAGATTATTATGTAAGAAAGAATCATGCAAAATTTAGAGAATTATTTCAAACAAGTCGAAATGTAAATTTTATCTTAACAAATTTCAAAGGAATCAAATCTATAAGATCCTTGGTTGAGATATCTTTGAAAAGTCAACAACTTAGGGTTCAAGCACTTTATGTTTACACTTTATAAAATATTATAAAAATATTTATGTATATGATTCAAAATCTAAACTCTAAAAATAAATATATAGGTTTTTCTTTTGATAATTTTTATTAGACAAGATAAAATCTTTTAAATCATTTAAAATTCACACATACTTGAATTAATAAGATCATGTTCCATTATTATGGATACAAATTCTTAGATAGGAAAAAACTTATACATATACATATAGTATAGATTATTAGTTTTGAAAAAATCCGAATTATATTTTAAAAATGTATTGTTTTTTTTTTTGTTAAAAAATCATTCCAGGATTATATTTCACAAAATACTTTCCGATTATATCTTGATTTTTTTGATTAAATGAAAGATCATGTTTTTATTAAACCAGTTAGAAAATCTTATACGTATAGAAATAGTCTAACGTTTTTGGTTAAAAAAAATATGAAATATATTATATTTGTTAAAAATAATTTTAGAAATTACTTTTCAATTTTATTTAGATTTTTTATTTGATTTAAAAGATAATGTTTTATTTTATAACAATATTTATTAGAAGATTATAACTTATTATGTAAAAGAGGGCTTAATGAATTATTTTATTATATACAAGCACGAGGCAATTTTTTTTGTTAAAACATTGACTTTGAATATACTATAGTAGAATAGATAAAATAAATATATAGAAGATAGAATAATTGAAGAAAGTATAGTACAAGGACATATTCCCACTATGCCATAAGGTAAGGTCACATGATACGAATTAATGTTTGGAAAGTTTTATTTAAATTTAGTATTTAGGATTATTCAATATTTTCTGAAACGAGTTTATCATTTTCCTTTTAGAGTTTAACTTCTAAATTAGGGGGTGCTTATAAGTTATAATATAGTGTTATGATATGTTATAAGAAAACCATATCCACACAAGGTAAGAATCATGAAAACAGTGTGGGAAGAAGATGACATGGAAGAAAGCAGAAAACAGATATGCTAACATAAATTTGGATGACCCAAACTTTACAGGTTCGTTTGGCATCGATATATAAGATATCAGATATCAGGTATGGGTATGGATATCAGATATCGGATATGGATATAGATATCAAATACTAATATGGTTGTTTGGTATAACTTAGATATCAGTCATATCTCATATTTATGGTTTGTTATCTTATATTTTGATATGAGATATTAATATTTTATTTTTTATAATATAATTTAGGTTCTAAGTTATGAAAACTATAATATATAAATTGAGTATCAAAATAAACAAAATACTAATTACAAATTGATTAATTCATTTTTAATGAACATAATGGTCAGCGGCGGGGGTATGAGGAGAGATGAATATGTGGATAAAAAAAAGTAGGGGTAGGAAGAGGAGAGATATCAGCTATATACCCCAAAATTTTGGTATATGAAATCTCTGAAGAATTGATATCTAGATATCAAAAGATATCACCTAATATTGATATAATTAAATTCCAAATAGTGGGTACGGATATCGGTCATATCAATACCCATACCTGATATAGATACCAAACGGGCCCTTAGCTTTACTACTAAATCACTAATCACCTAATGCTTACCTACTAGAAAAAAAAAAATATAGTAGATGGGGCATTTGTTCCCTACTGAACTCTAAAAAACAAGAAAATATTGAATTAATTACGTGGGAAAGATATTAAATCGATTAAGTTGGCAAAACTCAGTTAAGAATTTGGAAAGGTTTTATAAATATAAATTCCTAATTAAGGACCCAAAACATATTAATTTAGTAAGTACATAATTATTTATACACCTGAAAAACCTTTCGCGTTCATTGAAAACTGACGGCATTATTTAACCGCCTCAAGGCTTCAATCCTGTGCACTGGCAAACACGTGTTCCCTATCACCCACCAGCAATCTCGACCGTCGGTTGTAAACGATCTGTTGGCCTTCGTGTGATCGTGTCCCTGATCCCACACCGTAAAATCCGAATTGACATCCGAGTTCTTGCCTTTTATTTTTTCTTTTTCTTCTTCAACCCTTTCTCTTCTTGTACCCGTCTCTGTTCGTCTCTCTTTTCCGTAAACCTTTTCATGCATTCCAAAGATCTCGCCATTGTAGGATTCTGAAAGCGCTTTCTCGGTTTCTCCTCAGCGATGGTTGTCCAGGTAAAGCAAGAAATCTACGAAGAGAGTCCTGCTGGCCGGTCGACGCCGGGGGCGAGGCCGAGGTCTGCGGTGCCGGAGTTCGCATCTGTAATCGAATTGAGTAGCAGCGACGAAGAAGGAGAAGAATACGAGAGAGACGCCTCCGATTCGGCGAAGAGAGCTAGGGTTTCCGGTGGGAGTTCTATGAGCAGGATGGGGCAAGAGCTTTTGCCGGTCGAAACTATTGATCCTCTTTCCGATGCCGATGCGCCGGCGCTCCTTCCGTTGCCGGCGCCTCCGTTGTCGTCCTCAAGGAAGGAAGTCGTTTTGTCTTCTTTCAAGCAGTTTTGGAAGGCCGGCGACTACGAAGGCTCTCCTCGCGATGGTGATTGGGACTCCCGGACTGGTTAGTTCTTGTTTCTTTTGATTTCGTCTTTTTTCGGAGTTTTAGTAGCCAGTGTGTTGAATTGGATGATAAGTTTGCACTTTCCTTTTTGATGATTGCATGTTAATCGAGTTTTGTTTGTTCCGAATTGATGTGAATCGGTTCATGTGATGCGTCTTTGTGCAATCCTGCTGCCCTACTTGTTTGTATGGGTATATGTTGGGGAAACATTCTGGCTATCAAAGTTGGAGGACAATGTAATTAGACTATACCTGTTATAGTGGATGGAACTCAGGGATCAATGTATACAACTGTTGATGTGATAGGACATCTTCTTGATAAGGAAACCCTAATCTTTGTGCAGGCGGTATGGATCATGTGAGAGTTCATCCGAAGTTTCTGCATTCTAATGCCACCAGCCACAAGTGGGCACTTGGAGGTATGTTTATGTTTTACAAATATAGAGACCTAATGAACTTCACAAACCTGTGGGCTTTGCTCAACTTGTAAACCTGCTTCAGGCTGTCCTTTCAAGGACAGCCTGGAGTTCCTCTTAACTTCTTTTGAGCAAACAAATAATAGTGGTAGTGTGCGTAAAACTGTTTACTAATACGAGTATATGCATACAGCTTTTGCGGAGTTGCTGGACAATGCGCTGGATGAGGTACCTTTCTATTAGAAGTGTCTTCAATGTTTTGCATGTCCGATCATCATTATCACTTACTATTCAATTTTATGTAGGTTTGTAATGGAGCTACATATGTAAACATAGACATGCTGCAAAACAAGAAGGATGGAACTCCAATGCTACTCTTTGAAGGTATTACTTGCATTTTACCGAATTCAGGCTTGAGATTTGTTTGATTCTAGTTCATGCCTTTTTGAGAACAGTTAAATTTGCTTAAGCTCACATTTAGCAAGGTTCCTTCTCTCTTTTATCCTATATCTCCTATTATAGTTATCCTTAGAGTAGGTGTTCCCCTAAAACAAAATCCTTAGATTAGGCGATGAGACTGTTGGCTAATATCTGTCATTGCATAGCAAATGTGCTGACTGGTGTAAATATGTTATGTGAGGTAAGTTTTGCTAGACTGTATGGATTTTTTTTGACAATTATTAGTCATTGAATCATCTTCATGTCTGTTTGTTTGGTTTTATTTTTTTTGGCCTTTTCATTCCATTGTTGATATGAAAGAGCAAAACCCGTTCTAAAGAAATTTGCTTACTAGCCTTCGTTTACATAGAAATTGTGGACTTTCCTTAAACTTGGACTGATGTTGTTTACATAGAAAACCCTGATAAGCAAGTACCGCATAGATAGTCATCTTCTCATGGAAAACTTGGATTACATGCTCGAATTCCTTGATTGTTGGAATTTAAGTGATTTTGGACTGAGGTTGCTCGATTTGTTCGGATACTCCTAGTGTCGTCCATTGTATAGTCACAAGGTTATTGAGATGCTACAACTTTTCAGATAATGGAGGTGGGATGGACCCTGATAAGTTAAGGCAGTGTATGTCCCTTGGTTATTCTGCAAAGAGCAAATTAGCAAATACTATCGGACAATGTAAGTAATGGTGTATGTTGGTGTTTCTTCATTTTATTTCAAAATTTCTTAACTATGGTTTTAATCTCTTTTTCTTTTGTTTTCCCAGATGGGAATGGCTTTAAGACAAGTACCATGAGGCTTGGGGCAGATGTGCTTGTATTTTCACGCTGTCCAGGAAAAGATGGGAGAAGGTATTTTTCTTTTGGAGTTGTTTTCTCATATGGAATAAAGAGTTTTCTTATATGGAAGTACGCATATGCACATTAGAGTGATGCAACATGGGTCTTTGGAACAGTCAACAAGTACTCAATGATATATTGCTCGGTTACACATGTTGTTTTTCACTTCTCAAGTCCAGAGTAGTGATGAACACGTTTCCTAGAACAAGAGATGATGTTGGAGCTTTAGCAGTGTTATAGTCTTTGGGATGTGTGTTTTATGTGTGTTATCATTCATGACATGTTCTTGATCCTACACCCAATTTTATGATAACTGTATCCATCCTTCCATTGTCTTGCAACTGTTTATGAAGTCTTCCTTTGTGGATATTTGCAGCCCTTCATATAATATGTATTCTTATTTTACTTCTTTTCAGTCATACTCGAAGCATTGGGTTGCTGTCTTACACCTTTTTGCGGAGCACTGGTAAAGAAGATATTGTTGTTCCCATTGTAAGTTCACCCTCCCTTTAAAGTTTCATTTGCTATGTTAAATTTTGTTGCGTATTGCAAACTTATTCTCTGTTTAATTGGTTACATTAATGTTCATAGTCATTGTTTTGTTCTAAAATTCATTAATTTAATGAATTGCAAGCTTGATTATGAGAGAAAAGATGGCGAATGGGAAAAGATTATCAGATCTTCTGCTGATGATTGGAATAGAAATGTTGAGACAATTGTACAATGGTCTCCTTTTGCAAACGAAGCTCAACTCCTACAACAGGTACGCGTAATTGCTCATTCTCAGAGCATTAAACAATGCATGGTCTTGTATTTGTCATGCATGTTGTTTGCCCTCGTTGGTATATCATGGTTTTTTTATTTGAAGTTTGAATTTTGAAGGGTGACTTTCCTACTGTGTTTTCAGTAAAATAACATGTGTGATCATTAAAACAAGCCCTTTTGAGTCTGGTTAACTAATATAGATTTGGCGGATTTTATTTGTCAAATGCTGCACTTAGTTTCTGAAATCCAAAAATTAATAGACCAAGTAGCTTTAATATCACGTTTTTGGAGTTTCCTCGTAATTTATGGCCCACAATTTATAAACTTCATCTGCATTGTGCCATTTTGTTGGTATTTTGTACGAAGACAATTGTACGAGTTCTGCCCAAAACATCCGTTGTTTCACACTTTCACCCCTAATATCTGTTTGGTCTAGGATTCTGCTTACAGTAACCTGTCTCCAAAAATGATTGGGATTATGTTCTTGCTGTTTTATTTTGGTTATAACAATTTTGTGTTTTAGATCCGTTGCTAATGTATTATTCTTTTGTAGTTTTACATGTTGAAGGGTCGTGGTACACGCATTTTTGTTTACAATCTCTGGGAAGATGACCAAGGGCAGCTCGAACTAGATTTTGACACCGACCCACATGTATGCATTTATTACCTTCTTAGTTGAAGTCACCTTCTCTGTTGTTCTTTTTTTTATCCCTCTCTAATTTATCTGATGATGCATGAATGTGGCAGGATATTCAAATCAGGGGTGTGAATAGGGATGAAAAGAGTATCAAAATGGCACAGGAGTTCCCCAACTCTAAGCACTTTCTGACTTACAGGCATTCTTTGAGGGTAAATTGAGATGTTTCTTTTGTATTGCTATGCTTCGGTATGCAAATGATTATCTTTGGTTATCTTGGAGTTTGATGTTGTGAAATATACGTACTTATGCCATTAAAATGTCCTCTATTTTTTGGAAATTGTGGGAATGTATTATAGGAGTTCTATCTTTTGTTTAGAGAATGCTCGATCCTTGTGCAAGAGAAAATTCAGGCAGATCTTTTGCCATTTATTTTTGCATATAACTTTAGGGATTTCTTGTTACAAGTGCAACAAAGGCTATCCTATGAGTTCCTTAGATGCAGTAATTTTTAGTTTGTAGAACTGCCAGGACTTAGGGTTGAAGTTTAACTGCACTTGACTTTGATTAGGAGGCATAGTCTTTGCTTGCATGCAGAAAGGATGAGTTTTACATTTTTCGAATTTCAGAGTTATGTGTCTATCCTATATCTGCGACTTCCTCCCAACTTCCGGATCTTTTGCCATTTATTTTTGCATATAACTTTAGGGATTTCTTGTTACAAGTGCAAACAAAGTCTATTCTATGAGTTCCTTAGATGCGGTAATTTTTAGTTTGTAGAACTGCCAGGACTTAGGGCTGTAGCTTTAGAAGTTTAACTGCACTTGACTTTGATTAGGAGGCATAGTCTTTGCTTGCATGTCGAAATGATGAGTTTTACATTTTTCGAATTTCAGAGTTATGTGTCTATCCTATATCTGAGACTTCCTCCCAACTTCCGGATTATACTTCGTGGAATGGATGTTGAGCATCACAATATAGTGAATGACATGATGATGACACAAGAGGTCACTTATCGTCCGCAGGGTACTCCTGATGGAGTTCCGAAGGATGCGAATGTAAGATTTTGCTTGATTGTTATCTTGAGATCAACTTTTTCGATTCTTTTATATCCATTATTATTGACATTGCTGATCTTATGTGATCATTAGATGGTTGCTGTTGTGACTGTTGGGTTTGTGAAAGATGCAAGGTCTCATATTGATGTACAAGGATTCAATGTATATCACAAAAATCGCTTGATAAAGGTCAGCTAAATGTTTAGATTACATTTGTGTGTTATTTTTTCTCTTTTGCTTGCTTATTGTATCTTGGTCTTTGAATGATAAATGTTCATAATATGACCAATGGCTGTGCATTATTAGCTGTTGCTGTAATTATTTTGGCAAGTTAAATGGTGCTTATTTTTTAAGCATTGTTCTGATTGTGATTTTGTTTCTGCTTTTTTACCTTGTTGTCAGCCATTCTGGAGGGTTTGGAATGCTGCTGGAAGTGATGGTCGAGGGGTTATAGGTTCTTCTTCTTCTCTCTTTAAGATGATTTGATTTCATTCACAATGTTTTTTGCAAGGCCAGATTGGTTAAATTGTATTTTCGTCTGCAGGCCTTTTGGAAGCCAATTTTGTTGAGCCAGCTCATGATAAACAGGGTTTTGAACGCACTACAGTTCTTGCAAGACTGGAGACCAAATTAGTGACTATGCAGAAGACGTTCTGGTTTGTCTATTTTACATATCCTGTTTCTTTTCAAAGTTTAAATTGTATTTTCCTCCTGTCATTCAAACAAATAATCATTCCTTTTCTCTGTTCTACATAGGAGTAATTACTGTCATAAGATTGGGTATGCACCCAGGCGCAACAAAAATGTCGTACAATCTACAGGCCCAGGTACGGTCTCTGTTATTTTTTTAAACGGTGCATTTGTTGGGGGGGGGGGGGGAGGTAGAATATAGAAACTGCTGTAATTTCACTAATGGTGGCATCTGACTTATTGACTTGCAGAATCTTCTCCTGAATTAATTGATGCGCCTTGCCGACCAAAACGGAAAGTTCCAGAATCTGATAAATCTTACTCCCATTCACATTATAAACAACGAGAGAAGGCATTAAAGACAGAGATACATGTCAATGGGTATACAAATGGAAAGTCGGGATCAAGAGCCAGATCCACTTTTGAACCAGTTTCATCTTCTTCTAGTGATGATGAGACACATGCTTATAGACCAGAGAGTAGAGTTAATGGAAGATCCAATAAGGTACATCGTTCTGGCAACAAAGATGGTTCTCCTATGATCTTTTCACCTGCGCCACTGGGTTGCAGATCAGGGGGTAGATCTAATGGAACTGCCGCAAATTCAGTGCCCGAGGTTATTCACCGGACTTCTGTCTTTACTTATCCAAACAGGCAACTTTCATTATTAGAATTGTTTGTGGAATTGGTTTCACATACGTTTCTGCTTGGCAGGTAGCAATTGGTGTAGATGATTGTCCTTCATTAGATGCACATGAGTTGGAAAGATTGAAAGAAGAGAATCTCCAGTTGAAGAAAAGGTTATGTTGATATGTTACGAGATTTTAATTGTAGGTTATGTAATACTTTCCAACCCAATACGCTAAAAAATATGGCCCTTGTCGCTTTATTCAGGCTTGCCAAGAAGGAGAAGGAAATTCTGGGTGAGCGGGTCCGTGACTTGCAGGAGGAAAGAGATAAGCGAGCTTTGCTCGAGAAAAAGGTTATATGGATTAATACTCTGGTACTTTATCGAAGGATCATTTGATCATTGTTTGAAAATTGAAACTAACAAAACAATTATTGGTGCTATATATGGCTTCAGTTGCAGGAGGCAGAACAAAAGATCCAAGAGCTCAACAAGGAGCAAGAGAGCCTCATTGACATATTCTCTGAAGAACGAGACAGGCGCGATGTAGAAGAAGAGAAACTCCGAAAGGATTTGCAGGTCTGTGATTCTTTGACATCATATTCTAAGGTTTCACTTGACAAATTAACTTCTTCTCAGCCAAATTAACACATGGCGTGATCTTGCAGGAGAAGTCGAAAACCATTAAAGAGTTGCTAAACAAGGTGCAGCAGCTCGAACGTTCGAAGTAACTCTCCCCATCTGCAAATTCTTACTGGGGTAGTAGAAATGTCAATACTGCTACCCTAATTTACACGTATGGAGGTACCTGGTGGTGAAAGGTGGTTTGTCTTGGGGGTTAGGGTTTGTGATTAGCCTCATTATTTTTAAGGTTTAGTATATTATATTAGCTTAAATCTAGATAAGAATCCTTTGCTAGGTACTCTCACATGTTAATATTGCTAGGCTTATTAGGATTAAGGCAGGCTAGGCTACGACCTTCATGTTCCACTTTAGCTTAGGTGAAAGTTGTGCTGTAAACTAAGGCATGTTATTTGTGTTTGTTAGTGCTATAAAATTTGCTTTGATCGGTGAATTAATATATTGATTCTGTGTTTCAGTTTTCTAGTCATCATCATCCTTTCTTTGCAAACTTCGTTGTTTATTTTTCTAGATTATTAATCAGGAAGTCTTAATTGTTAAAAAAATTTCTTGGTCAAGAAAATAAGATAGGCACTAGGCAGGCCTATACGACACGACGTAGTAGTCAAAATTTTAACTGGTGTTCATCTTACTCTAAACAATATTTACAATATCTGTATTCTTAACCAGCCAAATTGATGGTATCAATCATCAATCAAAGGTCTTACAAAGATGTTATAAATGGCACTAAAACGGGTAATTGCCACACCAAAATATTCGAATGAAAACTATAAAATAGCAAAACATTTGGGTCTGAAAGTGGAGAGTCGCCACATGGGCATGGTTAATTCGTACAACATCACGTAATTTTCTGTCCAACGTTTTCTGGCATCATAGTACAGTTTTGCCATGCTACAATATTTTCGTTGTCTCGATGAATCCACTAATCGGCTTTACACACAATATTCTATGACTTGTTCATCAACAAAAGCTAATAAGCATATACATATTCCTTCTATTTATTCAATGATAAGTGAACTGGTAAGTGTATCCCATAAATCATAATCATAAATGGTTCTCTTAATCCCTTTAGGAGGCTCGTCCGTTCAAACTAGATGCACGACCCAAGTTGAGTCAAAGGTAGTCAAGACGAAGCTCTAGTACATAATACTAGGTAGATTGAAAAAGGCTAGTACATAATACTAGCCTTGAGTTAAGGTAGCTGTAGTAATTTTTTTGAAAACTTTCGCACTTAAAATTCCACGGCGAGATTTTTGAAATTATTTATAAAAAGTTGTTCTTCTGGCTGAATCCTCTGGTAGCAGTCTTCACTTCACGCGCGCTCTCTCCCAACTTCACCTTTCTCCCCCACTCGTGCAAGAGGTCTCTCTCATCCGCCATTAATGCATATTTCCTTCATCTTTTTCACATTCAGCCTTGCTTTTTCCTGATACGTCCACGCTCTTCTTCCTTCTTGCGGTGGGATCAGTGTCCTCTGTACGTTTACGCGCCCAACAGTGCCTGCTCTTAGTGGAGACGCGAATTCCATTTTGTACTGTCCGATTCAGTGTTTGTCCGCTTTGGCTCCCGTTGCTCGCTCTCTCTTGTCGACGCTATTCCGCATTTCTCGTCACTTTCAGCCAGAATTTTTCAAATTCCTGTCGGTGTTTGTGTTTTCCGAGTGCTTTCTCGATCGTTTCGAGTTTCTTCTTCTGCACAGCGGCGCTCCTTCTAGCTAGGTTTCGCCAGATTTGTTGCTTTTGCCTGAGTTTTTTCGGCCTGTTTTTGACCTCGCTTTCTTCCGGTTTTTGCCTTTTCGGTTGAATCCGGAAAGCGCCTTTTCCGGTACTTTCAGCTTTTGTTTTGCTATCTCTCTCTCTCCATTTGCTTCGTGACTTGATCCGTAGTCG
This sequence comes from Polygonum maritimum, assembly GCA_963924305.1. Lineage (NCBI taxonomy): Eukaryota > Viridiplantae > Streptophyta > Magnoliopsida > Caryophyllales > Polygonaceae > Polygonum > Polygonum maritimum. Next base: position 8,485,028 of record OZ002729.1, on the reverse strand, counting down.
ACAGGAAGCCGTCGGTTTCTCTCGCTCGCTTGTTTGGAAGGATTTCATCTGGAGGAGGTTGATACAGCTAGTATTCACTATTCAATCGCCTCCACGAGCGCTCCACATTCTCGGTTGAGAGAAGGTGCGGAATGGAAGTCAAATCTCTGCATCGCTACCACCAGCTGTTTGATTGCCTTTTTCTGATCTTTTGATTTGACTTACTGTTTGTTGTGATGTTTTCGTTCCTCTCGATCCCCGAGCTTCTGTCTGTTGTGTGTGTGCTCGTTTCTCTAGGCTCTTCTTTCTCTCTCTCTCTGTTATATTTCAGTTTTTTAACTTTTCAATCGCTCTCAATCTCATTGACGCCATTCTTCTGTGGCTTTTCGCTTTCATCTATGGCGGAATCGTCCGGTCTGTAACGATTTTTGTTTCTATTAGCAGATTTCCTCGATCGGAAAACTTTCGCTCATAAATTCCTCACCACTAGCTCAAAGCCGGAGAGTAGAGAATGAGCAGCGACGAACTTGTGTATTCGAGACGGCGGAAGGCGGTGGTTGTTGTGGCGGCGCTAATCGCCCTGGTTCTTCTTACATCTGCAGGTTTATTCCCTCTCGCCGTCTCTCACACGCTTTTTACCCTTCCGAATCGCTTTTTCCGTAAAAGTTGTTCGCTCGATTGAGTAGAGCTTATAGTAATTGTTTATACTTGAAACATTCCTTCGCTTTTCTCCAACATTCTTCTGGATTTCTTAAATTTCATTTTCTTATTCCATTAAGCAACAGAGCTATGCTTACAATTTGTGTTTACAAAATGTTAATGATGATTTGCTTAACTTTTTTTTGTTTTTTGATTTCAGGCCTTTCGTATCATGAAAATGGGCTTCGCCATTTGAATGACCTGATTTCTAAAGCCATGGAGGACATTGTCTCGTCTCCACATCGCAAGCTGCTCCTTACAACATGTAAGCGCTCTTTCTTTGTCACATTGTCCTCTATTGGTGCTGTGATTCTGTGGAATTTGCAAATGGGGACTTGGCAGCGTCAGGGGCCCTCAGATGCATACAGGTTTTGTTGCTGACTGAGTGCTGGAAATTTTTTGTTATATCTGTGGGGGTGGGGTGGGGCAGACAGAATTTGGTTACTTTCTTGTCGTTATGTTTCTTCTGAATGAGAATGTATGGATTAACAAGTAATCCTCCTTGTGGCTGGGGTTTATTTTTGTCAGTATCCTAATTTTAATAATAAAATTTGGAGAGCAAGTTTAATAGGAACCAACTTTTAGTAACAAATGTTCATGTGATAGTTTGCTCTATGAAAATTCCACAGAATACAGTGGCTTAGCTTTTGGAATATTTGCTCTATGAAAATTCAGAACTAGAGATATGTGATAGTTTGCATTGAGAACATTGATTTGCTTTTTTGACCTCTGAAATGAATAATTGCATAATTTGCATTGAATATACTGCTTTGCCATCAATGAAATTTGTGTGTGCAAGAGTCTAGCTGTGTTGTGCTTTAATAATTGCATTGATAATGTTATTTGTGAAATAAGAGATGTGAGCTATGAAACACATCTTGCATTGCTGAAATTAGGTCCATCCTCCTAAGGTAGAGTGGTGGCAAGTCTTCCTTATTCTTAGGGGTTTGAGATTCAAAAATGGTTATGTGCACAAGTCTCAAATGAAATAGCTCATTTAATTTCTAACCAGCAAAACGCACATGATGATGGTCTACTCATATAGTTGGCAGTAATTTTACTTATTTGTAGATCATTTCCATCTGCCTTGTCTCCATCTCTATTGCCTTTTCAATCCCCAAATTAATTCTGTCTGCTGCATCCCCTCTCAAAACTACTACCCCACCATAAACTTGCACGGCTGAATAACCATATGTGGACCTCTGTGTGTGATTCTTCTACTATTGCTTTAATTGATTCCCCTTCCCCTTTCTACTTCTTCTGTTCCCTTTGCATTGTTTCATCTGTTTTTTTGCTGTATCAAACAATTAACTCTCCTATACTCTTCTCTTCTTTTCTGTTAAACCCTGTTTTCTTTCAGTTCTGCAACTTCTATCGACCCCACTTGCTCTCTTGCTATTTACTTTGTCTGCTGAAGTCAATTCCTTCTATTGATTTCCCTTTCCCTTCCTGTTAATCTTCCTTATACGTAGTTCAACTCTGTACTATGAGCCTATTCTCCTCAATTGACTTTTCCCTTTCTATTTTACCCCATTGAATCCCATTTATTTTCACCCCCTTTTTCTTCATTGCTTTGCTTAACCATGGCCTTCACTTTTGCAGCAACAAACGTGGAACGCCCGACCCGAATAGGGGGCGACATTAAGGCATGCTCAGGCTCCGATCTTGTGATTAACCAGGACCCATCAGACCCTCTTCCTTCTGGCATCCCAACCTACACTGTGGAGATAATCAATACCTGTGCCACTGGCTGTGACATTGCTAGGATCCATATTCGTTGCGGCTGGTTCAGCTCCGCAAGCCTGATCGACCCGTCCGTGCTCAAACGGGTCAGGTACAACAATTGTCTTGTTAATGGCGGTAGACCCCTTCGCAGCGGCCAAAGCATCTCTTTTCAGTATGCCAATACCTATAGCTACCCGCTCTCTGTGTCCTCCATGAAGTGTGTGCAAGAACTTCCATAGAACTCTTTGAGTTTGGACAAAAACTCCCAACTTAGGCAGCTAAATGATACATACATGTAGCAGTGGCACCCAGCAGTTGTGTAGATCAAGGGAAGTTGCTTTGTGTGATTGTTGGGGTGGGCGATTTTTGGACTGAAATAGCAGTGAGGTTTGCTACATATATAGTTCATATTAGACCAGAATTTTTGGTAGGAGGTATATGCATGTTATGAGATATAGGTTTGTGTATAGAAAGCTCTTGCCGTTGGAAGATAGAGACTTGGTAATTCACTTTTATTGATGAATTACCTAACATCAGATGTTCAAACTCTAAATCAATTTTGTTTGGCAGATGACAGGTTGAATCCAGTTTTAAGTGCAAAGTTTGAATGTGTATAAAACGATGACAGACCCTATTAGAGAAAGGCATTTGGTGATTGTGTGTGATTCAACAAATCACTAATGGGAGTATGGATCCACTTTGCGTGATACTGGTCAAATTGAAAGCAAAGGGTATGTAAATATGGATTGGGTTGGGTCATGGGTGGGAGGACATAGGAATAAAAGACGGGCCTTTTTTGGTGAAACGAGTTCTTAAGAACATTTATAACTTAGACAGCGGCTACAACGGGATCCTGTTTGGTCCATTTGTATTTCCATTCATGTATCCTCTTCGTTTTTTATCATGCCGACAGAATCTCAAAATCACCCTATGAACCCTGCAGCGCATAAAGGAATTAATTTGTTGGCCACAAAACTCACTTTTTAAAAAATACTAGTAGGCAACATTGCAGAATATGTATTCATAATATTTGATTGGAAAGTTGGAGTATGTAGTGGATGAATAATATAGTCTAATGTATCCAATGTTACATAATTCCCGACTTCCATATCAATTTTGGGTTATTTAAATGCATAATAATGTAGTAGTACACACTTGCAATAGACACGGAAGGTATTAGCTTGTTGTGAATAACAAATTTTCAATTTTGGATTATTTTGGAATCGGTGTACATGGTCGTTTATTTAATCTGTTGTGAATAACAAATTTTTCGGTGTCCTGGATGGTATTAGCTTAGTGTTTACAAGGTATTATCTACACAATTTTTTTTGTGTAGATAGCAATTGTAGTTAGTTGTTCAATATCCAGTTTTTGGGTCGTTTGTATTTTCAGACATGATTGAAACTCTGGTTACAAAACCCTGCATATGAAATCATAATCGCCAGTGAGAAACATTAAAACGCAAGTGTAGTTACTGGTTCAATTCCTACGCGAACATAGAATTCTAAGTCTTGAAAATAGTCCATAAAACCAAAAACAAAATAACACTGCATACTCTAGTTAAATAAATCCAAGATTAGTATGCTGAAATAGCGGGTTGCATTTTTTGAGTGAATAGAGCGTGGCTTAAGGCCATGGGAGATGGGGGCGCATGCGGTAGTTGTCCACGATCTCGTTCGAGCCATCTAACTGGATGATATTGTCGTCCGATGGACGGGTGCACGTTAGAAAAATATTAGAAATGCGTAATAATGTCATGATATATTATAAGTCATCGAAATACTACTCTGTCATTATATATTAAAATTTAATATTACATTTATATAGATGATTAATTTTTAAAACTTATATACTAAATGCAATTGAAGATCTTTTGTTTAAATAGCATAACATGGCAAACTCAATATATTGTACATTGAAAAATGTTGAAACAATTAAAGGGAGGGGATCAATTTACATAGTAACTATTTGGATAAATGTACTAATAAAAATGATTTAATTATAAGTAAATGTATGAAACTTTTTCCTTTATAGGTTGCTTTCTTGTTTTTTATATACAAAGTAGATTCTATATATTAAATAATACATAATTATGCATGTGTTAGACGCGGAACAAATTTAATTTTAAATTTAGTTTAGCAGTTATTATTTAATAAGTTAATTATGAAAAATATGGAGATATGTTTTGAGACTTCCATCCTAAACTTTTATCAATAGCCCAAACATGCTTGCAACACGTTTCTTAAATGTAATATATCTAAAACATAGTAGTATAAAGAGTTTGATAGTTCTCACATGCATGAAGTAGGAGGAAATTAAAGCAATTGTGAAAGGTTGACTTGTAACAAACTAACCCAAACCTGCACTCAACCCGAAACCGAAAAGACCGAACTCGAATTCACCCGACCCGACCCGTTTGACACCTCTAAATATACCTGCATTTAATTGATATTGCCAAGACCATTGATTTTAGTTATTACTAGCCAGCTATGCCCGTCCGATGGACGGGCTTTGAGCGTAGGTTTACGTTGTGTTGGTTTGTAATGTGCGGTTGTTATTCGTCAGAGCTTGTTGTTGTAATGGAAATATGTATTAGTAGAACATTCCCTCTAGCCAGTTGTGCCCGTCCGTTGGACGGGCCTTGGACATAAGCTTACGTTGTGTTGCTTCGTAATTGGTCATTGTTATTCTTGAGACTTTTATGTTTTCAACGAAATATGTATTGGTAGTACATTGCCACTGTAATTAGAATAAACTTACGTTATGTATTCGTGAACAACTATGTGGCTGGGAACTTTGGGAAGTATGTCATCTCTAGACTAACCTTTATTTTTTTTTTAGAAACTTAGTCCAAAACTCAAAATATGACTGAACAAGGTTTTTTGAGATATCTCACGGTTTTTCTTAACATTTAAATAACCCTAAAATGAGTCTTGAGTTTTGACATGTACTGGAGTATGAGCAAAATAACCTTTGAGCATTTATCATGCGGTGTTAATCACCTTGCTAAACCCAACACTTTTCACACCAATCTCAAACCTTGATTAAGAATCACATGAACAACTCAGCTTTAACAAAATTAAACAATAATAGCTGTCCATAAGAAGTTTACAACACACCACAAACTTCTGTCCATAATGCTACACTTAATTTTTGAAGGCTACCGAATGCATTTCCATAGTTAGCATTCCAAAATCGTATTTTAGGCTCCACCTCCCATTGTCCTCTTTGATGTCCTAATGCAGAGGACTACATACAAGAACAAAATGCATATATAAGCATCTCATCTCTTTTCATAATACCATACAAATAGTCTAAAAAATACGAAGGAAAGATTTGAACTTTAACGATTTTTACCATTGTTTCCACGATGAAAGCATCTCCAAACTTATTCTTCAGCTGTCCATTGACATGTCTAATCCAAGAAGAAAGATGATCAATTCAAGAGTCAATTTCTCTACAAATCCCATTACTGATTTGATCAACAAAACAAGAAGACATCCAAGATAACCGGTTTCGAGGGGGTAATCCCCTCCTTACCAAACTCTTCTTCATATAGAACAAAATGTGATCACAGAATCAATAGCATCATTTTTTAAATGTTATTTTCATTGCTAGATTATTTTAAAATTATTAAATAACATATAAATATGAAAAGTATATAAAATTATTCTAAAATTATTAAATATTATATAAATATGTATAAAAACATAATATTATTTTGAAAATAGTTTTTTTAATACTGTAATGAAAATTTATATTTACAAGTTAATTGGTTCAAGTCCTATATCGCACGGGTTAGAATCGCATATTCTTAAGTCCAAATTTAATTGGTCTGGAAAGATTTAAGTATAGCTCGAATCATTTACCTTGCATCCATATGCACACATTCACTTCAATCAATCACTTTCATTAGTATCTTGACCTGGGATTAAAATTGTACAAAGCTGAGCTCAAAAAAAAAAAAGAACAAAGCTTTAATACTACAAGTTCTCCAAAGATTAAACACTAAAAAGCATATGAATTACAGCTAGAGGAACCTTTCATTGACCAATATACTTGAACCAATCAGTTCTCTGGAAAAAAAATACATTCATCTACATCTGGCCTGACTGATTACCACTTCTAATTCTAGACCGAAAGTTCCATTCAAATCCAGACTTTCTTCCCATCAAAATTGTGATATATAGGACATCGAAATTGTGATATATAGGACCGAAAGTTCCATTTTGCATTCCCCAATAAATATTAGTAATCTAAAAAAAATCTCAGGCACATAGTACTAATAATCATCGAGATTCTTGTAGTTCCGCTATGAAAATGATGTCCTATAAAGGGACAAACATGAAAGAAGAAAATATGTCCATCAAAGAAGAGGAAAACATGAACAAACATGCCGTGCTGTTCTAAGTAAGAGATTTTTCTTTTCAATTGCTGACCTGGTCGATGACCGATCCATTTGAGAGATCAAATGCTGCATCGTTTAGCTACAAAAGACAAATCCATGTGAGATCAATAGCCAATCGGACTTGGTCTATTAAATAGCGTAGAGCTATAATTTTAAAACAATGGCTGAATAGTAATATGCAATGAAGACTCTCAAGACATAGCTCAAGCTTCCTCCTTGGTCATCCCTTCTTTCAAAGCTTGATCAAAGAACCCATACAAGTAACTTGAGGCAGATCCTACAAGGACATAGTAAGTTAAGAATTTTATTGGCATAAACCAAATTATAGCTTCCACAAATTGAACTTTGGTGGTCTAGAAAAAGGTGGCCAGCACTGACGTATTTCATATAATCATGGAGAATGTAAGCTACCAATAGACCAATGGATGTGTGATCATGATACAATTATAGAAAATGGTACCAATAGACCAATGGATGTGTGATCATGATACAATTATTTGCAGATAGAAGATCATCTATGTCCAATTAGAGGATGGATAGTCAACATGAATCAAGATGACATTTACTAAAATCAGAATGGATTTGCAAATTATCATAAGGTAATTGATAAACAAGCTGAGCAAGGGGACTTGCCTCACGTTCATCAGGATTTCTCTTATCATAGAGTTCTAAATTTTTGTAGGGATAGTAGACAAATAAGCCAAACAAGGGGCTCGCTTCGTATTTAGAGGAATTCCTTTAACTAATCATGAAGTTGGACTTCACATCTCAGAAGATGTAAGAAGATCTATGTTCCGGGCATAAAATAGACTCCTTGAAATAAAGAATTAATGGAGAAAATTTGTGGAGACATTTAATAAAATTCTGATGGTCTAGTTTGGGGGAGAAAGATCAACGTGACACTTTGTTACTGCAGATTTTTTAGGATTACTTCAGAAGTTAAGAAGCTAGTTACAAATCACTGCACCATAAAAAAAGGATTTTAAATTCATTGGAGCATAAACATCCCTTTAACTTAAACAAAGATGGTCTTAATCTGATAGAATTATCAAGAATAGGAGTCACAGAAATAAAAGAATTAGCAAAAAAGTTATAATAGGTATGCATCCATGAGGCTAAGGTTAAACAGAACATACCTCCAATAGCAAATGGTCCCACCAAGTGGAACTCCATATATTTTCCCTCCTTCGTACTTGTCCCAACCTCCAACTATAAGCCCAGTTTGTAGCATGTTCTGACACGTAATAGGATGAAGAGCACCATAAGTAAAGCAAAAGCATAAATCACAGCAATGACACAGAAAATTTTGAAAGGTTAGAGCAATACAAGGATCATGAGCAGGAGTATTGCCATGCCACATTAAATATCTCAGTCCATTCAGAGCAATAAGGAATAGAGACATGTAGAGCACTTCGAAATAAAGTGACAAAAAGAAAGAAAGTTATTGATGCATTTTCTGATTGAAATTCCAAAAGAAAAACAAGTTGATGAACCAATACACTATGAGACGTTTTCAGTCAAGAAGTAAAAGCAAAGGTTTACAGGAAGCCCGCGCAAGAAAGTGTTGTTACGGAAATAGGATCGTCGACAGACTAAGCTAGTTTTCCAGAGAGCACACAACCACAAGCAGAAATCTCAACCAAGCAAACTCAAAGCAAATACCGGAAAGTAAATCAGCAGAGCAACACACAAGCAATTTTTACGTGGAAAACCCCGATGTGGGGAAAAACCACGGGTACACTCTCGGTACCAAATCTTCCACTATCAACCAAAGATTACAAGTGAGAATCCTCTTCTCTAGCTAAGACTAGAGGAATACAAGTTCATCAAGGTCTTACCTTGGAATACAAAGAGGAAATGCACAAGAACGGTACAAGGAGATGAAATCCTACGGGAAGCCGTCTTCAATCTCTCTTCTTCAATGGTGGAGACTCTCAAAATCTCTACACTCTCCTTTCTCTCTAGCTTTCTTTTTTGGTGGCTAGGAATTTCTCTAACTTGCTCTTAGGTTTACAAGACACAAAAGTGTGCTTATATACCTCTTCTAAATGGGCCACTAGAATAAAGCCCATAAAGGCAAACAAAACCCATTTGGGTTCTTCCCCCATAAGGAGGGAAAACACAACAGAAAGCAATACCTATCAGCGAGAAAGCCCCAATGGCCTTCTCGAGGAACTTCCAGGCGGAGGGAAAATTGTTCTCCCAGCAAAGATGAGAGACGAGGAGTTGAGCGAGCTCGACGGAAGGCACAGCCTGCCCCGCCTTTTCGAGGAAGGTGCCGAGTTGCATCGCCATTCCTCGCCTGCGCCACCTTGGCGTACCACCTTGGCAAGTTGTCTGCCTCCCCGTTCACTCAGAATTTCACCCCTATGCACACCGCCACTATAACCTGCGCTCAATTTAGGCCAAAATTGATTCAATTAGGGGCTAACTATGGCAAAATTGAATCAATTGGAGGCAAATTAGAGCAACATTGTTTCAATTGGACACGTTTTCGGGAGAAATTGATCCAATTAGGGAAAAATTGATTCAATTGCGGACAAATTAGGTCAAAATTGATTCAATTCCGGACAATTAAGGCAAAATTGATTCAATTGGGGACAAATTAGGGCAAAATTGAGTAAGAATGTGGAATGAGTGTACCTGGCACATGAGCATCTGAACGCCGCTCTCGAGGAAGAGGAAGCGACGGCCCCAGCGATCGATGCCGTAGATGGAGACGAGGGTGGCACCGACGTTGACGACGCCGGTGATGACGGCGGACATGAGGGAGGCGTTGTCGCCGAAGCCGATGGTCTTGAAGAGGACGGGGGCGTAGAACATGATGACGTTGATGCCGGTGAGCTGCTGGAAGAAGGGAATGGCGATGGCCATGGTGAGGTGGGGCCAGTATTTGCGTTATAGGAGGTTCCTCCAGGGGTTCTCCACCATCTTGGAGGCGTCGCTCGCCGCCACCAGGTCCGAGAACTCCTCCGAGACGTCGTCCACGCCGCGGATGCGTTTCAGCCGGGAGGAGGCCTCCGTCGCCGCCGTCCGTCCAAATCAATTTTGACCCAAATAATCAGACCGCTCCGTCCAAATCCGTCGTCCGTCGCCGCCGCCGCCATACTCCGCCGGCCGCTCGATGTGTTCGGTCACCTCCTCCAAACTCGCCTCCCTCCACTGTCCAATTGCTTTCGCACAGATATGGGGTTTACGAAGAGGCGGACGACGCCAAAAAAACGGCATCCACCAATCGCCAGACTCAGAAGGGAACACAAGGGAAGACTGGGAGGCGTAACACAGAGGGTAATAGGAGCGGACACCGGCATGGGAAAGAAAAGCGTTTGAGGTGCAAACAATAAAAGGAAAAACTAATTTTAATAGCAACATTAAACAACAACGAGGAACCGCATTTTTCTATAGATATAGATATAGATTAAAAAAAGGGAAATTCTTCTTGGTACCCCCGAGGTTTCGACTTTTCCTTTTGGTATCCCACAAACTTTTTTTTTCCTTTTGGTGCCCCCGAGGTTTACAAATAGTTCTCACCGTAACCAAAAGTTAATATTTACCACTTTTTCATCCAAAAAATTCTGATTTCCGTTAAAAAAAAGAAGCTAAACTAAAATCCAATTTATTTAACGCATTTAATCTACTAAATGAAAATAAAAGAAATAAAAATCCAAAAAAATACGAAATTTCTGCTTGAGAAAGCGACTGGCATATGATATGAAATTACGAAATTACAAATAATATTTACCACTTTTAAAATACAAAATTACAAATAGATATTCCGTTCTTCTCTTTTTGTTTTTGTTCATCTCTCTTTATAGTTTATATTGATTGTTTACATTTAAATAGAAAAAGCCATATGATATGATCACTTTAACTTCTTTATTAGATCCAAATTTCACTTTTAAGGTACAGCTACTTTTGGATATTGATTGTAGTACCATATCCCACTTATTCAGTTAGTTGGTTCGATGTAGAGCAATATTGAATCTTATCAGCCTATAATTAAATCGGCCATCATCCGATGTAGAGCAATTAGTTGGTTCTCATCGTATTTTTTGGATTTTATTTTTTTTATTTTTATTTAGTAGATTAAATGGGTTAAATAAATTGGATTTTTGCTTAGCTTCCTTTTTTTAATGGAAATCGGAATTTTTTGGATGGAAAAGTGGTATAATATTAATTTTTGGTTACGGTGAGAACTATTTGTAAACCTCGGGGGCACTAAAAGGAAAAAAAAAAAAGTTCATGGGACACCAAAAGGAAAAGTCAAAACCTCGGGGGTACCAAGAGGAATTTCCCTTAAAAAAAAGATTTTTCTACCATGTGCCCTAAGGGGACACTATAAGAGGCTTATAATGGAAAGATTCTGTAAATTTTTATTTTTTGGTTTTTAAATTTTTTTTATGACAAACTCACTATTAACTTTTTAGGGTTTTAATTTCTGTTTTTGGTATGCTTATCATGCACCCTTATGACACACAATATGTATGCTTATCATCCGCCCTTACGACACCCATCTTGATCTAACCTATACCCTCAAAAGTACCATATGCCACCTAATTCAGCTCAAGTCCCAATAAAAGACTACCTAAGTGGAACTAAAACCATTCAATCAACAATCAAAAGAGGTAACTTCATTACAGGATCAAACATTCAAACAAAAAATCAAATCTCCAAACCTGAGGATCTGCTCGAGCGTAAGCTGGCCCTCATTATGCAGCATCTCAGAATGCACGAAGCCGTAGCACCTCTCACTAACAATACACAGGCTGTTATCCATCCTTGTGACCCCATGGAACCTACAAACATGCCTACACCACATCGAAGCCCGGCGGAGCCCCTCCAGCTGCGCCTGAACCCACACAACACCGATCTCCTCCCCTAGCGCCACCTTCCTCACCGCCACCGCAATTTCCCCCTCCCTCGGCCCGAGCCAGACAGCGTGGCCGCCCAAATCTCCATCGGACGGGGGGGGAACGTTAGGAAAATATTAGAAATTCTTAATAAGTTCATGATATATTTTATAAATCATCGAAATTCTTAATAATGTCATTGTCCAAAGTATGAAGTATTGAGTGCATAATATAGCTTTATATAGTGTTTTTAAACTTGATATGCGTATTTAATTGGTTAGAAAGTTAGAAGGAAGAAAGAATAAAAGTTCATAAATTGACTATATATATAGTGATTGCTTGTGGATGTGGGAATGGACACAATCAATTGGGCTCAGTGCCTTACACTGAATGCTTGTGGCTGTGGGTCGAATGCCCATCATCCGTTGTATCCCGTCACATTTCATACAATACTTCATATTGTATTACGTACCACGTACACTCAAATTTACAAAGATGGAAGAACGCCAAGTAATATTATAGGAAGTTGATTAAAGTTCCTGGCAAAGCTACCTTGCATAGATAATAAACTACAGGTTTACTAATTATTACTATATATATGATTACATCCGGCGGACGGGTGAGGTTGATGATGTAATCATGCAACTATCCCGTCCGGTGGACGGGTGAAAGCATTCCATAAATATATTAGAAATTCAAAATAAAGTCATGGTATAATATAAATCATTAAATACTTAGTGCATAAGCACGTCAATGTTCAAGAATGGTAGAAGCCTTCAAAATGCGATTATACTAAAAAATGCAAATATATAGTGCAAATTGCCAGCAAAGAAACACCCAAAACTTGCTAACCACATTAGCACTTATACTCTACATAGTAATTTACACTTGCGGTACCTTAGGACATGCATGCTGCCAGAGCCTACTGAATTCCCATACTTGCTTCTTGTTGTCCATAAAGAATGGGCACACAAGGTCACCATATTGGCATGTCCGATGCGCGGGCCGAAGCGTAAAGAAAGCATACACAATTTTTTTACCAAGTTGTCTTGTGTACGATATATACATTAACTTGGTTTAGATATTAAACACCATGGATATTTTGAAATTTTCCCCATATTGACATCGAATTTAAAAAGGATCGGAACCAAGTATATAAGTGGGGTGATAATGCTCAACGATCAACACTTATTCAGGCAATTTGGGATAACACTTTTTTATTAGGTAGAATGAATCAGACTATTAATGGGACCCTAAAACATACATAGACACTCGAACTTACGCAAATTTGTCACTTAGACACTCCACCTTTGATTTGAACCTATTGAATACCTGAACTTATATTTTTTATCCTATTAAACACCCATTCGCTGACGTGTACAAATTTTTTTGCCAACACATCGCCATGTGTGCAAAATTTTTGCCATCATGGCACCACCTCATTACTATTAATTTAAAAAATAGAGAAAAACAATAAAATATACATTTATCAAATTAACAAATGTTTAACAACTGAATCTGCCAAATCCGGCACCTCGACTCCGCCGGCCAGATCCGCCACCTCGACTCCGCAGGCAAAATCCGCCACCTCGACTCCGACCCTCATCTCCGCCGTCCAGTTCCGCCACCTCAACTCCGACCTGGCCGTCCTCCTTCTGGCCAGGGAGAAGAGTATCGGTGGGGTATCGGTGGCGTAATCGAAGCTCTGCCAGATGAAATTGGCGGAATCGGCGGCCTCGCGGACGACGATATTACCAGAATCGAGGAGCTGGAGGACGATTAGGGCTAGGATCCGGTTGTGGAGGGTTAGGCGGTTGCCGGAGAGGGCGGTACCGCTCTCGGGGAGTTTTAGGACGTTAGGGTTACGGTTTTGGGCGGGGTTAGGACGCTGTTGGTGTTGGTCGGGCCGAACGGAGGTGATCGGAGGCTCGATGCGGAGACGGTGTTTACGGCAGCGGCGTTCGGCAACGTCGTCTTCCGGGGTGGCGACGGAGAGGAGGCGGAGGGATGCCATTGATGACGGTGGATCAGAGAGATGGAAAGGTTTTTCATTTAGATTTCTTTTTTTTTTCTTTCTTTTACTTCTTAGCAATTTTTTCATTGTTTTTCTTTTTTTTTTTAATAAAAAATATTGAGGTGGCGTACACATGGCGATGTGTTGGCAAAAAATTTTGTACACATCAGCAAACCGGTGGTCAATAGGTTAAAAAATATAAGTTCAGCTACTCAATAGGTCCAAATCAAAGGTGGGGTGTCTAAGTGACAAATTTGCGTAAGTTCGAGTGTCTATGTATGTTTTAAGCCGATTATTTAGTTATTTGTGTTTGTATGGGCAGTGGTACACTTATTTTGATCGTTATTTGTATTCTCCAACTTTGATATGGATTAGCCAACTTTGAAATCATGGAATAAAAATAACCAAAAACAACAATTAAAATAAAATAATGTACCTTATCCACCAATTAGCAATTGACACATGAAGGTGTACTACATACAACAGTCAAACATTCAAAGAGTGGATTCTCTGAAGAATTCTTGAATGGTACATTTATCTTCTATCTTCATTCAGTTTGCAATGTTACTTTGAATTTGTATATTTAGAATACACAGATATCACATTATCATCTATCTTCTATCTCCAGACCCGTTGCGTCACCACCACCGTCGTCGCTTCCGACCGCCGTCGTCCTCTCCAAAGTCCATGATCAGAAATTGATGATGATATCATTTTTGTGAGGGCAAACATGAAATTGCATTCAGTATGCCAACACAATTTTTTGGAGATCAAATGCGTGTAATTGTTTCTTTATACTTTTCCCATGACTTGGATATCAATTCATTGTAAATCATTTGGTAATTGATGGGAAGAAGACAAACTTCTCACAGAAACTACATGCCAGAACCAGGGTGTTGATTCAACCCATAATCTTCATACATATCTCAAATGTATTAACAATCTAAAGAATCATACAGGAAACTATATCATCTACAATTCAAGAGCCATTTTCCTAGACCAGGGGAAAAAAACAACCTATTGGTTTCATGATACATATTGAAAGTTGCAGCTGGATCATTTGTGCAATTTTGGAATCACTTTTTATTCAATTGAGCCATCAAGCATTCAGCTAGCAGGATTATACAGTTCATAACATCACTTTTCACCATAATCATTTGATTGGGTTTGAAGTCTAGATCTACGTAGCAGTATTATATAAATGATCAGTTGTTTTGATCTGATTTGAAGGCTGAGGGCCTTATTCTAAGATCTATAGCATTTATTTAAATTTTATTTTATACATGATTAAAGATAATCTTGCAATAGTGTATTTAATCAAACTTTTGACGAACTTGGACTTGAATAATTCCTCTGCCTCGTGTATTTAATTACCGAGTTTTGTTTTAATTCAGAACCTGCCCGCACTAACTACATTTTCTAAGAGAGGTTACTGCTCTAAGAAAATGTAAATCATTGATGATTGATTTGAGCTAAGAAAATAAGAAATCCTTTAATTAAGAGTTTTGTTGTCACTATAAACTCATACTTCATTCAGCAAAACAAACTTCTGAATGAATGCATCTATCATTAGTCCAACACTTACCATGAACAAACACATAACTCAACACTAATCCAAACCCACCAAACTAAATGACCAATAATCCCCACAAGAACAAACCCCATCCTTAAAATGATGAAACCTACTCCGATCCCTCACCGCAATCTCCCTGTCGAAGATCTTCGACACCAGCTTAATCGCCTCGTGACAATCTCCACACACCCTCAAGTTCTTGATCACAGTGATCAAGCTCCTCGGGGGCGTATTGATCAACATAAACGATATCGCAATCTTCTCGCTATGATAGCCCAACGCCGTCTCCTTCTCTTCTTCCTGTATATCCGCAAGCACATTCTCAGTACTCACGACGTAGCCTAGACGCCAACGTTTTACTTCCCCTCTACCAATATTTAAAGGCATATAACTCCAACCTTATTAATTCATGTACCCTTCAATCACGACTCCTTAAGAAAGATGTCGTTCTAGGGATAATTGTGAGAAGTTCCTTAGCTTGCATTTTAGCTTTTGTGCTAACTCCTCCATTTGTTTTATAAGTATCATTGCCAATAGCTGATTTTCACATTTTGTTCACAGGTGTTTTTTCTTAACCAAGCATGTGGTGAACACCACTGGTTTCCACGCCAAGGAGGAAAGAGCTTCAGAGTTAAAGGGATATGTTATTATTGTCTTATTCCTGATCTCCATTTATATTGGACGTGCCCTGAGTACTTCCATTGACAGTCAACCAAGACATTGCAAAAATGTCTGCATCCACATTCATGCCTAAGCTTGTTTGCTTGAACTCCACCCACTCATCTCATTATAGGAAACCATCGATACATTTGAGGGGATTTCAACTAAAGTTCAAGTTCAATCTTGTGCTTCAAACAGATTCATTTCTATCAAGACATATGCCGCCATGGCAGACCCGTTTGTTCTAGAAATTGCTGAGACCCTTGAAGATTCCGTATCTTCTCTTTCTCTTTCATCATCACCCACACCTCCACAGCTCCAGAAGATCAGGGATGTCTCCTCTGAGTCACTCCTCTCTTTTAAATGGCCATCTCGAAAAGATGATGCTTTTTGGTACACAGACGTGTCATTCTTGAGAAGCCCTCGAATACTCCCTGCCAATGTTGGCTATAGCTAACTTCTCAGGAGGCAACACATCTTCTTCTTGTACTGCCTTGTTGTATTTGACTGCTAAATTCAGCATATCCAGCCAATTACCAAGAAACTAAACAGTAAGATGTTTGCTTTGCCAAAATTTTCTACACAAATGCCAATTACTTCAAGCACTAACCTGAACAGCAGTCTGCTCATTGGTTTTGGAGTGGACATCAAATCTTTGAAGTGTAAGCCCATCAGTCCATTTCTTCTTGTGAAGGTTCAGTAACATTTTCCCCTACAATTCATTTTTCCTGTAGTTGATGGCATTGGAGTAATAATGCAAAGAGCACAGCACATGATCATATCCCACAAACCGAAATAATCCCAACCAAAAATACATAAATATTGTCACCCAAAAATTAAACGAAGCCAAACATACAGGGCCCTTTCGCAGACAACTTAATTTGTCAAAGCAAGGTTCAAGTTGTCAGCCTTCACTCCTTCAGAATGTCTTTGAGCTATCAAAGCTTCACAAGCACCAAACTCTTCCAAGTCACTATCAGTAGTCCAGTTGATAAAGGAGGGAGTCACTATCAGCTGGTTTTTGAATTTGAACGTTCAGAAATCAAGATCAGAGAATTGTTGGTCGAAAACGAAACATAAAGAAGCTAGGAGTATAACTACCTTGAGAGCCTGCAAATCGGAACTGACAGTGGATATCTGCTCTTGATACGGAGTAATCCTTGCCTAGGAGTCATTTCTAAGATGTTCCAATGCCGTTGCTTATACCACCCCCAAATAAGTCATCAATTAAAGGGGCAGCACTTGACTGCTGAGCAATATTGTGATCTCCAGTGTCTATTAGGTCAAGCATCTCAATCTTTTCAGTTGGCTCAGATTTTGCCAACGCTTCTGACTGGTTTTTTGTGGTTCCAGCAGGTGCTCCTCCTAGAAGACTCAAGACCTGTTATATAAAAATATAAGAGGTTTACTCAGGTAGAACAATTTCTTGCTGATCAGAAAAAGGGAGAAGCATCATAGAGAGAATAAATTCTATGTTTGGCATTAGATAGCATATCAGAAAATTGATAATTTTATGCATACATAAACATTTACAAAGATCAAGAATAACACATAATTTTATGACATTCTGTGCAGGCTGTAAATTTTAAAGTGGATGTACTACTGACAACACCGAGAAGAAGGTTAGCAATGCTGACAGAATTCCTAAAAATTGTAAAAATAAGAGGTTTTAAATATGCTATGCATCAAATAAATAGTCAGGTCATGGAAACAACATCAAATGCATTAGTCTCAAAAAGTGGAGGCTTAGAGTATTATAGTGAAGATTCCCAAAACTATGCATGTAAGGCTACATGTAGAAGGGGGTGTAGTTTATTTTTTGTCCTGGGATAAAGAGAAGGGCCACCGGTCTAATGCTTGGTTAGAGTTTAGCTATTATGAAACTACTATTTTCTGGGTACAAAAAGGAAATCCACTATCTACATGACCACACAGCTTCAAGTGACCATCATAAAAACCAAATATGTAAAATGTGATAAGATGTGCATAATGAAATGAAAATTATCTCCCTTCTCTTACTACAGTAAATTACAACAAAAACATGTGGTTGCTAAGTTTCACCACACACTTACTTTGGTTGCCTTCTCCCTTAGAGAAGCCTGGGCAGACTTTGAACACTGGACCACAATGTCAATGTTCTCAGTGTAGAAAGATTCCACAACTGAATAATGTTCATGGTCACTTTTTCGTAAAATTGCTTCAAGGACACAAATTGCTTTCATGCAAACCTGAAATAAATAAATAAATCCATGACAGTGCATGCATTAAGTTGTTAGAATTCTACAAGCATACAGCTCTAGTTGTCTGAATAAAGTCGCTTACTCAATTCCCCTCCCTATATGCGGTAAAGCCTAACAAAATCAGAGACCTTAATAATGCCAAAATTTCACTCAATCAACCATCCTATTATAACTACACTGATTGGACTGAAGCATGGTCACAATAATGTACTGAACTTTTTGTGAATCATTCTGAAAAAACACAGAAAACTAACATTTGTAAGATGCGAGTAATGTTGTAATGAAGCCTAAAAATAAGTGCAAGTATACGAAACATACCTGCCATAAGGGAGCTTGGCGCTTTGACTCAAGAAAGCTTGTAAAACATCAGCAAACAACCAGCCAGTTGGGTTAGTATCATAAGAAAGAGCTCTAGCTCTCCTGCTCATTTCGTCGAATAGTTTGTGGGCAAAGTGAAATCCAAGCTTCAATGAAGCTCCTCAACAACAGTTCATTGATTACCCACCACCAAGGTATTTTCCAACCCCCCTTTTTATTCACATCGAAGGCACGCGATCAGGAATCTTAAGAAAGCAAAGATAGAATCAAAGGCATCTTACCCATCCCAATCTCCAGTTTCCATCGTCCTCGGCAAAATTTTTTACGGCTCAACCATTTTCAGCCTGGTGAAGATACAATGGTTAGAAATCCAAAAATAAAATCAGCATCAAATCAACATCTAACTCAAACGGCAATAAAAAAAGCCAGCAGAACAAAACAAAAAACTCAATCCCAGAGATTTAGCAAACAATCAATTAAAGAAAAAACAGAGTAAAATTAGAAAACGGAACTCACCGGCGTTAGAGAAGGCTTTGAAGCCGGTCGAAGAGGCTTCGGATTTCGTTTTTTCGCAATGACCGGCGAGGCCAGCGCATGGCGAGCACACTGCCAGGACGTCGAAGTAGGAGATCGCAGGGCGAGCATTTGCCGTTGATGCCGGCGAGCAGGGGTCGAAGCTTCAACTAAAAAATTTGTCATAACCATGAAAACCAAATCCCTGTCATATCAGTATAGTAAAACTAACAAAAACTCAACTCAGCCTTTTCTACAACAGTTTACAAAATGTACAAAAGGTCTCTTTAGGTTTTAGCTTCTTTCCTGCTGATGATCCTAGTTTTATGGCCAAAAAACAGCAAAACCATTCGGTTTTATGAAAACATACATACCACAATTAAGGGCAATCAGGCGCGATTAGTGCGTCTCCCGACTTGCAGCGCGAGATTGGTGTCGATCTTTAGAGATATATCGAGTGCTCTAACTGAATGTGTAAGTGCACCACTTCAAGCAATGATACAACAAAATCAGTCAAAAAAGAAGAAGAAAAACAAAGCCCTGAATGTAGTGTGTTCTTACCTAGAAATGTAGGTAACTCCAGTTTGGGCTATCTGATGAATTGTCTCAAGAGTTACATTTCCAAACGCCTATCAATATACAATTACACCATGAATGATTTGAATTCAATGTATATGAATGAGTGGAAGAAGTTCATAGGCAATCTATTTTTACCTCAGTTTCGATGTATTTGAATAAGTATCAGCAGCAGCAGCTACCAAGTCCCCTAAACAAACGAAGGCGCAAGGTAGCACACGCCGCCATGTATCGGCCGCCGGCGACCGATCCCCGGAGCGGATTCTGCTCCTCAAACTCCACCTTCTACAGCAAGCGGCCGGCGATCCCGCTCCCGCCGAACGCCACTCTGGACCTGGCGACCTTCATCTCCTCCCGCTCCCACCACGGCTCGACCGCCTTCATAGACGCCTCCTCCGAGCGCCGCCTCTCCTACGCCGACGACTGGCTCGGCATCGAAGCCGTTTCCTCCGCCCTCTCCTCGCAGTTCCGCGTCCGCAAGGGCCACGTCGTCCTCATCCGGTCCCCGAACTCGCTCGCCTTCCCCGTCGTCTGCCTCGCCGTCATGTCCCTCGGCGCCAATCGTCCAGTTCCATGCTGCAATAGAAAAAGCCAGTGGAAGGCCAATGGGCATCGTAGAGATTCAACGGCAATGTTGGAATGGAAAAGGCCGGTGGAAGGCCATTGGGCATCATCAATCAAGCAGGAGAGGAAATAGGGGGCTAATCGATCGAAAGCAGCTCCATCACCCTCTTTGGGGACAATTTTAAGAGTAGTATAGAAGATAGATAGGTCACGTAAAATATTAGCAACGATTATCTTAATCTTTTAGGTAAAATTATCTTAATCTTTTAGTGCATAAATAAGATTACGTTTTTCAACCAAAAAAAATAAAGAAGGTTACGTTTTGTTCGACCGAAAAAAAAAAAAAGATCACGTTTGTAGAGCCAATTCTTCGGTTATTTATGTTTTCACCTCATTATTCATTGCAATAGGTTATACTTGTTTATTCCTAATAATATAACTAAGAAGGCATCAATCAATCAATCATCAATCATCAATCAATCATCAATAAACCTATAAAGAAAGGTTTTTAGAGTAAAAATGCTAAGTATTCTATACAATCAATCAATATATATTATTACATTATAAAAGCCGACCGTTTTCGAGCCACCATGTTAATTCTGGCCCCACTTCATTTTAATTTTTTATTTCAACTCAAATAGATAATAAAAACTCTATATCTTTAATTTTCCTTAATTATCTAATCCCTAATTTTATCTTTAAAGTCATACAATCTATTTTTAATTTATATTCCTTAAATAATTTCATTTTAATTTTTTATTATAACTCAAATAGATAATAAAAACTCTATATCTTTTATTTTCCTTAATTATCTAATCCCTAATTTTATCTTTAAAGTCATAGAATCTATTTTAAATTTATATTCCTTAAATAATTTGATCTTCAATCTTCTTCTATAAAAGATACTATGGCCAATAATATAGGAGGTTTATGATCACGCCAACAATATGCTTGTTGCTAGATATAATCAATAAGTAGATCAACGGGCAACTAACATATTGCCTAATTCGATTTTTAGACATTATATTATATGACCTATAGCATAAGGTAAGAGCTAATATCAATCAATATATATATTATAAACTACGACCATTTTTTAGTCACCACGTTGATTCTGGTCCACCACATATTTGATAAAAAAATAGTTTTTATTTATGCTATTTCGATTAATCTGATTAAATTCCTTATTATCTATTTATTTAAAAGATATATTCAATTTTTGCCTTCGGGCATTTAGTCAAAACGGTTAAGCCTCCAAGGGTAGTACCCAGAGGTCACCGGTTCGACTCTCATGGGAAGTGCCCTCAACCAAAAAAAGATATATTCAATTTTTTGAATTTTAGTAACATATTCTATCTTTTTAATATTTCACTTATCTTTTCTAACCCCACATCATATCTAAAAAGAATGATTTTGTCACTTTATTATTTGATTTATTAAATAATATCCTTTTTAAGCATAAATTATTTTCTATATTTTTACATAGTCAACTATATTTTTTAGCTATTATACTTTTTTTCTATCTTGATAATGTATAGAAACGTACATACACATGCCTATTTTAATAAGTTTCTACCTGTTTACAAAATAATCCCACAACTTTCTCAAATTATATAAACATCCTTTATTTTCACAATACACACATACGAGTAGTCATTTTTAACCACCGTATTAATTTTGACCGTATCTCATATTTAAAAAATTAATTTTTATTATTCACATTATATAGGTTTTTCCTATTAAATCTTCTTATATATTTATGTAAAAGAACTTTTACCAAGTATTAGTTCTTAAAATATTACATGTAAAAATCTTTCACATTCAAATTAAGCAAAATATTTGAATATTTGATCCAACTTATTTCTTTAAATAAAAATAAATTTATGGTTTCCTACATTATCTATTGATATATGATAAACTATATCAATTTTTCCTATTAAAAATAAACTATTGACATTTAATTATTTAATTTTTTAATTTAATATATGATCATCGTTATCAATTTATTATAAAAATTATAAGTGAAATATCAATTTATATTCTTATAATCAGGTTTTCGAAAAAATATGTAAGCAAGTGCAAACATTATGTCTTCTATGTATTTTTAGGAAAAAAAAATATGTTCATATATCATAACTTATATTATATTTTTCTATTCAATATTTACTTACAAAATATCTGTTGTTATTCTAATATTTTAAAGTCAAGTAGTCGTGCATGGCACGACAGGTTAAACTAGTTCTATATAGTTTTGTACCATTTTTATTCCTTTGTTTTTTACTTTAATGAGAAGGTTGTATTTAAACGTCGTCTTCGTAACGAGCGTTAGAACCATGTTTATTTCAACCTTTTTATTCCAAGACTGCCGGCCTTAAGATGCCACTAAATGCTGATTAAAACCATGTTTATTTCAACCATTTTGAGTTTCTGTACCCTTGCGTTGTACCTCACTACCTCCCCCCCTTCCCAAAATTAAAACGCCTTTTTCCTTTCTCTCCTTTACTTTATGCTTCTTTCTTTCCTGATTTTCTCGCTTCTTCCCTCTTGAAATTCCGTTCCTGTGCTCGAAACCGTGGACCCCCCATCGGACTTGCGGATGCCGGCCTGAGCAGCACCTATGCCGGCCATTCCTGACGACACGCTCGAAGATGACGAAGAGCGCCGCCGTATCGGGGACGAGAGTAGATCCCAATCGCCGCTCCTAATCAGGTACGGATTGCAAAAGGCGTTGAGGATCCCGCTGCCACCACCGCCTCCGGACCAGACGACAGACCAATCGAAATTTATCCCGAAGCTCCTTCGATCTTCTCCACCGACGACAGCCCCTCCTCTCTCCAAGTCTCCACTAGCGTACTCCTCCCGAGGCTTACCGAAGACGGCGACAGCGGCTCGCCCACGGACGTCGGCGACTATCCAGGTTCCGGCGAAGATCGAAGGCCATTCTTCATCTTCGATTCCTGGTAGGAATACATGGTTGCGAAGCTTCGAATCTTCCAAATTCAAGGTCGGGACAAGCGCGGGCGTGTTGTCCTTCGAATCGTCAACAAATTCTTTCTCGGTAGGTTTTCGATTTCTCTAGATCTCGATTTTACTTGAAATTAATTCTACATAGTCTCCGACAAGAAATGAACTTTTTTTTCCATGATTCGTGATGTCCGCAATTGCATGGATTTATTATTATCCGAGTCACTCGGTGGAGAAGCAGAAGAAAATGTGCTTGATGGAGAGGATTGTGAAAGCTAATTTATGCATAGACATTGACTAATTAGTCTTCATACAAGATAGGCAATAGTATAATATATGCAAATAAAGCTATGCACCAACTACTACCGGGTTCTCTTTTTCATATTCGGTTCCCAAAAACAAACTGTCATGCTACAAAATTCAAGAGCTACTAATCTATAATGTAATTTGGTCCAATCATGACAAGCTTATTGCCTTATTGGGTTTCAGTAAAATATTGCCTACAGTTGGTTTGAATAACTTTGAGTTCAGGATGATTACCAACACCTAACCAGATAGTCTATCTAAGGAACCTCACAAACGTTTAGATGCTGGGTTGAAACCTGTTTTCTTGCTTTATTGTTGATATCACACGACTGGTTAGGATTGCTTGATCTTGCAGTGTATGTTGAGCAAATCAAGCAACAAATATCAATGAAGCAACAAATGATCAGTGAAAATATTATACTAAAATAGCAATGTCGGTATGTTGACAGAGAGGAGGAATCACACAGCTGGGTTATGTTGAGCAAATCAAGCAACAAATGATCAATGAAAATATTATTTATTATTTTAAATATTAATTAGATCTCTAGATCTCGATTTCTTCGGCAAATTTTGAGTTTACTTGAAATTATTTTCTGAGATAAATGATGATCAATTCTGCTTGATTTTGTACCAGATGCTCAAGTTGTTAAATCTCGAGCCTTTTCAGTTTATCAATAGGGTTCGTTTCGTTCATTGGAAGAGTGCTCTTCATCCTGGCCTTCATACTCTCCGCGTGGCAGGAGTAAGACTTAATCCCTCTATATTTGGCATTTGTAGTTTCTCCAAATCGGTCTCCTTTTTGTGGCTTTCTTCAATTGTGTCCTGCATTTTTTGAATCTACAGTTTGAGCTTTCTGTCGCCGGCCAGGATTAGTGACCATGAAATAGGGGGAAAGACTCGCCTGTTGAGGGTGTCGTTCAGCCTGGGGCGCTGATCACTCTTCCTCCTCCTAGGGAGGTGGCCAGGCTTGAGAGGCAGAGGACCAACTTTTCTGATGGGGGTCTTGATGAGGAAGAATGGGTCATTGTTTACAGGTAATATGAATTCACCTATTAGTGTACCTTTGAGCTGTGCATTAGACCCTATTCTATATTTGTTTTGTTTTGTTTCTCTGTTTTCACTGTTGACATTGCCATTGATTTTGGTATTATCTGCCATTGCTGCTTTGAAATGGAAGTTAACTGGTGACTGGTGGTGGTCTATTAGAGATTTAGGTCCTCGGGTGCAAAGAAAACACTCAAGGATGAAGCCTTGGATAGCCTGAGAGCCATTGGATCAATCTCGGTCCAGCCTAAGTCTGAGCCTTCTCCAGAATAATGGTAATAACTTCACTTTGTAGAAAACATGCTAGCTTTGTTTAGATAGGCATTGCACTTACTTTACACATGTTTTTCTGGCCAAAATCAAAGTCTGAAGGTGACAAATCAAAATCATTTGTCCAACAGCTCTGTGCAAATAATTTGGTCTTCATTTATCCATGGTATTGTTTTTTTTTCGTCGAAATGGTATTGTCTTACTATTATGTCATTGATGCATTTTTAATTGCATTTCAGGGTTTAGAAGAGATGTCAAGTCGTGCTGCTATTGGTATTAAGAGAATGGGAGAGCTTAATCCTTCAGCCTTCCTTGCAGCCTGCAAGCGGAAGTACCATGGGGCTGTAGCACAAGATAGAGCTGCAGAATTGTCGTCATTGTGGGAGGAGTATCCAAGAGATCCTGCACGGCATCCTTTTAAGGTCATTGATGCAGAGGAAAAGGCCAAGGTCTGTAATAGGTGAAGGAAAAGGCCAAGGTCTGTAACAGCAAAGGGCGCCTTTGCTGTTACTTTATGCTTCTGGAAATGAGGAGCTTCTTGGATCACTTTGTCAAATACTCTAAAACTGAGATAAAAGGGACAAAAAATCCGAAAAGAAAGTCTCTGATTAAGCAGATCTGAAAAACCTAATTGAAATTAATTGCATATGAGATTGATTGTTGTTGTGCTGTGAGAAATTGAACCGGATTGGAATCCAATTTGAATTCATAGGATTTTACTCAAACAATTTATCGGTTGCTTTTGCATCTTTTGTTTCCATCTCCATAAGCTTTGTGTGATTTTCAGGACTTCGAAGACGATGACTTACGAAGGCGATAATGGCCAACAGTAAAAGAATGCTAAGCATTCTTTGTGTGATTTGAAAGCATTTGTTATTGAAGGATTAGTTATATAATCTTTACAGTCATCGCATCAATTTAAGTCTCAAACATGTTTGTGTCTTTGCTTTATTAGCCATTTTTAATCATTGTTTAGTATTACCATAAATGAATCTAGCTATTCTTCATGAGGCTGCCTCCAAGTTTCATTTCACTATAGGTCCAGAAAAGTTTGGTTTGTTTTGGTTCATGATACCATTTCTCCTCCTGCAGGTTCACCCTGTCTTGATGGTGGTCAGCTTTGTTATTTTGAATGGAGAAGGTAATTGTACATCATTTCTTGAAACTTCTACAGGGTTACACCTTATTCTTCTTCTAAAGCTTATCTTTCCATTGCACAGCAGTGTTGGCATACAAGACGGTCAGGAACCAACAACTTG
Source organism: Polygonum maritimum (assembly GCA_963924305.1). Lineage (NCBI taxonomy): Eukaryota > Viridiplantae > Streptophyta > Magnoliopsida > Caryophyllales > Polygonaceae > Polygonum > Polygonum maritimum. The sequence goes on along the minus strand of OZ002729.1, from coordinate 8,459,066 downwards.
AAGAAGCTAACTCACCTGGTTCTCCAATTTGTGGCTTTCATTCTGGGTGCAATCGGCTTCTGGGTTGTACTGAAATTCTACAACGACAAGGGCATTGACAATTTCTACAGCCTCCACTCATGGCTTGGTCTAGCTAGCCTTTTCCTGTTCGCCATTCAGGTTTTACTCCGCAGACATACAGACTCATACATAAGATCAACACGAAATCATCTTCTAAATCCTTCCTTTCCTTTATCTTTTTTGATATCTTAAATTTTTGAATTTAGTTCCCTATGGACATAGATATTGAACCTCCAATTCCATGGTAAGTGTGATTAGAGAATTTGGTTTTTTGGTATGATTGATCAGGGTTTGGTTTTATCATGGATTGTGTAATCTGAGTTGGATTATGTTTTCTTGCAGTTGCTATGCCTAAGCAAGTTGAATTTGGATGGGCTTACAAATTTTGAAGTTATTCAGGTATGTCTACTGCAACTGACAATTTTGTTGACTATATTACAATTGTAGAATTTCAGGTTGTTTATGTGGAGTGACTTATAATAGCAACTGGAAGAAGAACAATTTGAGATTTTAGAACTTGACAGCTTTGGTATAGGAATAGATTCAGATGCCACAGAAAAACTCTAGGTTTTATCCTAGATGATGGCTTGCAATGAAACAATAGATTCAGATGTATAGCAAAATTAGATGTGTGTTCTCAAAACATAACTATATATTCATGTGAACTATGAGACCGGAAATGACCATGTGTAGTAATTTTTTTGTCTAGCATATAAGCAAACTGGCCTCTTATCAGAGAGAAGAAAAGATCAGCAAACTAAGGTTCTTTATTTATTTATTTTCAAAAAAGCAACATACTTCACTCTCATCATCTGCAACTGTTTCCGTAAGATATAAATCACAATATTTTGTGATCTCCAATAAAACTTCCAGCACAGAAGATTTCACAGTTGCTTTCTTCTGCACCAGGTGAAGAACAAGTTAGAAGCAAGAAATCGAACCAAAGACTCACAAAAGAAGAAATGAAATTGCAAAACACCTACAGTTCCTCTGGAATACTTTCTTCAAGGATAACACCCCCAAAACGACATGTTACCTGTGTCAAGGGAATATGTATGATTGATGAACTACTTCAAATGATTACGCAATAATACGTTGCTTAGTGTTTTCATGCCTATGTCTCCACAAGTATCTAACTGGTAATGAAATTGGGAGGGAAAAATCTACTAATGAGAAGTAATTTAGTTTCTCAAATGAAGTCTACTGTCAGTTCATTCTACATTTGGCAGCTGCAGTTTCTATGTCCTGACTCACATCCAAAATCCTAGAAGATAAAATACAAAGAACGTTCTACTCAGAGAGCAAAAAGGCAATCCATCATGACATGTATCTTATATAGATTTGGAAGGATAATCCTCAAAACCAGTTGTTCCAGACTCTTAACTTCCTCTGTGTCCTGTTTCAGTTTGTTGAAGCCATGTACCATCATACACTCCAACTTGAGTGCAAGAGAATTAACCAAGATACACACAACATAATTTTAAACTCAGTTGGTCCATAAGCCAAGGGAAAGCAATTTTACCCACATAAAGGCCTACAGTAGTCTGTCCTAAATCTCAATTAGTTACCCTTTCCCTAATATATAAGAATGAAACTTAAAGTAGAAAAGAAATGCATTTTTTAGAATGGTATTTAGCCTTACACCAGAAAAGAACACAGTCACGAAAACAAAACTAAATAATCTGCATGTTAATAAACTAAAAGGCTTAAGGTGCAACATGGTATAACTCAAAATGCTGTCTTTTCATAGTAAAAAAAGATAGAAGCCAAATTTATTCAAGCAATATCCAGCTCACAGTACAATGTAAAATATTATAAAAGATTACATATAAATTCTAGAGAATGTTTCACAGCTTATTTTTGTTTTGTCTCAGTTGCTCAAAAGTTGAATTAGGAATATTGTAATATGGGATTGGTTTACCACCATTGATATTTGTTTGGTAATCTCTCCCAACTTCGGTGTAGTCAATTATTTTATTGTGTTATAGCATGCATAATTACATACCTTAGTCAACAATAATATTACACGAGGAGAAGAAATAATATATGGTACTATCATATCAGTGTCTTATATTGGATTGGTTATCCAACTAATGCATCCATTTCTTGCAATCTTCGTAAATTAATGGTGTGGAAAGTATATGGGTTTTAAAATACTATATAGATATTAATTTAGCGAGCGCCCAACATCTATGGTTTTTACTCGATATAAAATTACAAATGTTACCGCACGCAGTTTATTTAAACCCAAGAATAAACCAAACAAGATTTATTGGTTCATGTTTTCGTAGTTGTTATCACTACATGTTCCTAATATATAAGCTAAGCATCCATTTCGGTGAATTTCAATTCTTGAGAAAAATTACCAACGGTACAAACATAGTCCATTAACTTCTACTTTTAAAATGAGCTTATATTTATGTAGTGATCCTTCAGTAATAATACGCCGTGAAAACGAAAATGCACAACATAGGTAACTCTCATGAGGTGCATATATACAAAAACACATTTGCGGTGACTCTATCAAATATATTTCAACATTTACACCAAATTACATGACGGGCATGTACCACGAACGCTACCCCGTGCCTACGGCACGGGCCGGAAATACTAGTTGTACCTATATACCAGAGTAGAGGTCAAATATAATAATTAATACGATATGTGTCAACTTCATGTACCTCTATCACCAATTTTTATTAAAATAATCTTATTACACACCACATGTATATAAAAACATGAAAAAATATATCAATAATTTTTCTATAAATCTTCTTATTTACTAATTTCTATTTTAATTGTTTTTCTAAAATAAAATTGCACATTAAATTAAAGTCGGTGGGTCATATCTGACATGGGGATCACATGTCGATTAGTGCGCATATACGTGCTAGACCCAACACATAAGTCCTTGGAGTTCCATCTAAAACCAATTGAGAATAGGAGATTACTTTTGGACTAATATGAATGGAGCTTAAACTATTTCCCTGGCCTGAAAAAAATAGTAATATTGAATCCTTTCACATTGCAACAACAACTAGTCCATTCAGAAAGCAATTGAGGCTAGAGGTTAAAAAACGGCACATTTTATTAATCACGATCACGAAATGAGATAAATGAAACATGACGTGCATTATGCATACACCCAATTAAACAGAGAATTACAACACCACTTACTAGTGTCACACATGTAAACCACATATGCATCATCTTACTACATTTAAGCAATAGATGCTCATATGTACGTGACGCTAGCAAGATTATTCGATCACACATACATACACAATCGAAACAAATTAAGGTCACTTAGTGTGCTCAAAAGACAAACCAGAGCCCTCCAATTTTAGCTCCATTTCCTTGGTGAACTTATTCACCATTTCCGGGGTCAAATGGTTCGCCCAATCTCCCACCTCTCCTTTCCTAAACAAATACTTGTTATCAACGAAGACATAGTATTTCCCCGTCTTGTTCACCTCTAGCTCCTTCATAGTTTGCAAGCTACACAAGTTTATGATGCCTTCGAGTACGCCTTCCTTCTCCTCTTCTTCGGAGAACGGGCTTCCTACGAACTCCGCCAATCGTTTCACGTTCGCCTTAGTGTCGGCCTTCAACTCTTCGAACCGAAGGAAGAGAACCTTTTCGGGCCTCTCTTTACTCTCGTTCCAATACCCGAGAGCATGGTCCACAAAGGGTCCGAAAGGGACCTTCCCTTCACCGAACATGTTGAAGTATTCCTCGATCATTTCAGGCTTCACACACTTGTTTTTGTCAAGTTGTAGGTAGAAGTGCCAAGACGAGACGAAGGTGTCCATGGGATCCCTACATATGTAAACTATCCGGGATTTTGAGTCCTTGATCGACTGCGCAAGGGAATGATAAGGGATGTGGGTGGCGAAAAGCCTGGGGGAGGGAAGGCTTGAAAGGTCGGGTTTCTTGCTTTTGACATAGGTTCTAAACTCCAAATGCTCAACGAGCTCATGAGAGTTGTGCTTGAGCAAGGAGCTTTCTGAAGGAGACTGGGATTGGCGGTTGACGATGGCATAGAGGAGGGATTTGAGCCATGTCGTACCGGTCTTGGGCATGCTCGCAAGGATGATATCCGCGTCTTGAGCTTGAAAGTGGTTTTGGAAGGCGATGGTGGGCTCGAGAACCGGGCACCAAAACCCTTGGTATTGGTACATAGGGTATGCACCAAACCATATTTCTTTTGGTAGGGAGAGTTTGAGTTTTTTGGTCTCTTCGTCAAGTGGTTTTGAGGCAGCTTGGTTAGGAGCCATAAGTTATGTCTATTGTGATTGCAACTAAATGGAGAGAGGTGGGTTTTTGTTTTGTGTATTGTCATGAGAACTATGGCGATATTTATAAAGCTGATTGCAGTAGTATAGATGGTGTAGAAAATCAACTTAATAATTGAGATGAGATATTGAAAGTGTATTTGGATGCAACTTGTATGGGCCAACATTGTTCAAGTCACCGTAGCAAAATCCTTTTTCATTAGTCACACTACTAAAGAGTTAGGATCTTTGACGAAACAAAGGTTCAATGCGGAAATGTGGTTAAAAAAAAGTGCATTGTAAAGATCAAGGGTTCGTTCGGGTGCATCCATGTTATCATTTATAATGGATTATAATCTTTTTTTTTTGTCAACAAAATTTAGGGTGAGGGGATGGTGCCACAGTTCAAGGGTAGGGAAGACTCAAGGGTTCAGAAAACTTTTATAAAGGGATTTACATATACTTTGCCTCAAGGAGACTAGGGGGTCGAACTTGCAATCTGTCAGACCGATGCCTGTCATGCTCTTACAAGGGTAGGGAAGACTCAAGTGCTCAAAGAGCTCTTACAAGGGGATAAAGAGACCAGGGAGGATCGAACTTGCAATCTGTCAGAATGATGCCCTATCATGCTCCACTAGATCAACTCCTTGAGGTTATAATGGATTATAATCTATTAAAATTCAAAAGCTGTATTCGGGTCTTTTTATTTCCTCTCTCTTATTTTCTACTTTTGTACAAGTATTTCTATAAACTCTTTTTCACAATAAACTGATTTTAAGTCATTTTGAAAAATAATGAGAGAGGCACCAAACACACTCAAAAAATGCATTGTAAAATATGAAAAGTGTAAGCGCGCTAAAAACACTTTATGATATAATTTTAATTTGAATAATAGATGAAGTATATCGAATGGTCAATAATAGATCTCATATTATAGATAACTATTAAAAGATTATGTGATCAACGAGCTATTGACAAAATAAGAGTTGCAAGGGTAAGAAGAACATATATTCTTGGACCTTATGAATGTATGGTGGACAATCATATATATTGTAAAGGGACCGGATATACGTACGGCTTTCAACCAGATTCCTCAACTAAAAAGTTTTTCATTAAACCTTCAAATTTACTAATTTTATTCTAGACGAAAATGGGTAACTAGGCTATGGGCAAGCAATATTGAAGCAAATAGGTGACAAGGAAAAAAAATGAGGTCCCATAGGCGATCTTCCTGTTTTGCCCCTACCTTTTTTTTAAATTTACAAGATGACGTCACCAATGGCATATGATGACGTCAGCACTCCTTACCACTATCGGCGTTGACCGACGTTGACCAGTCGTTGACCGGCGTTGACCGACGTTGACTGGCGTTGACCGCCTTGTCATTAGTGATGGCAAGTAACTTGTCATCAGATGACAAGTTACTTGTCATCAGTCCACGCACTAAACTTGTCATTTCGTTCACGTACTCAACTTGTCATCTGATGACAAGTCGAGATAAAACCCATCATTCACGCAAGAAACTTGTCATCAGTGATGACCAGTTATGAAATTGACCTATGTGGGATTTGAACCTACATTATTGTGCATCAAGCACATTGCTCTACCATTTGAGCTAATAGGCCATAATTATAAGTAATATATATATACAAATCTAACATACCCAAACCCATAAAATCATCCAAAAAACATTAAAACAGACCTGTCATCACCCCCAGATCCGTAAAACAACTTGTCATCACCAAAACACATTAATAAAGGACTTGTCATCGCCAAAACCCATAAAAACGGACTTGTCATCACCCAGAACCTTAAAACACACTTGTCATCAGTCAGATCCGTATAACAAACTTAAATTGCTCAAAACACATTAAAAAAGGACTTGTCATCACCCTAAATCATAAAATCGTCCCAAAAACACTAAAATGAACTTGTCATCCAAAAAACCCACAAACTCAAAACCCCTATACCCACAACAAAACTTTTCATCACTTAAATCCGAACCACAAAGTTGTCATCCAAAAAATCCAAAAACATATCCAAACCCATAAAATCATCCAAAAGACCTTAAAACAAACCTGTCATCACCCCCAGAACCGTAAAACAACTTGTCATCACCAAAACACATTAAAAACGGACTTGTCATCGCCAAAACTCATAAACACGAACTTGTCATCACCCAGAACCATATAAAACATCTTGTCATCACCCAGAACCTTAAAACGCACTTGTCATCAGTCAAATCCGTAGAACAAATTTAAATTGCTCAAAACTCATAAAAAATCACTTGTGATCACCCAAAAACATAAAACCGTTTGCAAAAACCCTAAACTCAACTTGTCATCCAAAAAACCCACAAACTCAAAACCCCTAAACCCACAAAAAAACTTGTCATCACTTAAATCCAAAAAACAAACTTGTCATCTAAAAATTCCAAAACCCTCAAAAATCCCAAAAACCCAACCGGTTGGATCCGGCTCGTACGAGCCCGAATCCGGCTAGATCCGGCTCGTACGCGCCCGGATCCGGCTAGATCCGGCTCGTACGCGCCCGGATCCAGCTAGGTCCGGCTCTTCCGAGCCCGGATCCGGCTAGGTCCGGCTCGTTCGAGCCCGGATCCGGCTAGGTCCGGCTCGTTCGAGCCCGGATCCGGCTAGGTCCGGCTCGTTCGAGCCCGGATCCGGCTAGATCCGGCTCGTTCGAGCCCGGATCCGGCTAGGTCCGGCTCGTTCGAGCCCGGATCCGGCTAGATCCGGCTCGTTCGAGCCCGGATCCGGCTTGTTCGAGCCCGGATCCGGCTTGTTCGAGCCTAGATCTGGCTCGTAGGAGCCCGGATCTGGCTCCAACGAGCCCGGATCTGGCTCCAACGAGCCCGGATCTAGAAGAGAGGGAGAGAATGGAGAGAGAGAGAGATGGCGGACGAACCGGAGGGCGGGCGACAGCGGGCGACGACGAACCGGAGGGCGGGCGACGGCGGGCGGGCGGGCGACGGTGGGCGACGGCGGGCGGGAGTGGCGACGGAGATGAGAGGGAGGAAGGAGAGGGAGGGAGTGTTGGAGAGGGAGAGAGTGAGGGGAAGGAGAGAGGAAGGAGTGAAAAAAAAATGAGGAGGAGAGAGAAAAAGAGAGATGGAGGCTTTTATAGGGGGAGATTCACCTAGATGCTTCATTTTTTTTCAACTTCGTCTACCCTCCCTAAAAACGCCCCCATTCCACCCCCTCCACCCCAATCCCTCTTTATTCTATTAGACCCTTATTGTTAATGTGGCATCGCGCGTGTGATACATGCCGATCTTGTGCGGCTGACAATATTTTAATTATAATAATATTTAATAATAAAATAATATTTATTTTTATTTATTTTAATACTAAAATATATTATAATTTAAAAAATAAAATTTATACATTCTTTAAATATAATAAATCGGTTAACCCAATGATTTTGGATTTCAATCTATTCGGGTTCGGTCTAAAATAGGTTCGATTCATTTCGGGTTTTGAGTTTAAATTTTCGGGAGTCAACCCCAAAATTTTTGATCGGTTTTGGTCGACTTAGTTCGATCAAGCTTTGACAACTCTACTAATTCATGTAAGAGGAACTCTAACTTTGTTTGGTAAAAAGTTAATGTCAATGTTATGCGATTAAAAGTATTATAAAACAATATTCAAACTTAAGTAATACTATTTGATACTAAAATATTTTTTATTTTAATGATAAAACATATTATAAAAAATTATTAAGTTAGCTAATTCTGTTATTACGTGTTTGTTGGATGAAAAATATTACAAGTTCGCGGTGTCATTTCAAATCTCCAATTTCAATTTGTCGTGGGCTTTCAATCCCTTTCATACTTTATTCAATTTAGATACTCGACTTTGCAATGATCAATTTAGAGATAAACTGTACTTTAGATCCCACTCCCTGTCAAATGGCACATGCATAAAGCTACTATTAAATTGTCAATGATTACTTTCTTGGACGTATATGAAAATTATTCATGCATGTTTGATGGAAGGCTGACGTGCCCTCCAAATCAGGACTATATTATAATCCGTCCCAAAAGTTTGTCCATAAAAAATATTTGCACACAGATTAATAAAAAGTAAAAAAGTTTAATAAGTGATGAGAAAAAGTATTAAAGTTGGTGGGAAGGATATAAAATGGAGTAATTTATAAGATTGGTTGGGGATAATTTTGTAATTTTATAAGAAAAAGTGATAAAGTTGAGAGGAAAGTTGGATAATGGGGGTAATATATGAGATTGTATGAGGGTAAGATTGTAAAAGCATAATGATATAAATGGAAATAAAGTAGAGATGAACAAACTTTTCAGGACGCCAAAAAAAAAGGCGGACAAATTTTCGAGGACGAAGGGAGTATTAGTAATCGTATGGTTGTACTTGTGGGCTAGATTGATGTCATTAGAGTTAGTGTTGGTAATGGAGATGAAGTTGGCAGTAATGGAGTTGGTAGTAGGGACGGTGATCGAGGAGGTGGTGGTGGATGTGATGATTGTGTTTAGTTGACAACTCACACGATGTCCTTGGTAGTGGCGGAATCAGAAATCTGCCTCAGAGGGGGTTAAATATTAAAAATACTAAAATTACATTAATCTATTTCTTATAATAACATCCTTCAATTTGTCTATATTTAAATCGTACAATAATATATTCAGTTTCAATGCGCCTTATAATATCTATCTCAATAATGTCTTCAGTTTCAAAATTGCTTAATTTTAGTCTATTATTAGTCCTACTATGAGTAAACAAAATCAAACAAATCTCAAATCTTTATATTTATTTTTCAAAAATTTTAGAAAAATTGCTTGATCTTAGTATAAAATTAGCAAAGAAAACAAAATGTAGAGGTAGAGTAATCAAATCTGTGCACCATGTAGTTCCGCCACTGGTCCTTGGTCTACATATATACGGACGGTTGTGTTAACGCCTCACACACACGGACGATCGTGCTTACCTCGGTGTTCTATATCGGCCCACCGAGACTCAAGACTTCTCTCCGAATAAGGGGGTGGGAGAATAACTCAATATACAACAACATTTACCCAGGTAGTCCCGCAAAAGCAAGATCTGGGGGGTCAGGATGGGGGTATTCTAGACCTAGATGGAATACGCCCGAAAAAACCCAAGACAAACGCTTCCAAACATCCAAAGACTCCAACTAAAATAAAATACAATTGAAAAAGACTCAAAGAAAACTTAAGAAAATACAAACTAGCTAACTAACGCCAATGCTTAAACCTTTAGGCTAACAAGTCTGCTTCGCCAACCCGGCTACTAGCTATCCATCACCTTGATTCTCTCCCTCCAGCTCTTCCTGCACTGAGCCAAATCTACTGAAATCCCTAGCAAGCTGATATCTTGCTTAATGTTGTCCATCCAGCGTTTTTTCGGACGACCTCTACTCCTCCGACAATCCCCAAACTCCAAGTGCTCGCATCTCCTCACTATAGCGTCCGATGGCCGTCTTTGGACATGACCAAACCATCGAAGTCTTGCTTCGCGAAGTTTGTCTCCTATGTTAGCCACCCCCAACTTGCTTCTGATATCTTCATTTTTAATCCTGTCCAACCTCGAGTGGCCACACATCCATCTGAGCATTCTCATCTCTGCGACTGCAAGTTTCTGTTCCTGAGCCTTCGTCGTCGGCCAACACTCAGCACCATAAAGGATCGCTGGCTTTATCACAGATCTGTAAAACTTTCCCTTAAGCTTGAGCGGCACCTTCCTATCGCAAAGAACCCCTGATGCTGCCCTCCACTTCTGCCAACCTCTTTGAATACGGAATCTCACATCCTCCTCAATGCTCCCATCGCTTTGCAAAACTGAACCCAAATACTTGAAGTTATCCCTCTTCGCAACGATCTCATCCCCCAACTGCACCTCACTACCATAATCAATTTCTTGTCCGAAACTGAACTCCACGTATTCCGTCTTAGTCCTACTCAGTTTAAACCCCTTAGATTCCAGTCTCTCCCTCCACAATTCCAGTTTGTTATTAACTTCTGCTCTCGAATCCTCCACTAAGACGATATCATCTGCGAATAACATACACCTCGGGACCTCGCTTTGGATGTCCTTTGTCAGCACGTCCATGACGAGTGTAAACAAAAAAGGGCTCAAAGCTGAACCCTGATGGAGACCCATACTCACCCTGAAGAACTCTGTATCTCCTCCTTGCGTACAAACGCTCGTCCTTGACCTCTTATACATGTCTCGAATGATTCTTATGACCGAATCTGGCACCTCTCTGGCTTCCAGACATTCCCAAATAACTCAATATATATATGATATATCAATTTATTAATTTTAGTCTGAAATTAGTATAATGAAAACCTTCGTTGCATGCTGAAGTGGAAAAAATCTGTCTCGGAAGAAGGAATACAAAAACTAACGTTATAGTTTTTTAACAAATGAAACAACTTTAATTAGAAAATTATATATGACTGAAGCCCCGATTAGTAATTAATGGAGAAGTATGTACATAGGATCGAGATTCGAGATCCATGCTAAATTATGAAAACATCGGCTACCTCTTGATAGTTTGGAAGACTAATGAACATCTAAGACATCTTTGCCAAATGATTAAAATGTCAATTTGAACTTAACAGACAGTTGTCACACAAACATGATGCAATACTTACCTTATACGAGAAAGAATCATGTGAGAATGAAATCTAAGAAGAGAAATGAAAATAAATCTCGTCGGTTGGATCACATTATATGATGAGTTGAGATCTCGCGCGCATGTGCAAAAAAAAAAAAAAATTCTCGGAGACAAAATATAACAAATGACTGTATGTTTACTTATAACTTTTTTTTGGTCGAATGTGCTTACATATTGATTGTGTGGTTTTGATTAATATGAATGTGCATGTTCTTAATCTAATTGTGTGAGATTTTTCATACGAGTGTGTAATAATGAGTGCGCAAAATAAGACGACAATGACTATGTATTTTTTGTTAATTTGATTGTTCTTTTTTAAATGACATGAATGTGTGTTTACTATGATATGAATGTGCATGTTCTAAATTGCATTGTGTGTGATTTTTTTCATACTAGCGTGCAATTGGCACACGATTGTGCCTTTTTCAAATAAGATGATTGTGTATTTTCACTTAATATGATTGTGCCTTTTTAAATAAATGACAATGCATGTTCTATATCTCATTTTATATTTCATATAAGTGTGTAATTAACAAATAAATATGTCTTTTTCATATAAGATGATTATGTACTATCACATAACATGACCTTATATTTGTACTTAACACAACTGTGCATGCTTATACTTAATTGTGTATGACTTTTTTCACTTGTAATACGTATATGATGTTGGATTCTGGTGTTGATCCCTGCACTGGTCCAGTGGCACCGACAACGTCTGTTGATCCTGCTTCATCTGGAATGCGCAACACCTGGGGAACGATCAATGATGTCTGTCTTCGGATAAGATTTGAGTCGTGTAAACACTTTCCGAAATCAGTATTTTGCCCCTTATAAGCCTTAGGGAATCCACAAAATCTGAAGTGAGATAAAACAAATCTGCTGATCCTTTCCAAGGCTTGTGGTAAGGATCAAACTATAGAATAATGTTTTGATAGATGTATGACTTCGACTAAGTTGAATCTTGAGAGAGATTATGTAACCAACCCGAATTCCTCTTCCTTTAGCCTTATATAGGGCGTAGGAAAGCCTAGGGAGCAGTTTCTAGACGTTATGGGCAGTTAGCAAGGCGGTTACCAGCGGTTATCGTTGATCCTTAACTTCCAACGGCTCTCTCCTAGAGAGACACGTGGCCCATATGAAATCAATCATAAAAGGAAGTTACAAGAGTGGTTATCCAACGGTTATATAGGTAGTTAACCCACGTGATCAAAATACAAACCGTTAAACTGTTGATCCCGTAGGTACCAATCAGCCAGAACTGTTGTTCTTAGAACCACTGATCCCAGAGGGACATCTTAGTGTAACATATCCTTAATATCTCCCACTAGATCCCAAATATACTCACACAAGCGTGTACTCCACACCCCTAAACTTGTGATAAGCTAATTGGAACCTCATAAAGTCGTCATGAACCCCGATAACACTAAAAGGACATTGATCCCTCAGGAACCATCACTAATTCCTCAGGGATCAACGATTGATGACACTAAAATCACCAACAATCCTCCCCCATTTTAGTGTAATCCCTGATTCATAAAATAAGCAAGTCTTCATCCCAAACTCATGCATAAACACAAATGTCGTGACGATTGAATTTGTGTCTTAGTGTAATTACACATTTTATACACCTCGGAATCATGGTGTCCTAAGGATTGAACCAATCAACCTCTTTAGATGCATAAAGATAACACACACATAAGTTACTATACAATTCTATAGTCTAACTTGACTCCATTGATGGTCCTTGAGTCCCTATCCATTCATGAGCGTATGTGAAGCCAACCCAAGCTCCATGGAGCGACCAAAAACTCCACGCCCACATAGGTAGATCCTTTAGTCGTACTCCTACATTGTACTTTTTCAAAGGAGCTATTAAGAAGATGGAATCTTCAACCTCTGATCCTGTAGGAACAAAGCACGTACCTAGGGGACTGTTCCTTTGTGCTTTCAGTCTCTTAGTAGAGGGCTTTTCACATTGAATTCGTCCATAATGTTAGTCATGAAGGAATTGGGTGTCCCACCCCCAGAGAGCTTTAAACGGGTCTTAATCCCATCCCCTTTGCAAACTTAGAGACTAAGTCCCTTGCTAATCCCTTCGTCAAGTGATCAGCCAAGTTTTCTTGTGACCTTACAAAATCAATTGATACCACCCCATGCGTAATGAGCTCTCTTACCGCACTATGCCTCACGCCCAAGTGACGTGATTTCCCATTGTATACATGGCTATACGCCTTAGCCAAAGTTGCAGCGCTGTCACAATGGATCGATATGGGTGAAATCGGTTTTTCCCGCAAGGGAACATCATACACCAAGTTCCTTAACCATTCTGCCTCCTTTCCAGCAGAAGCCAAAGCAATAAACTCTGATTCCATGGTAGAACTTGAAATGCAAGTTTGTTTCTTCGAGGACCAAGAGATGGCACCTCCCCCAAGAAGAAACACCCATCCACTAGTAGATGAATGATCCTCTTCATTTGTTATCCAACTTGCATCAGAATATTCTTCAAGGACCGAAGGTGACCCATCATAAGTAAGACCAAACTCTATTGTTCCCTTCAAGTACCTAAGTACTCGACGAACAGCTTGCCAATGATAGGCACTAGGATTACTAGTGTATCGGCTTAGTATTCCTACTGCAAAAGCAATATCCGGTCTTGTACTTGTCATGGCATACATCAAGCATCCAATTATCCTGGAATACTCAAGTTGCAACATCGATGATCCCTGGTTAGGGATCAGTTTCACAGATGGATCATATGGGGTATTCATAGGAGTGTAGTTACTACAATTAAACTTTTCCAACACTTTCTCAATGTAATGAGATTGTGATAAAGATAAAACTCCATTTCCCCCCCTTTTTATCTTAATCCCTAAGATAACATCAGCTTCTCCCATGTCTTTCATGGAGAATTTTGATGACAAAAATTCCTTCACAAGATCTACTTGTCTTTGGTCCGTGCCAAAGATCAACATGTCATCTACATATAGACAAATAATGACTCCGCTGTTGGGATCATCAAATTTTCTATACACACGCTTGTCCGCTTGGTTCAACTTGAATCCATAGGACAACACAACCTCATCAAACTTTAGATGCCATTGCTTAGGTGCTTGTTTCAACCCATACAAGGATTTGATCAACTTGCACACTTTATGCTCTTGTCCGGGCATAACAAAACCCTCGGGTTGTTTCATATAAACCTCCTCCTCTAGATCCCCATTAAGGAACGCTGTTTTAACGTCCATTTGGTGGATCACCAGATTGTGTATAGATGCTAAAGAAATCAGCAATCTAATGGTGGTGATACGTGCAACTGGGGCATAGGTATCAAAGTAGTCTGTTCCATACTTTTGTCTAAAGCCTTGGATCACCAATCTGGCCTTAAACTTATCTATGGTACCATCCACTTTCATCTTCCTCTTGAAGATCCACTTACTTCCCAAAGGTTTACAACCAGGGGGAAGATCAGCCAAGACCCATGTATTATTCCCAGTGGTGGAACCAGGAATTTGCCCTAGAGGGGGCTAAATACCTTAATCTTTTTTTTCCGGTAGAAAATAGCTTAATCTAAGTATAATCATTATAATAAGCTAAATATGTTGTCATTAAAATTTAGAACAAACCCAAAATAACTTAATGTAATTATAAAATTAGTAATAATCCGAGCAAAGAAAATGAAACAAATTAAAAAATGTGTACACTTACCAAGAAATTAGACAAGTTTAGAGTTCAAACAGACTAGACATGTTCAAACTCCACACTGAAAAATTTCGAAACACACTAAAGCTTTTATTAAACTCAAGGTGGATTTTGAACTAATATTTAGATTATATCTTTGTGGATTGCGGATTTACGGTTTCGGGTCAATGCGGCGAATTTACGATTCCATCCGTAATATCATTAAGTTATTCAAAATAGATTAGACTTCCTACACCTATTTTTTTTACATAAAAAAAAAGGAAAAAAACAATAACTTTAATAATTTTTTTATAAAATTTCAGTGGGGGCTACAACCCCCACTAGTCCCAACGTGGCTCCGTCATTGATTATTCCCCATGATGGAATCCATCTCATCATTTATGGCTTCCTTCCAAAAGGACACGTCTTGAGACCTCATTGCCTCATCAAACGTCCTTGGTTCATCCTCAATGTTGTAACAATACAAATGATTTGAACCAACCTCGTCTCTTGATCCCTCTACCAAATAAACATGGAAATCGGGACCAAAGGAAGTTCCCTTCCTTGTTCTTTTACTTTTCCGGATTTCAGGTTCATTATTCCCATGTGGTAAATCAGAGCCACTGATCCCACTGGAACTAGGAACCATTACATTATCTCCACTTGAGTTGGGTATCATACCTTTTGATGTAGGTATCAACGAAAATTGTTTTTCATAAAATATCGCATCTCTTGATTCAATAACGGTATGAACCGAAATATATTTGTTTGGCTCAATAACATAGAACCTATATGCCTTGGAATGCTCAGCATATCCAATAAAGATGCATTCTACACCTTTTTCACCCAACGTCTTCCTTTTGGGATCAGTCAGCCTAACAATAGCCCGACATCCCCAAACTCGAAGATAATTCAAACTTGGCTTTCTTTTGAACCAAAATTCATAAGGGGTAGTCTTGTTCCTTTTATTTGGAACCCTATTCAACAGGTAACAAGCCGTTAGCATGGCTTCTCCCCAAAACCCCTCATTCAATCCTGAGTAGGAAAGCATGGAATTAACCATCTCCTTGAGAACTCTATTCTTCCTCTCCGAAACACCATTTTGTTGTGGTGTGTAGGGAGCCGTAGTTTCATGAATGATCCTTACGGATTGGAAGTATTCCGGGTCAATATATTCACCACCTCTATCGGTACACAATCTTTTGATCTTTGATCCCATTTGAAGTTCAACTTCAGTTTTATAAAACTTAAACTTCTCTAGGGCCTCATCCTTAGTATGCAATAAAAATACATAGCAATAACGAGAGTAATCATCGATATAAGTAACCACATACTTCTTATTACCCATAGAGGGAGTAGCATGAAAGTCACACAAATCACTATGTATCAATTCAAGCATGACACTGATCATTTGAACAGTAGGAAAAGGTTGTTTAGTAATCTTGTTTAGCATGCATGTTCTACATTTTTCGATATTCAGGTCAACAGGTGGAATCAAACCAGTTCTAGACATATCAAGCATGCGTTTATAATGCACATGTCCTATCCTAGCATGCCACAAAGAAGAGTCAATTCCCGAGGGAACAACAGTTGATCCAGAACTCATGGGAATAATATTTGATCCCGAATGAACAGATTCATTCGAACAAGTCATGTAAACTGAATTCACAACTTTATTGATACTTAGTTTAAACATCCCATTACATAGGTAACCACGACCAACAAATACACCGCCTTTCGACAATATAAATTTGTCGGCTTCAAACACTAAACGAAAGCCCAACTTGTTAAGTAAACTACAAGATATACTAGGTTCTTTCTTATTCTGGGTACATACAACACATCCTTAAGAGTTAAAGTTTGCCCAGATGAAAACCCCAACTCTACTAGTCCTTTGCCTTGAACGGGAACAGTTGACTCGTTTCCCATATGAAGTACACGTCCATCGTCCATGGGAACGACTGACTTGAACATCGATTTGTCTCTACACACGTGAGTGGTAGCACCCGAGTCAACCCACCATGCTATCTCATCATCCTGCACATAAAATGCTTCAGAAATCATAGAAACAAAATCCAAATTAGGATATGTAACTATACCGGTATCAACAGATGTTGATCCTTCCTGACCTTGATGTGATTTCTGCCCTTGTTCCTTAGAGCCTTGAGCAACCTGGTTTGTAACGTTTTTCTTTCCCTTTGCAGCCTTGCAATCTCTTTTAAAATGCCCTGGCTTGCCATAATACCAACAACCATCTCCCTTTGGGGAGCGCTTCTTGTTGGGACCATTGTATGTGTTGTTCCGAGGCCTCTTTTGGCCTTTGTTCTTGATCCCTTTTTGGGAACCACCTTCCACCATATTTATGGAGGAAGATACTGGAGTATCTTTTTCCTTCTCTTGCATACGAATATTCTCCTCGATACGCAAGTGGCTTCCAAGTTCAACAAGAGAGACATCTTCCTTCTTGTGCTTCAACATGTGTTTAAAGTCTTTCCATAATGGAGGCAATTTATCAATGATACATGAAACCGAAATGGATTTATCCATGTTCAACTTGTGTTGAGCATATTGCCCCAAGAAACGTAGTATCTCGTTATATTGTTCCATCTGTGGCCTGGTATCAACCATTTTGTAATTATTAAAATTACTCACAAGGAACTTCACACTAGAAGCATCCTCAGCCATGTACTTAGACTCAAGAGAGTCCCATAGTTCTTTAGCGGATTCAACGTTTTAGTACACATCAAAGAGAGAATCGGACATACCATTCAAGATGTGGCTTCTACAAATGTAGTCATCGTTCTCCCATTTGTTCCTCTTCCTCACGTTTTCAAGAACTTCGTCTTCACCCACCTCGGGCATCGGCGTGGACAGGACATACACCACCTTGAGCGTGGTCAAGAGGAAGTGCATCTTCTTCTGCCATTGGCGGAAGTCCATACCCTCAAACTTCTCCAACTTTTGGAACTTTGTTGTCATCTCACGCACAGACGTCATTGATACAAAATACTGATTTCGACTGTTGGATTCTGGTGTTGATCCCTGCACTGGTCCTGTGGCACCGACAGCGTCTGTTGATCCTGCTTCGTCTGGAATGCGCAATACCTGGGGAACGATCAATGATGTCTGTCTTCGGATAAGATTTGAGTCGTGTAAACACTTTCCGAAATTAGTATTTTTCCCCTTATAAGCCTTAGGGAATCCACAAAATCTGAAGTGAGATAAAACAAATCTGCTGATCCTTTCCAAGGCTTGTGCTAAGGATCAAACTATAGAATAATGTATTGATAGATGTATGACTTCGACTAAGTTGAATCTTGAGAGAGATTATGTAACCAACCCGACTTCATCTTCCTTTAGCCTTATATAGGGCGTAGGAAAGCCTAGGGAGCAGTTTCTAGACGTTATGGGCAGTTAGCAAGGCGGTTACTAGCGGTTACCGCTGATCCTTAACCTCCAACGGCTCTCTCCTAGAGAGACACGTGGCCCATCTGAAATCAATCATAAAAGGAAGTTACAAGAGTGGTTATCCAACGGTTATATAGGTCGTTAACCCACGTGATCAAAATTCAAATCGTTAAACTGTTGATCCCGTAGGTACCAATCAGCCAGAACTGTTGTTCTTAGAACCACTGATCCCAAAGGGACATCTTAGTGTAACATATCCTTAATATCTCCCACTAGATCCCAAATATACTCACACAAGCGTGTACTCCACACCCCCAAACTTGTGATAAGCTAAATGGAACCTCATAAAGTCGTCATGAACCCCGATAACACTAAAAGGCTATTGATCCCTCAGGAACCATCACTGATTTCTCAGGGATCAACGATTGATGACACTAAAATCACCAACATATGATTTCTCAGTGAGAATGTTTACATAGTCATATTGAATGGGACTACAGAGTCATGTTTTGAAACTTGTACTGTGCTCTTTTTTTTCCGCGACGCGGATACCATACATGTAACGTGCGGTTGAGATTTATTCTTATTTCTCTCTTAAAGAGTCATTCTCACGCGAACCTCCCATATATATATATTTCCAATTACCGATGCGTAATTATATATTATCATTCTTATAAATTGGTTATTAAATTTTGTTATTATTAATATTGTTTAACAATAACATCATAAATGATGATGTCCAATCACGTACGTACGTGCATGGTTATAAATAACTCCAAACAAGGCGCTTATTCATAAATCATTTTGAAATCATATAGTTTTGCCCATAACTAATAAAATGTGGTGCAGCTGGCTCCATTTTTGCATTATTAATTTGCGACTTATAGTTCATGTTTTCAATTTATGTACGTGTACGTACGTTTTTCTTTTTTTTTTTTTTTTTTTTTGAGCCAACGTACGTTTTTCTTTAGACAGTGGAAAGTTGATTTTTTTTTTTTTTTTTGTAGATAGTGGAAAGTTGAATTATTCATCGCCTGAAATTATTACTATAAATCATGCACCAACGTGAATCACGTAATAGAATTTAGACATGGCCCATATGTCGTCAAAAAAATGTTTTTGAGTCATGTAACCCTAGCTAGTATATTCGCGTGTGTTACACCTTACCCGCCGACAGAATCAGAATTTAATTTTAGGGTGAGTTAGATTTTTCTTAACAAGAAATACAGTAATTGTTTTTGGTAAAATGACAAAATTTACCTTGTTTTCAAAAGGAACCCATCACAGCCTTCGGGCATTTAGTCAAAGCGGTTAAGCCTCCAAGGGTAGTACCCAGAGGTCACCGGTTCGACTCTCATAGACAGTGCCCTCAACCAAAAAAAAAGGAACCCATCACAATCACATACATAAATGTACTTATTATTTATCCAGTTTTCGATAAAATCATAATAAAATACACTCCTTTCATCCACAAAACTAAATTTTACCTAAATTCAACAACAACAAAAGTAGCAACGGTCTAAATTACATTTACACACTAAATGTCAATTCATATGCTATAATAAAAGATCGAATGAATGGTACTACTCTTCTCGATCTCGTTCTACACTTCTACCTCATCTAGTCATCTTCTCACATGAAATCAAGTTTGTTTAATTAGTTAGTGCTCAAGATAAATTATCTTGTATCAATTGGTGGTTTTTGTAACCTCCCAATTAATTTATAAGGGATTAAGGTGCTCCTCATGCCAACAAGATCTCTTCCTTTTTCATGGTTCGAGTGATAAAAAGAACGATGAAGTTAAGTGTGCTAGGGCGAGAGTAGTACCAAGATGGGTGACCTCCTGGGAAGTCTTGGGTTGGCATGGGATGGCCCTTTTAGGCCCTCGGGCCTTACACTTTCATCCCGGAACTCTTTGTGATCATGAATAACGAGGAAAAGGTTCTAGAAGTTACTGCTCTCCGGGAACTCCGAGAACTCCTCCAAACTATTCTGTATGTCAAGATCCATGCCCAACTCTATTAGGTTTCTTGTGAATTCTTAGAGCAAGTGTTCTCGAGCGTGGGAACTATAGAAGACATAATCAAGTTCGATGATGATAATTGATTCCATTCAAGAATTCGTTTTCAAAGTCGTGCTTCAACTCGTGAGGCGTTCAATCGCTTCAATGGACGATACATCTATGAGGGATGTTGTCGAATAGAGTTGTTCTTTGATGACCGAATCAGCCTCGTGTCTAACGAGATTGAAACTCTTATCGAAGTTTCGACACCCACTCCCGCAACAACTGTATTCGTGCTCGTCGCCAGGCCCTCATTGGTAGCCACCACACCAGTGGTGCTGCTAATGTGATAGCGGTCACTACCCAGCCGCGTCGAGCTCGAGCCGTAGTCGTTGCACCGCCTCGCCCAAGACCAATTTCCAAAGAAGTTGGGTTCCGACCCTGATTGAGTATTCTGTTGAGAGGAGGTGCCATATGCCTAAGATTGCATGTATTTTTTACTGTTTCGATTTGTAATTTTGACGGCTACTTTGCATCGGTCACTTCATTTGTGTTTGACCCCGGAGGACCTGATCCACAACCTCCTCCCGATTTCCGCCTCGAGGACGAGTCGATTCTCACCGGGGGAGTAATTGATACATTATATATTTTAGTGTAATTTTTAGTTAGGTTTAATTACCTCTTCTCGGGGTTTTTTTACGGTTCTTTACTGAGACGCTTTTATTGAACTGTTACGATTAGGATTAACATTAGAGTTTTATAATTCAGCTATATATACATATATATATATATATATTTTTGTATCTTGTCATTTGGAGAAGCAATCAATGAATGAAATATCTTTTCTACCCTAATTCTCTACCTCTCTATCTCTCTTCTACGCCTCTCCTTCCCTTTTGTTTTTTTTGATCGAAACTCCTTCCCTTTTCTTCATTCTTCCTCACATGCAACTTTATTCTTCTTGTGTTCGAAGGTCTCTCTATTTTGCTACTTGATGTGCAACTATATTAATTAGTTTTATCTTGATACGGCATCCTCTAGTGTTACCGTATCATGAAATGAGGATGGTTTTGTAATTTTATAAGTTCAAAATGTTAAAAAGTGACAGTAGAAAGAAAAATGTAACGTACTAACGAGAATTAAGGTAAGACTTAGAGAATTAGAGAATAAAAGAGATAGATTATGAGATAAGGAGAGATTAGGAAGAAGATAGAGTTTAGAAAAATAGAAAATTAAGAGAAAAGGGATTTCATATTATTCAAATCAAGGATGCCAATCACATAGCTCGGCTAACTCCCAATTACAATTATTTCACACAATTCCTTCCTAATTACAAGAGTCATCCAACTTTCTAGGAAGGTATAAAACTGCCCCTATATATGACAAAAAAGAAAAAATGGATTGTGGAAGTACAAAGTGAGATTGAATGGGGTTATATTATGTACTCGGTATTAACTTATTGATATAAAAGGAAAGGATAAATATTAACTTATTGATATAAAAGGAAAGGACAAATATTTTAAATCGATGAAAAAAGAAAGATAACATAAAAGATGAAAAAGAGGGAAAATCTGACGATCTTGTCACAGCCAAGAAAAGATTGTAGGGCTCATTCATAATTTTGCATTATTTGCCACGTACCTTGTAATGCGTGTTGCACGTGTTTTTCTTTAGATAGTGGAAAGTTGAATTATTCCTCTCCGGGGATTCATCTATATTCTCTATATTATAAAGTGGACAAAGTCTTCACAAAAAATTGCGTTACGTGTCATATCTTTAATAAAATAATCGATTGAGCCCTTGCGTATATAAAAAAAACACTAATCACCATAGAAAGATAAATATATATGATTTCATAAAAATAATCAGCTGTACCCTCCTTTAATATAAATTAGGTAGTTAGAATCTCATATAATCTTATCCTGTAAAAATTACCGAAAATTAATAATTATCCCTTACCAAGAATTAGTTGTCATCTTCAAATAAATATTACTCCCTCCGTTTCACAATAAGTGTCGTTTTAGCTCTCAACACAGTTTTTAAGAAAAGCAATCATTCACTTTAAAACTTACAACTTTTTCTTAATCTTACCACTCATTACATTTTTTTGGCCAATGCATGAACAACTTTAGTCAACAAATACACATTCCAATAAAAATTATCATCATTCACCCCTATTAAATCACTTTGAAAACCTAAAACGATACATATTATGAAACAAATTTTAAGTGCTAAAACGACACTTATTATGAAACGGAGGGAGTATTATTTAATAAAAACTTATATTTATCGTAAAGTAATTTTTGAACAAATCCAACCTATTTATAATATGAGTTGATTTACTATTGGTAAAAAAACACTAATCATAATACAAAGATATATATATATAATCCTATATTTTTAACTTGATCATTGACATTACATATCTAATTAAATTGGGTTTATAATCGCATTACCCGTACAACTAGTTTGTTTTTAATATAAGAGATTAGGGTCGTCATAAATACTACTCCTTATTTGGATTTGTCTAGAGTATCCACAAGCAAGGACAGATCTAGGGTGGTTTTCTATCTGCATAGAGTTAATGTGGGCAGAAATTCGAATCTGGTCAACCCTTGTGATTTTAATTTTTATCCGCCCCTGTTTGCAAGGGGTGAAAACTAGTTACTAACCACCTTTAAAGAAAAGAAGACAACCATCATCCTAAATCTCGAACCGAGATCTCATGATACATCCATAAATACTCAACCGACAAGTTAGATCCGCCAAAAACATCCTCTGAGATTCATAATAAATTATGCACCAAGATATAATTCAAGTCGCACGCGCTTTTAGATAGTGGAAAGTTGAATTATTTGATCGCCTGAAATTCATGAAAAATCATGCACCAATGTGAATCAGGTAATAGATTTTAGACATGGCCCATATGTCGTCAACACATGTTTTTGAGTCCCTGTACCTTGACGTAACCCCACTATACATTAGGGTGTGTTACAAGTTCCATGCCGACGGAGTCAGAATTTAATTGTAGGGTGTGTTAAATTTACCTTAATAAAAAGTACAATAACATTTTCAAAAAATGATACTAAAATTTACCTTATTTTCAAAAAAATACTTACATACCTTGATACGTACATTTAAAGGTATTACTATTCATCCTGTTTTCGATAAAATGATACTAAAATACCCTTATTTCATCCATAAAACCAAAATTTACCTAAATTCAACAACAACACAAGTAGCAACCGTTCTAAATTACGTTTACGTACTAAATGTCAATTCATATGCTAGCATAAAATGAATGAGATCTTATGGATTTACTTTCTATAAATTAGACCTTAGGCTTTAGAAACTACTATACTTTAATAACTTAAAATACTAAACTATATATATGTTGGTAGGTTATAATAAAATAACTGCTATAGTGATATACAATGAATAAATACAAAACGTTGGATTAAAAAAAATAAGTGAATTAGATTTGATCTTGAAAGCATAAGAGAGATAAAAACATCTATACAATCACGTAATTATAAGGAGTTGAAATCACTTTCCAATTTTAACTTGATTTTTTAAATTGAAAGATCATGTTTTATTAAAATTTGCGGTTTTTAATTTTTTTTAACGGATTCACTATTTTTATTTTAGCGTTTTAGTTTCTATATTTAATACGTTTAGAGTGTTCCCTTAGAAAAAACGATTTTAAAAAATAATTATACCTCCATTTATAATATTAGGGTTTTAATTAATTCTCACAAGTTGTACGATATTGCTTTTTCTGAATGATTGTTTTTTCAATGGATTTCTCAATTGTTCATTTGTCCTCGTGTCTACTATAATAATACAGTATAAAGTAGAACCCATGTTTGTGTAAAAATTTACACCATGTCATCAAGCTTAAATAAAATAATAATTTTATTTTTTTTTGCATGAGATTTTTTAAGAATAATCTTTATATCTACTTAATATCTTATCCAATATTCTTATATATTTACTTTATATCTTATCCAATTTCCTTATATCTACTTGATATCTTATCTCATTTTTTATATCTTAAGATTTTTTCCTAACATGATTTTTTTAACTATATATCCTTATACGAATAAATTAAATTCAAGTAATTTTTTTATATCTTAACCATTTTTTCCTATCATGATTTCTTTTTAACTTTTAACTGAATACATTTTTTTCATTATTAAATCTTGAGGAATAGTGAAAAAATTCTCACATCATCATATGTTAATAGTATATTAAGTAATAATAAAAAGTTAAAAATAATTATTTTAAAATTAACATTGTATTAATAAATATACGTATATAGGTCAATAGGTTCGGACTTGGGTCTATCATGTTTAGACTGTAAATTCTCGAGTTAGAAAGGGATTTGTATCAAAATTCAACTACTTGTACCCGTCGTGCCATGCACGACTTGTATTTTTAAATTTATTTTTGGAATTATAATAAATAGAATATTAATGTAAAATATATAATAAAAGTTTTAATATAATTTTGTTTCATCGAATATTAAAAGTTTTTAATAGTTAAATGATTGATTAAAAATATGTTATTATGCAAATCACGTACTTATATTTATATTGAATAAAATACATTATTTAGTATGCAAAACACCAACTTGATATACCCAAATTAAATATGTAGTTATTTTAATCACAATAATTACAATGAATTGTTATTTAATTAAAAATATCAAAATATAATATCAAAATTTAGAAATATAAAATGAGCCCAACATGGTTCTAATGACTTTATATATTGAAATAAATAAAATATATTAATCAATAGTTATTTTATTTTGAAAGATATAAGCTAAGTTATTATGAAAATGATAATACATAAATTAAGTAAAAGATAGTAAATATAAATTTATTTAATATTAAAGTTTGGAATAATAATTTCAGTATAAAAAAGGGCTTGTATTTTAAAATTATTTTAAACTCAAAATGTTTAAATTACGTCTTACATAAAGAGATCAAAAAGACAACTTATATATCAAAAAGGATAGAATATCTTATTAAAATTCAAAAAACATCTTTTACATATATTGATAATAGAGAACGTAATTAGATTATTTAAAATAACATGAAAAAAATTAATATGTATAATTTAAGTAAAAGTTAATAAATATAAATTGATTTAGTATCAAAGATAAAAAAATAATAATTGATGTAGAAAAAGGGGCTTCCACTTAAAATTCTTTTTTTAATTTGAATTTCATATATTAATTCTTACATAAATAGATTAAAATGGTAATTGAAAAGATAAGGTAATTAACATGTATCTTTTATAGAGGGAAATTGTTAAGATAGATAATATTGCTTCAAAGATGGATATGAGATGACTAAGAAAAATGATAAAGTTAAAGATTAGATAATTAAGAAAATATATAAAATTATTAATAAAGTGGTCAGCATTTTTTGATCTCTCCAGGTTTGCATATTTTGACCACTGTCGTTAAAGAATTTTGTATTTAGCTAGTGGAGAACATACAAGTTGATTGTAGATATTGATCTCTCCAGGTTGATTAATCAACAAATATATCGAACTAATCAACAAATATAATAAAGGAGTACGTGAACATAATCAATTAACAAATTGCTAGATACACATTTTCACATCAAAAATAACGTATGACTTTAAAATTGCAAATATAGAAGAAAATCAATCCTTGAATGGTGAATGATGTATTTGAATGCATATTGGATATCTTTTATAGAAAAAAATTGAAGATAAAATTATTTAAGGAATATAAAATTAAAGATAGATAGTATGACTTTAAAGATAAAATTGAGGATTAGATAATTAAGGAAAATAAAAGATATAGATTTGTTATTATCTATTTGAGTTGGAAAAAAAATTAAAATCAAGCGGGGCCAGAATCATCGTGGTGGCTCGAAAACGGTCGGCTTTTATAATATATATTGATGATTCGGAATAAATTCAGGTTTTTTTTACATTACCCGTATATAGTATGAGATTTGTACTAGTTGAATTATAAAGAGAAGTTTTTTCAACGATGTTGCTTTTTCTCAATGATTGTTTTTTCAGTAAACTTCGGCTTGGTCACATCCAGTTTGATCCGAATCACATATTTGACTTTAACGGGAGAATCTCCCAAAAAGAATTTTTTAAATCCACTCCCGAGAAAGAGAAAAGTGAATAGAAGGGTATTAGGCTTAAAACATATTCAGACACCTGAACTTGTCCATTTTGGTCATTTGGACACCTGACCTTTGAAACGGACCTATTGAGCACCTTAATTTGTCAAAACCTACCTATTAAACTCCTCGTTCTTGATTACGGAGTTTCGTAATACACACGTGCTATTACGTGAACATGATTAAGCGAAAAAAAAGGTCACATAATGTCAAGCAATGCCTCCTTGTTTAATTAATTGTCACTTAAACTCGACATTATACAAGATTGGCGGACAAATTTCTTTATACATGAAAGTTTAAAAATATCTGACTTTTAATGAAAACACTCTCAAATCAAATGTATATCAGGGACGAGGTGTTCAATAGATAGGTTTTAACAAGTTCACATATTTAATAGGTAGGTTTTTTAACAAGTTGGGGTGCTCAATAGGTCCGTTTCAAAGATCAGGTGTCAAAATGACCAAAATGGACAAGTTCAGGTGTCTGTATATGTTTTAAGCCGAGGGTATTTTTAAGAACTTTTGATATTATTTACTTGAATATATGATACTTATATTATGAAAAATATTATTGAACTTAAAAACCTTTATATTATCAAAAGGAGAAAAAGAAAATTAAGATAAATGGACACTCGATCGCATAAGTAAACATTAACACTAATTTTTTTTTTTTTGGTAGAAAAACATTAACACTACTTAACTCGAACCAACAATACAAATTTAGATAAATAAAAATTCAACCTATTAATTAAGGTGTACGTCCTTAATTAACCACATAGAATAGAAAAGAACATTGTTATCACATATACAATTTCTATATAAACATGCTACGTTCACATATTGGTTATCATATAAACCGGTTCATAACAGTTATCATATCCCCGGCCGACAATACATATAATAATGTTGTTGCTAATTGTGCTCTTCCTCCTCCCCGGCGTCGTCCTCGTGGTCGCCCGCCTCCTCAAAAGCACCACGACAACCACCAATGCCACCGGACTCCCGAAATCGTACCCGATCGTGGGATCCCTCCTCGCATTCAACCGCAAAGACCGGCTCAAGTTCATCACCGACATCCTACGACGGTCCCCGACGTCCACCTTCGTCCTCCACGTGCCCATCTCGGGAAGCCGCATCGTACTCACCGCGAACCCTAACGTGGTCCGCCACGTCCTCAAGGACAACTTCCATGGGTACGAGAAGGGCCAGATTTTCACTTCCGTTCTAGGGGATCTCCTAGGGGAAGGGATCTTCAACGTGGACGGGCCCCAGTGGAAGTTCCAGCGCCAGGTGGCGAGCCACGAGTTCAACACTCGCTCCCTTCGGAGGTTCGTCGAGAAGGTTGTGGACACTGAGGTGACCGACCGCCTCGCCCCGCTCATGGCCCAGGCTGCCGTGGACGGCGCCGTTTTGGACATGCAGGATGTGCTTCAACGCTTTGCCTTTGACAACATTTGCAAGATTGCCTTTGGGTAAGCTTCAATGTCAAAATGATACTCCCTCTGTCCCGGTTTGTTTGTCCAGTATTTCATTTCGGGCGTCCCCTTTTGTTTGTCCACTTTCCATTTATATCTACTCTTTTACCCCCATTATTTCACTCTCTCACCTACTTTATCTCTTTTCACCCCCATCAATCACACCTTTTACCCATACTATTCAACTCTCTCACCTACTTTATACCAACTTTCCCAATTACCCATACTATTTTATACCGTTCTTAAAACCCGCGCAAATTATCCTTTTGGACAAACAAAAGGGGACGGAGGGAGTACTATTTATATTTGCACGTCTTTTTGTTCATATGAGCATCAATAGTATTTCGTAGGGTGAGGAATGTTTTTCATATCAATCAATTCAAATATTATATCATACTTTCATGGCATATAATTCTTTAAATTCTTAACCTATGTATATATGTAATGTACGTAGGTATGACCCGGAATACCTATCGTTACCCCTTTCGGATTCAAGCTTTGCAGCAGCCTTCGATGATGCCGTTTCCATCAGCGGTCGAAGGTTCCGCACCTTCTTCCCCATCAAATGGAAGCTCATGAAGCTACTCGGCACCGAATCCGAAAACCGACTCAAAGAGGCCGTCTCCGTTGTGAGAGGTTTCGCCATCAACATCATCAGGAAGAAGAAGCAAGATATGATGTTTTCAACGAACCCACTACAAGAAGATGACTTGCTATCCAGGTTCTTAAAATCTGGCCACTCCGACGAGCAATTTGTCGCCGATATCGTAATCTGCTTCATCTTAGGCGGCAGGTAATAGCATGTTTTAATTTGAGACATCTTTTTTTTCTATGAAGGTTTTAACTTTTAAAGACGTCTTTTTTGATTGAGAACACTTCTTACGAGAGTCGAACCTGCTCTGAAATGTACATTTTGGGGCAAAATCGATCTTAACAAGAGCTATATATGAAAATGCTGTAATGTTGTATTGTATGGGCAGGGACACAACATCTTCGGCCCTCACTTGGTTCTTTTGGCTCCTCTCCAAGAACCCCTCGGTCGAGTCCAAGCTCCTTGAGGAAATCACGGCCACTGCTTGTAAGGATGACATTGGGTGCATTGATTCGCCACAAGATGGGTTTTCACCTTACGAGGAGACGAAAGAGATGGTATACACGCACGCTTGTTTGTGCGAGACAATGAGGCTATACCCGCCGGTCCCAGCAGGCATGAAGACGGCGGTCCAAGACGACATTTTGCCCGATGGAACAAGGATGAGGCGTGGGGAGAAGGTGGTCTACTATGCTTACGCAATGGGGAGACACGAAAAGATATGGGGGCAAGATTGGGCGGAGTTTAGGCCCGAGAGGTGGTTAGAGAAAGATGAGATGGCGGGTAAGTGGAGGTTTGTAGGACGAGATCCATATGAGTATCCGGTGTTCCATGCCGGACCCCGGATTTGCATAGGGAAGGAGATGGCGTTCCTTCAAATGAAGAGGGTGGTGGCTAGGGTTACGAAGAGGTTTAAGGTGGTTCCGATACTAGAGGTTGGAGTTGAGCCTATGTTTGTGTATAGTCTGTCGTCCAAAATGAAAGGTGGGTTGCCCGTGAGATTTGAGGAGAGGAAAGGAGCAATGTGATGGGTTACTTTGTGCATGTGTACGTACGTGTTTATCCTTGTAGTGTGTGTCATTGTGGTAATAAGAATTGTCTCTAGCTAGCTCACACCTCGTGAAGTGGCATGGACGATTTACTTTCACCAGTTGTAGCCTTGTAGGTGTGGTTTATGTTTAATAAGAACATCGAGATCGATGATCACCGGCCCGTTATAGCGAAAGCGTAGATCGATGATCACCGGCCCGTTATAGCGAAAGAGGAATTGTTGTGTTTTATTTAGAAAAGAGAGTGAATTGCAGGCAATACTTGTTGCTTTCATTGAATTGAAAAGAGACTAATATAGTATGTTACAAGAACTGAAATGTAGCACACGATTTCTAACAGAGATCACCTATGAATCGTGGCCAAACAACTCAAAGAAAATGCTGAAATAAAAGAGTCAAAATAGCTAACTAATCTTGACCAAATCAACTACCTAAAATTAAGGAAACCAACTCTGACTTAAGCTGCACTCCAACAACAAACTTGATTCAAACTTGCAGCTTCCAACGGCTCCTTTGGTGCAGCTTTGATTACACTTCAACACCTCCCCTTGATCCAAGCTTGCACATTCCAATCTCCCTCATGAAGTGCTCGTGCTTTGCTTGATTCAAGGCCTTAGTGAACAAATCTGCATTCTGAAAATTAGTTCCACATAACTCTAAAACGACCTTTTCCTCTCCCACCAACTTTCTTATGAAATGATATTGTACATCAATATGCTTTGTTCTTGCATGAAAAGCTGGATTCTTTGCCATTGCTACAGTGGACTTGTTATCACACAGAATTTCCATTGCTTCCTGCTGCACACAATTCAGATCTTTCAACAGTTTGTGCAACCAAAGAGCTTGCTTAACAGCAGCTCCTAAAGCAATATACTCAACTTCAGAGGATGACAAGGCCACAATATCTTGCTTCTTTGAGCTCCATGTGATTGCTCCTGAGCCTAGATCAAACACAGACCCTGAAGTGCTCTTTTTGTCATCAACACATCCTGCCCAATCACTATCCCGTATAGCCCTTCAACTTGAAGCTCTTCACACTTCCATACAGAATTCCATAGTCAAGAGACCCTGCAACATACCTTAGAATTCTCTTAGCAGCACCAAGGTGTTGCTTTGTGGGAGAATTCATATATCTCGAGACAACACTCACATAGTAGGCAATATCAGGCCCTGTATGAGTGAGATAATTCAGGCCTCCTACCATACTTCTGAACACTCTTTCATCTGCTTTCTCAGTTCCATCACACCTCTGCAATTTCTCATTGGTGTTCATTGGAGTCTTAGCAATCTCACACTTCTCCATGTGAAATCTCTTAAGGAGATCCTCTACATACTTTCTTTGACAGAGAAATTTCCCTTCTTTTCCTTGCACCACTTCCAAACCAAGGAAGTACTTCAAAACTCCCAAATCTGACATCTCAAACTCTTGCATCATTGAGCCTTTGAACTCATTCAACAAACTTTGTGAAGAACTAAAGTAGATGATATCATCAACATATAGGCAAACTGTGATGAAATCATTACCTTGATTCTTCACATATAGAGTGGGCTCATTCTCACTTCTTCTAAAGCCTGTGCTTAGAAAGAAAGAGTCAATCCTGTTGTACCAAGCTCTAGGCGCCTGTTTTAAGCCATACAATGCCTTTCTTAGCTTGAACACCTTTCCCTCTTCACCTTTTATCTGATATCCTTGAGGCTGCTCAACAAACACCTCTTATAGTAGGTCTCCATTAAGAAATGCAGACTTAACATCAAGTTGATGAACCTGTAACTCCCACTGAGCAGCCAATGCAAGCACAACTCTCACAGTCTCAAACCTTGCCACTGGAGAAAATGTTTCTTCATAGTCTATGCCCTCTTGCTGTGCATATCCCTTCACAACTAGCCGTGCCTTGTGCTTGGAAATGCTACCATCTGAGTTGTACTTAGTCCTGTACACCCACTTCAAGCCTATAGCTTTCTTTTCCTTAGGCAGACTCACCAGCTCCCATGTCTCATTCTTTTCAATGGCCATGATCTCATCATCCATAGCCTTCTTCCACTCCTCCTGATCTTTAGCCTCATCAAAACCTGATGGCTCAGTGATAATCAAAGCCAAACCACAAACTTAAGTATTCTTATACAGCTCAATAAGAGATCTGACCTTGGATGGAGGAGTTTCACTGGATGACAAATCATTTGATGGTGGAGAATTGTCATTCCTTGATGAGCTTGATGATGATGATGAGCTGTGAGATGGTGAACTCTGTGAGGAGGTTGGTGGAGTTGATGGTGGACTAGAATGTGCAGGCATCTCTACTGAATCATCATTTTCTTGCAAAGTGATTGATCTCTGTATGCCTGCATTACCATACTTCCCTTTGCTCCAGTCCCAACTCTCCTCCTCATCAAAGATCACATTTCTGCCAATGATTATCTTCCCACTCTCTGGATTATACAATCTGTAAGCTTTGGATTGAGTTGAGTATCCCACAAAGATACACTTCTCAGCTTTCTCATCCAATTTAGACCTCAAATTGATCAAAGTATAAGCAATGCAACCAAATGTCCTTAGATGACTTACAAATGGCTTTTTTCCTCTCCAAACCTCAAAAGGTGTGGAATTCATGACAGCTCTAGTTGGTGAGATGTTGAGCAAATACACAGCTGTTGCAACTGCTTCACTCCAAAAAGAATAAGGCAATCCCTTAGCCTTTAGCATTCTCCTAGCCATCTCTACCACTGTCCTATTCTTTCTCTCTGCCACACCATTTTGCTCAGGCGTGTATGGTGCAGTTAGTTCTCTCCTTATGCCATTCTCATCACAAAACTGAGCAAAATCATTTGAGGTGAACTCTCCTCCTCTGTTAGTTCTCAATGCCTTCACTTGTTTGCCACTTTGCTTCTCAACCAAGGCTTTGAACTTCTTGAAGTTGTCAAATGCCTCAGATTTTGCTTGCTGAAAGTAGACCCATGACATCCTGCTAAAGTCATCTGTAATCAACAAAAAATATCTACTTCCTCCTAGAGAAACTGTCTGCATTGGACCACAGAGATCAACATGCAATAGCTCTAGGCATTCACTTGCTCTCCAAGAATTTCCACTTGGAAATGAACCTCGAGCCTGTTTCCCTAGCACACATCCTTCACAGAATTCTAGCTCTTCAATCCTTGGCAAACCATTCACAAACTCTTTAGAACTGAGCAACTTCAAACCTTGTGAATTTAGATGGCCATACCTGAGGTGCCACAGCTTGGCATTTTCCTCACCCTTTACTAGGGCTGTGAATTTGATATCCGATCCGCCGATCCAATCCGAGATATCCGCCGATCCGATCCATTTTTATCCGTATCCAAATTAATCCGACTAAAATCGATCCGTATCCGATCCGATCCGCTATTTTTCCGGATATTTGGATCGGATAGGGATTGGAGTTTCAGATAAACGGATATCCTAAAATATCCGTATATATTAAATATATATTAATTTAAATATATATGTAAATAAATACATGTTTTTACCAAAAATTATATATGTATATATCTAAAAAATATATATTTATATATTTAAAAAATATATATGTATATATTTAAAAAATATATATATGTAACTATACTTTGTGATTTATTAATTTAAGCAAGTTTAATTAAAATGGATCTTTTCGGATATCCGGGATATTCGCCATCGGATATCCGATCCAAACGGATATATTTTCTCGGATATCCGACTAAAAACGGATCGGATACGGATCATGATTTGAGGCAAAAAAAATTTCGGATATCCGCGGATTTGGATCGGATCGGATCGATCCGAATTCACAGCCCTACCCTTTACCATGAGTGCTTGGCCTGCACTCCTCTCCAAATCCAGTGGAAAGACTTTGTTCTTTCCCATAGCTATTCTCATCAAAGCATTTCTGGCTTTCTTCTCCTTGATGACACAGTGGTCATCCTAAAAAACAATTGAATAGCCACCACTGACTAGTTGAACAACACTAAGCAAATTGTGAGCTAAGTGAGGTACATACTGAACATTGTGCAATATCTTAGACTTGCCTTGAACTGTTTGAAAAGAGATAGTACCTAGGCCTTCCACAGAGAGCTGCTTACCATCACCAAGCCTGACAGTGCTCTTCTTGCTGTCATCAAGCTCCTTGAACAGGTGCTTGGAGCTTGTCATGTGGTTGGAGCAGCCACTGTCCACGTACCACACACTACTTCCTTGACAACCTTGGTTATGTTGAGCCAAGAACAAGTTCTCATGCTCAGCATAATTAGATTTCTGTTCTTGCTATCCCTTTTCACTGTCTTCTTCTTTCTTCCAGCAAGAGGCCTCCTTATGCCCAGGCTTGTTACATTAGTAACACTTGATGAAGGGCTTGGAGTTAGATTTGGAGGATTCTTCTCTTCCTCCCTGGCTTTGGCCTCTTCCACGGCCTCTGCCCCTGAATCCTCCTCTTCCTCTACCTCTGCCAGAGTTTTGGCCTCCTTTCTCCTTGTTTTAGGCCTCTCCCTTTGCTTGGAAAGCCTTCTCCTCTTTCTTGTCATCTCCCTTGGTAGATCTCTCTTCATGTGCCTGAAGTGATCCCTTTAACTCATCCCATGTATATGACTCCATATCTTTGGATTCTTCTATGGCAGTCACTACATGTTCATACTTCTTGGTAAGGCTCCTTAGAACCTTTTTAACCAACTGTTGAGTCTTCACCTTCTCTCCATAAGATCTCATTTGATGAACTACATTTGAGACCCTTGAAAGGTACTCTTGCACAGATTCAGTGTCTTTCATCTGTGAGGATTCAAACTCTCTCCTTAGAGCATGCAATCTCACAGTGATCACCTTCTTGTCACCTACATACTCCTTCTGAAGAGTACTCCAAGCTTCCTTGGATATGACGGCTGCTGCAATCCTTGGGAAGACTTCATCATCCAGAGATTGTTGGATGATGTACAAGGCCTTTGCATCCTTCTTTCTCTTCTCTCTCAAATCCTGGCTTGGCTCAGCGGGTTGATCATCAGTGAACTCCTCATCAACAATGGTCCACAGCTCTTGTGAACGAAAGAGAGTCTTCATCTTGAGACTCCAAAAGTGGTAGTTCACGCCTTTGAACATTGGCAACTGAGATAAGTTGTTCCCAGTCCCATTACCACCATTTCCATTGTTTTGCATTGTGTTTCCCTGTGTTTGCCTCACACGAAACAATACATATCAAGCCTTTGGATTTTCTTCTCTAGCTCTGATACCAATTGCTGTTTTTTATTTAGAAAAGAGAGCGAATTGCAGGCAATACTTGTTGCTTTCATTGAATAGAAAAGAGACTAATATAGTCTGTTACAAGAACTGAAATGTAGCACACGATTTCTAACAGAGATCACCTATGAATCGTGGCCAAACAACTCAAAGAAAATGCTGAAATAAAAGAGTCAAAATAGCTAACTAATCATGACCAAATCAACTGCCTAAAATTCAGGAAACCAACTCTGACTTAAGCTGCACTCCAACAACAAACTTGATTCAAACTTGCAGCTTCCAACGGCTCCTTTGGTGCAGCTTTGATCACACTTCAACAGGAATCCTGTCAACCATATGAAGTTGATTTCAGTACTATGATCGGTTCCACAAGAGAAGAAGATCCCTTTTATGCTGAACCTCATCTTTTTGCTTACTTATACTTTCGAAGACATAGACGAGTACCCTAGATCGATCGGGTTTTTGAGAAAACAATTGCCTATAGTGTATATATATACATTTATATGTTATTCTTCCAATTGATTTTTAGATTAACTCTCTAGAATAGATTCGATCCCCAAACCACGCACATAGCTCCAAAAGGTGATTTTTCCGTGCTCAAAAGTCTTCCTAATCAGCTCCAACACCTCAATAAAATGCATATCGTCCCGATAAAACCCACCAAAATCAGGCAACATCTTCCACACCCTCTTGTCTTCTTTGCAGAAGAAGAGAGAGCGAAGAGAAGTTTCCGCCCTTCCATAGAACTCACATTTATCCTCCGAGACAACATGCATGTGAAGCAAGTTTGTTTTCACCGGGAGAACATTTTGACAAGCCCTCCAAAGAAAATTTCTTATCTTTCGCTGATCTTCAATCTTCCCAATACATGCCCAGGGTGATGAAGTCGATTTATCTTTGCTCATCCTGCCTCCCAGAGCTTCCTCTTGGAGAACCATATATATGATATGTCGTTCGAACATTGAACAAACCATCCTTATAATAGTGCCAGATCCTCTCGTCTTGAACCAAGGGGTCAACAAGTCGCATGTTGAGGATGATATCAGCATCAATCGGAAGAAATATTTCACAAACCAAGTTCTGTCTCCAGACACCTACATTCTAATCAATCAGTTCACATATTGTCATTGTAACATCATTCTGTCCGCTAGGTGAAACTGTTTGATGCTTGTTGGGCGAGGCATTCAACGGTCGTTCCACACCTTAATGTTCTCACCATTAGCAACAAACCAATAGACCCCTTTAGCCAACACCACTTTGGCCCGCATTATTGATCTCCAAATATAGCTCAATCTATGACCCATCGCAACATCAAGAAAAGTATTTAGCCTTCAACAACTTGCTCACCAAGGAATCCTGATTCTGCTATCTGCATTAATCTTCAATCTTGTTTCGCAAGCAAAGCTAGGTTGAAGTTCTTGAGATCTCTTAATCCTCAATAGGGTTGAGCATTGGTTCGAAACCGAACCGAAAAAACACAACTAAACCGAAATCGAAATTCGTGAATTTGGTGAACCGAAAAAATTCAGTTCAGTTTGGTTTCAGTTCGGTTTTTTTCGAATTTTGATAAATATAAAATCTGTTTTTGAAAAAATTGAATTGAAACAAAAATTAATTTTTCTAGCCCGGTCGAACCATGCTGCCCTAATCTTAGACCGCCCTTGCATTTCGGTTGACACATCTTCTTCCATCTAAAGCAATGCATTTTCGGTTTTCCATTTCCAAAACCCCACAAGAAATTGCAAAAAAAAAAATTCAATCTCATCACACAGCCCATCCAAGTAGGTAAAGCAAGATATTGCGTAGGTCGGGATTGCCTGAGAAATAGACTTAATCAACACCTCTTTACCAACCCTTGACTAATTCTTTTCTTTCCAGTCAACTATTTTCTTCAGCACCCTTTCCTAACATTACAAAAAATCACTTTTTTGGATCACCCAACCATAGTTGGAAGGCCTAAGGGCCCGTTTGGTACCCATATCTAGATATCAGGTATGGGTATCAGTATGAGTCATACCCATACCATGTGTTTGGCAAATTCGGATATGGATATCAAATCGATATCATCCCATATCAAGATATCAAATTTAACCCAAATTGATATACTGATTTTAGGGCCGGTATGGTGAATTCTTTCTGTGTCCGTCTTCACCTCTCTCTTCTTTGTACTTATATTCTTGTTCCCTCTTACCCTGCCTTCTCTCT
Organism: Polygonum maritimum; assembly: GCA_963924305.1. NCBI lineage: Eukaryota > Viridiplantae > Streptophyta > Magnoliopsida > Caryophyllales > Polygonaceae > Polygonum > Polygonum maritimum. The sequence goes on along the minus strand of OZ002729.1, from coordinate 8,422,231 downwards.
TTCTCTATCCCAGAACACCTCACCATTGAAGACCCTTGAAGCAACAACTCTTTCCTCACCTTAGCAGGCGTTGAAGACGACCTAATGACCGGCACTCTCGCCACTAGGTGATGCACAATCTTAGCCCTATTTTTTCTCTAGATTTTTTTTAATAAACTTCTCCATATCTGTTTTTTTTATTATCAAATCTCAAGATCTGTTAATCCCATAGGTCTTCTACAATCTTAGCCCAATTTTTTTTCTATGGTGAAGAATGGTCTTATCACAATTAATTAAACCACTTGATTAAGGTGTAAAAATAAAACAAGGGTATTTTTTAATATGTACATTCTAATCAATTATTTTAACTTGATTAATGTATATTTTACTAAATCATTCTTTGATATCCCATGCCATAATTGTTGAAGTCCGAAAGTCTCGAACTAACTACGGGACAAAATTATTAAACTCTCGGCCTTTCGACGCGCTAGAAACCGGCTCGTCTTTCTTCGAGCTCTCCCACCCCCCGCGTATTATTTTATTCTCTTTTCGGAGGCTTACTTTTTAATGTCTTTCCCGTAAAATAGTACGAGCTCCTCGGAGACTCAAACACGTCGGAGCCCGTCCCTCGAGAACACGTCTCGGGACTCGGCTTTTTCCGATCCCTTAAACTTTACCCCACACCTCCTATATATAAGAAATAGAGCTGCTTGCTTACCTTTGGTTTGGTCGATGTGGGACAACAAAATGTGTCCTTGCCGTTGCCAACGCGTTCACATGGCAATTTCATTTTTGTACGGTGACATGGCAAGGCAACGCGGTGATTGCCATTACATATGTTGCATGGTGACATGGCATAGGCAAAGCCAACTTCCATCCGTTCCAACTTCGCCTCCGTATGTTCGATGTGGACATTACGTATATACATATTGTCATACGCGTTCACTTATTCATTTTTATTATTTCGCGTACTTAGCGCGTTAAAACGTGCCTAGCGCTTTAATCTTTTGTGTCAGCATTATTTATCTCGTGCACCAACGCGGTGACAGATACGGGTATCAAGACAACCCCGTGACTCGGATGTCCTTAGTCTTTTCGAGGACAAACGAGGCACTCACTTGATGCACATAATTACGGTCAACGCGTTGTTGTAACCGACCCCGAGCACACCGACGTGCATCGCGCGGGTCAAATCCCGAGACTAGCTCGGCGGTTTTTCTTTTGCAATAATTGGATTTTTGGGTTTATCGCGACTACGAGCGATGAAGTCAACTCGAGCGCGCTCTCGCGTTCAACGCGGGCCAAACCCCGAGCTCAGCTCGGCGGCTTGCCTTATAGAATTCGGATATTTGGGTTTATCGCGACTACAAGCGATGAAGTCAACTCGAGCGCGCCCTCGCGTTCAACGCGGGCAAAACCCCGAGCTTAGCTCGGCGGCTTGCCTTATAGAATTCGGATATTTGGGTTTATCGCGACTACGAGCGATGAAGTCAACTCGAGCGCGACCTCGCGTTCAACGCGGGCTAAACCCCGAGCTCAGCTCGGCGGCTTGCCTTATAGAATTTGGATATTCGAATTTATCGCGACTACGAGCGATGAAGTCAACCCGAGCACGCCCTCGCGTTCAACGCGGGCCAAACCCCGAGCTTAGCTCGGCGGTTTGCCTTAACGATAACTGTGGAGTTTTGATGTTTTAATGCTTTTAAACAGCTTCGAGCGGCGTAACCGACTCGAGTGCGCCTATGCTCATCGCGCGCGTTAGCGGACAACCCCGAGCGAGGACGACAACTCAGGTTTTCCCTAACGACTGTGGAGTTTGATGTTCTAAGGCTTTAAGCAGTTGCGAGCGACGTAACCGACTCGAGTGCGCCTATGCGCATCGCGCGCGTTGGCGGACAACCCCGAGCGAGGACGGCAACTCGGGTTTTCCCTAACGACTGTGGAGTTTGATGTTTTAAGGCTTTAAGTAGCTGCGAGCGGCGTAACCGACTCGAGTGCGCCTATGCGCATCGCGCGCGTTAGCGGACAACCCCGAGCGAGGACGGCAACTCGGGTTTTCCCTAACGACTGTGAGTTTGATGTTTTAAGGCTTTAAGCAGCTGCGAGCGGCGTAACCGACTCGAGTGCGCCTATGCGCATCGCGCGCGTTAGCGGACAACCCCGAGCGAGGACGGCAACTCGGGTTTTCCCTAACGACTGTGGAGTTTGATGTTTTAAGGCTTTAAGCAGCTGCGAGCGGCGTAACCGACTCGAGTGCGCCTATGCGCATCGCGCGCGTTTTGCTTTACAGAATGTGATTAGCGCGTTGACGGTAACTGTGAGTAAAGCTCAAAAATAGCCGTTGTCTAAATGGGGTCGCGGGCCATATGAGGCTTATTTAGTTTATTCTCGTTCCGGAGGCGTTATTTAGTTTGGTGTTAAACTTGTGTATAACAAACCTGTATTAGTCAATTGCTAATATCTCGAGGTTCATTAATGGCGTTCGCTAGGCGCTGGAATGCAAAAAGTGAGAGTAGTGCGTAAGGAGACACCACACCATAATCAACCGCGCACCAGAGGAAGAGCCGGGCAAAATAAAACCCCGAGCCTCTTCCCCCAAACCAAAAAGAGAGATCTTTTCATTAGTGCTTATGACCTGCCAAGCAAGCGCGTTACAAGAGATTTGACAAATTCACAAAACCCTAAGACAACAAATCCTGACAACAAGAACAACACGAGCAACCCGAACTCGATCGGAGTTACATACATGTCAATTTTTGCACTTGGCGCGTTGGCAACGTGCAACAGAATCAGTGAAGCTTGCCACGCACTCCACTCACGAACCCCCGAGTCTCCGGCAACGCGATGTCCCGAAGGGAGCCACATGCCATGGCAACGGACCACGCCAGAGAGATAAGCGTGACAGCAGGAGGCCGGAAGAGCGCGGTGGCGGGCCGGTGAAGACACGGCGGAGGCTTATTAGTTTATTCTCTTTTCGGAGGGTTGTTAGTTTATTCTCTTTTCGGAGATATTATTATGGGGTCGCGGGCCAAGGCCGTGATGGGGCCACGGGCCAAGGTCGCGAGCCCAGGCCATGAGCCGTGATGGGGCCGCGGGCCAAGGCCGAGAGCCAAGGCCACGGCAGCGCGATGGGGCCGCGCATCCATCGCGATCAATGCTTATTAAAAATGCATACTAATTAAATAAGCAAGAAAATATACTAACCCGCGCGATTCCTAACCGACGACCCGAGAGCATGACAGTCCTAGGACGAGAAGGTCCCCACGGACGGCGCCAATGTTGAAGTCCGAAAGTCTCGAACTAACTACGGGACAAAATTATTAAACTCTCGAGCCTTTCGGCGCGCTAGAAACCGGCTCGTCTTTCTTCGAGCTCTCCCACCCCCCGCGTATTATTTTATTCTCTTTTCGGAGGCTTATAAGACTTTTTAATGTCTTTCCCATAAAATAGTGCGAGCTCCTCGGAGACTCAAACACGTCGAAACCCGTCCCTCGAGAACACGTCTCGGGACTCGGCTTTTTCCGATCCTTTAAACTTTACCCGACACCTCCTATATATAAGAAATAGAGCTGCTTGCTTACCTTTGGTTTGGTCGATGTGGGACAACAAAATGTGTCCTTGCCGTTGCCAACGCGTTCACATGGCAATTTCATTTTTGTACGGTGACATGGCAAGGCAACGCGGTGATTGCCATTACATATGTTGCATGGTGACATGGCATAGGCAAAGCCAACTTCCATCCGTTCCAACTTCGCCTCCTTATGTTCGATGTGGACATTACGTATATACATATTGTCATACGCGTTCACTTATTCATTTTTATTATTTCGCGTACTTAGCGCGTTAAAACGTGCCTAGCGCTTTAATCTTTTGTGTCAGTATTATTTATCTCGTGCACCAACGCGGTGACAGATACGGGTATCAACAATAATAATTTATACCAAACACTAAATACAAGATATCACTGATATCAACAACCTACCAAACAAGGATATTGGATATCAATTCCATACCCATACCTAATATCTGATATCTATACCCATGCCCGATATCTGATATTTAAGATATCGATACCAAACGAGCCCTAAATACTTTTCATGCCTATCAACCTCTTTAACTCCTAGTAATTGATCTTGAGGCCATTTTTTTTTCACTTTAGATACAAGATTATCCAAAGCCAAGACTTTTTTGCCAGTTCTATTGCTGACTTTTCTTCTATTGCTGACTTTTCTTCCTCAAACATAGTTGGCGAGACTAAACTCTTGAGAAGTAGGTAGGGGTAGGCAAAATCCGGTCCGGACCGGATTTTTGGACCGGACCGGCATGGACCGGGACCGAACCGGGAGGATACCGGTCCGGTCCCCGGTCCACGAAATGAGGGGTTTCCGGTCCCGGTCCGAGAATTTAATAAAAATTATATTAATTTTAATACTATATAGTTTATTTTAATATTTAAGCTTTACATTTATATTATACACTTAATAATATTATATTTTTCATTAATCATATATGATTTCTTTAATTATACTATAATTTTTTATATAAAAAAGTTTATTTTCTTAAAACATTATTTCTTTATAAAAAAAATCCAGTCCAAAACCGGACCGGATTTTCCCGGTCCGGTCCGGGTTTGGACCGGTGCCCACCCCTAGAAGCAGGGGCAAAATCAACATAGAGTACATCTCCGGAATTGATGAGATTAGTCCCCTGAAAATTTCAATCAAACTTTAAGGTCTATATATATTTTCATTATTAGTAAACAAAATAAACTTTTAGGTATATATTGCCGTTAATCTACTATAATACAGTATAAAGCGGAACCCAAGTCTTTGTTAAAATTTGCGCCACGTCATCAACCCTGAATAAAATAATGATTTTATTTTTTGCATTGATTTTCAAATAATAACTTATATATCTTCTTGATATCTTATTCAATTTCCTTATGTATACTTAACATCTTACTCAATTATATATCCTTATATGAATAAGGAAATTCAAGTGATTTTCTTTTATATTCTTTAAAAAAAATTCTTATTAATTAGTATACATTTTTGTCATTATTGAATCTTGAAGAATAGTGAAAAAAATTCACATGTGGCAATAGTATATTCATTAATAATATAAATTTGAAATTTTGAATAGAACTATTTTAGAATTAAAATTGTATGAATAAAACTACATATATAGGTCAATAGGTTCGGACTTATAAGTTTCCGAGTGAAAAGCATATTCGTATCAAAATTCGATCTCAAATCGATTAATTCGATTTTATATTTACATTACCCGTACATGGTACGGGGTTTGTACTAGTTCTCTTTACTTCTTAGCCTTCTTCAACTTCTCCAACAAGTCTGTATTGCTTCTTAGCCTTCTTCTTCTTCTCCAACAAGTTTGTGTAAAGAGATTGATGACACAACCAGCTCTCTTAGTCTTCTGGGCTGCATCAAGGGCAGCAGAATTGAAAGCTTCAATTCATGCCCTTGACATAGTCCGATCTTCGTCCGCTGAGACCCAACCTTTAGCCCTCTGAACCTCGTCCCTTGCCGTGTCGTTTGCTTCCTTTGCAACATCAGCAACAACTTTAGCATACTCCCTTACCTTTGCAACTCTTATCAGATTGATCTTGAGGCCATTTTTTCACTTTAGATACAAGAGTATCCAAACCAAGACTTTTTCGCCAGTTCTATTGCTTGCTTTTCTTCCTCGAACATAGTTGGCGAGGCTAAATTGTTGAGGAGTAGGGGAAAATCAACATGAAGTACACCTCCGGAATTGATGAGATTAGTTCCCTGTATAATTTCAATCAAATTTTTAGGTCTATATATATTTTTCATTATTAATAAACAAAATCAACTTTTAGGTATATGTTACTTTGAGGTGAGAAACTATTCACTAGTTCATCCGAACCAAAGATAGAACCTCACCACAACCAACATCCATGACTACAAAGTTAAAAACACAAGATAAGGCAGTTCTGTTGTAAAACACAGAATTCACACCGACTAGATTGAGAAGACGAACATAAAAGGCCAACAGAATGTCTCTAAACAGTAAACAACGTACCTCACTCAATGGAACATGTTTAGGTTCCGTGTGAACACAAACCTGAACTACACCAAAAGACTTACAAATGAACACAAACCTGGCCAAGGTTCCGTGTGGAAGACAACAATTTGTACACATCTTCGTTGTTCTTATGCTTCCTACATAAGCATATTCAAACACTTGCAGAATCAACCTAATGAATCACATTGTAAAACAAGCAAGAAAACGAAGACTTACTCTAGAATCTGCACACCTTTTGAAAGCAAATGTTTCTTTTTGATAAGACAAGGTTGAAAATTAGAAAAGTTATGCTACAACATTAGATGTTCAAGCATCCCCGCATAACTCACAACTCTCCTCATATCACCTGAAGTGAAAACGAAAACCATAAGAGAGAGAGAAAGTAAACCCTAATTGTTGAAAACTTCTTCTTCTAAGTTATCAAAAGCAAAAAGACTGAAATTGATAAGCCATACTTATTAATCTCAAAATGCCAGAAATCCCTAAGTGCCCCATTCCATCAAACACCGTTAGTGCCACTAAATCTCAAATTAATCGTAGAATTTAAGAAAGGAATCAAAAGCAAAACAAAGCAAATTGTATTGCCTGCCCTAATATCTTCAATTTTCGCTTCCTTCCCTCTCCCAGCAATAAGCAGCGGGCTCAACAACGTTGGTTGAGGTTGGCTCGGGCTACCGGAAGGCTTGGACTTGAAGGCCCCTCGTGGTGGGACGAGGGCGGCGGTCTCATTGAAGAAGTGCCGAGGTCCATGGTAGTGGTGAGAACGGTGATTAAATCTCAATATTTGGGGCTCTAAATAAGAGTCCAGATTTTGGGTTGTAAGGTCCATACTAATGTACAGAAGAGATTTAATATTATTCTACGTTAAAAACACATCGTTGCGGGTGGTTTTATAATTCTAAAAAAAATTGGATCCAAATAACACCTGAATCCGAATTGATCCGATTTGAAATCATCTGATTCGAAGTAATCCGAAAAGCACCCGAACTGAACTAGACCCAAAACCGACAACATCTGATTTGAATTAATCCGAAATATTACGATCCGAAACGACCCGAATTCGAACTAGACCCGATCCGAACCGAACAAGCTCCGAAATAACTATTTGACCCGAACAATCCCGATCCGAACAACCCAATCCAAACCCGATCCGAACGACCCGTTTGACAGGTCTAGCGTGTGGTACGTCGAGAGCCACCAACGTGTACCGATTCTGATGTTGGTCTATGAACCAATCTTGTCCTGTGTGTATGTAGTATTCAATCATATGCCTTGTGCTATGGAAAGTGGATGACCACCCTCCGAACGTCCACAACATGGCTAGGGTAGAGTTTTGAATTGTGTAGGTGGACTGTTGAGAAGCAAATATGCTGAATTGTGTTTAGTCCGTGTAGAGATTAGATTGGGATGCTAATGTCTTCGTTGCAAATATATAAATGGAGGGAAGGGGGCGGCGCCACTTCATATTTAGGAAGTCTCTAACCCCACTTAAAAATAAATGCATCAATTAGCCCCTCTAACCCACTATAAAAGCCCCAAAAAAAACTCTCTCTTTCTTCATTTCTCTTCTCTTTCTTTCTCCATTTCCCTCTCTCCCTCCTCTCTCTATTCTCTCACCTCTCTCCTCCTCCCATTCCAGATCTAGATCTGATCAAATTTCTCTCCTCCATACCTTCTCAGATTTGGATCTACGCCACCTCCCTCCACAGCCTCCACCTCTACGACATCAACTTCTCCAGATCGGCGCCGCACCTCCGATTTCTGCCCGAGTTCGAACGAGTTGAAGGCAGATCCGGAAAAGCCCGTCGCACCTCCGCCCCAGATCTGTCGTCGCCCCTCTGCCCCAGATCCGGCGACGTCCGTGCATGTTGTGCTCAACGTCGTCCTCGTTAGTTCGGAAATCGAGCGACAAGCCTGATGACGGGTCGGGAAAGAGAACGACGAGAGCAAGAAAAAGATCACCGGCGGCGTCGTTGGGGATAGATCTAGGTTTCTACATCTAGATCTAGAAATTGTAGATCTAGATCTAGAAATTGTAGATCTAGATCTACAAATTTTAGATCTAGATTTTGAATTTTTAGATCTAGATCTAGAAACGCTAGATCTAGAAAAGTGAGCGCCGACACCGCCCTTCTACAGTCGACACCGTCGTTTCTCCGTCCACCACCGTGGGTAAGCAAGCAAATCGCTTTGTGTGACAGGTTTTTTGGATTGGGTTTTGTGTGTGACAGGGTTGTTGTTATGGGTTTTGTGTGTGACAGGTTTTTTGTTATGAATTTTGTGTGTGATAGATTGTTTTGCTCGTGTGACAGGTTTTTTGTTGCGTGTGACAGGTTTTTTTATTCGTGTGACAGGTTTTGTGTTTATAGGTTTGTGTGTGTGACAGATTTTTTGTAGTGGTTTTTGTGTGTGACATGTTTTTTGTTGCGTGTAACAGGTTTTTTTTATTCGTGTGACAGGTTTTGTGTTTATGGGTTTGTGCGTGTAACAGGTTTTTTGTTATGTTTTTTTGTGTGTGACAGGTTTTTTGTTGCGTGTGACAGATTTTTTATTCGTGTGACAGGTTTTGTGTTTATGGGTTTGTGTGTGACATGTTTTTTGTTATGTTTTTTTGTGTGTGATAGGTTTTTTATTCGTGTGACAGGTTTTGTGTTTATGGGTTTGTGTGTGTGACAGGTTTTTTGTTATGGTTTTTGTGTGTGATAGATTTTTGTTATGGATTTTGTGTGACATGTTTTTGTTATGGATTTGTGTGTGACAGATGGTTTTGTTCGTGTGACAGGTTTTGTGTTTAGGAGTTTTAGTGGTGACAAATTTTTTGTTATGGGTTTTGTGTGTGACAGCTGATTTTTTGTTCGTATGACAGGGTTTGTGTTAATAGGTTTGTGTGTGTGTGACAAGGTTTTTGTTATAGGTTTTGTGTGTGACAGGGTTTTTGTTATGGATTTTGTGTGTGACAGATTGTTTTGTTCGTGTGACAGGTTTTTTGTTTATGGGTTTTAGTGGTGACAGGTTTTTCGTTATGGGTTTTGTGTTTGACAGGTTTTTTGTTATGGATTTTGTGTGTGACATATTTGGTTTTGTTTATATATTACTTATAATCATAGCCTATTAGCTCAAATGGTAGAGCAACGTGCTAAATACACGGTAATGCGGGTTCAAATCCCGCATAGGCTTTGTGTGACAGGTTTTGTGGTGACAATTCTATTGTATGTGGATAATGGGCGAAAATTGGGGGTGAGATGCGATGACAGGTTGTGTGTGACAGGATGGGAGGTGGGGCTTGGTCGCAGGTTTTGTGTGACAGGTTTTTGTATGACAGGTTTCGTGTGACAGGAAGGGAGGTGGGACGCGGTGGCATGGGTGTAATTTTTTTTGTTGACCAGGGGTATTTTCGAAAAAAAGGCTAGTTAACACATTATTTTTCCTTATGGGCTAGATGCTATAGAAAGAAGCCCATAAGGGCTAGTTACCCATTTCGTCCTATATAAATGTCCTTGTTTGATTAATAGGGTTTCTATATATCGTGACTTGGTTGGGATCGGAAGAAAGTTTCCTTACTTGTACAAGGAAAAATTAGGGGCATCAGTAGATATATTAAAAATATTAGTGATTCTTATATAGAAACTAGCAGATGACCTGCACCTTGTACGAGAATTATTTATTCATTTATTACTTTATATATGAATTTACTATAACATGCATACTTTGTTTTAAAGAGACGTTTATTTCTTAGATTATGAAATGACATAATTCTTGTATATCATCAAATATATATATATAAATGAAATAATTATTGTTTTAAAGAGACGTTTTATTTGTATATTTACTTGTTATACATAAATGAAAATAAATTTAATTAATTTATATTTAATATATGTGATATTATTTTTTTGAAAAATAAGTAAATAAGAAATATAGAAATAGTATACAATAAAAGCGTAAATGAATAGTTATCTTACTTAAGGAATCCTTTTTTTTCTAAAGCGTAATCAATATGTAATATTAACGATATATTTATGGTAAGTATAACACCTAATCTCTTGAGACTTTAATATGATATGATAGTAAAAAAATGTATTTAATATATTATTTTAATAGAATAAATATTTTTCTTAAATATAGTGGTAGAATTTGCTACCATTGATGATTTAAAAAAACCATAATAAAATACGAAAAATGATGTATAATTATTATGCTATTTAATTAAATGGGTAAAATATTATGATTATGATTTATACATTATGAAAAAAAAAAAATTTTTTAAGCAAAAATTTTATGATAGATCTATGTATGAATTAAATTGGTATAAATATATGATAGAGATTTATATATTTGGATAGAATTATTAATGAAACAACTCAAATTCTAAGATAAAAGTAAAGAACTAATATCTTAATTAAGTATGTATAAGATTATGATAAAATCAAGATTTAGTAAGATAAATTTTTAAATAAGAGGTGATGTGACGCAATATGGTGGCAGAATTTGCTTCCGCTTTAGTATATAGTAAGTATCGATAGATAGATCGATAGATAGATAGATAGATAGATATTGATTCAATTAAATGAGTAAAATATTATGATTATGATTTATAGATTGTGAGGAAAAAAATACTTTTTAAAATAAAAGGTTTATGATAGATCTATCTATGTATTAATTAAGTGTGTATAATGGTAAGATAGAGATTTATATATTTGGATAGAATTATTAATTAAACAACACAAATTCTAATATAGAACTAATATTTTAATTAAGTATCTATAAGATTATGATAAAATCAATATATAATAAGGTAGATTTTTAAAAAACAGGTTGATGTGGCGCATTATGGTGGCGGAATTTGCTTCCACTTTAGTATATAGTAATAGATAGATAGATATTTGATGCGGTATTAGATTTTAGTGATTTTCAATATCAAGCATTTTTATAATGTTTATTATTTTAATTTTTGGATATCTACCCTACGTGGCTTAAATATGTACTTAGATTATAGAGCGGAACTCAAGTTTTCTCAAAATATTCGTGCCATGTGACATAAATATAGTAAAATAAATTGTTGAATTTTATTAACAAGATTTCATATAATTTATTTACTAAATTATCTATACATAATTAAAATTTTCGTTAAGTATTAAATTTCTTTGAACTTAAACCTAATATCTTCAAAAAAACATTTACCTAAATGGAAAAAATAAATCTTTATTTTGAGAGTTTAGACTTTTAATTTTACCATTTGCGTCGGTAGCATATAGGTCGAGAAAGGGACGGAAGCTAAGTTGTTAAGGGAGGATCTTTTAGGCCGATGATACCTTATAGATCAAGAGAATAATATGAATGGAACTTGTGTAATATATATATTGAAGAGGAAATGAAAGTATTTATAGAAGAATACTTCATCTCTTGAGAAACCTAGTACACATACTACATAAGATTTACATCATAAAAGATAAGTAGAAGATATAAACTACCTAAACAAGAAGATCTTGTACCTAATACATAAGACTAGCTAGATTATAATCTAAATATTTAGGTTAACAGTTTTGATATTAATTACTTGAATATGAGACTTATATTATGAAAAATAAAATTGAACTTAAAAAACTTTATATCATCATAACTATATACTAAAGCGGAGGTTAGAAATAATATTTAGCCCGACACATGTCACCTCCTCATTGGACCGTATCATCTATTTTTATTAAAAAAATTCAATTTGTTTGATTGGTTGAAATTTCATTGTAGACCCAACATTAGATTTCTTCTTATCTTATTTACTTATTGCCATTTTTAATTATTTAATAAATAAAATAAACTATGCTAAAGATTACATATAAGTACGTATGCTAAAGATTACATAATATATATGATAATATTTAGAAGATTGCATGAAATAGGTTACTATATATATGATAGTTGCTTTATAACATATATGATAATATTTAGAAAATTACGTATTGCTTGATAAGAAACCAAGATAAACTTCAACCAAAAAAAAGAAACCAAGATAAACTTTAAATAAACCAACATAATTGCTTTATTAAAAGAGGGTGATTCACATGAAAACACCTCTTAAGATACAAACTGTAAATAAATAACAACCGTGTAGATTCACGGTTGAGATTGAAATAGAAAGTTAGATAGAAGAATCGGGGTTTAAAAAGGGGCGGTGGTATTTTTGCAATTATACGGAAATTTTAGAGCAAAATTGTCCTTTGCCGTTCAAACACACATGGAGACGCGTGTTTGGTTCTTCGCGTTCCTGGTTTCCTCCTGGTTCTCATGTCGCTCAATTTCATTCTTCCTTAAGCAGGTCGATCGACAACCTCTCTCCGATGCTCGCCTCCGTGGTCCGCCGGACCACCTCCACGCCGTCGCCGTTGCTCTACACCCGTCCTATCCGCCGAATCATCTCTGATGTCTCCATCAACCTAGATCGAGCCCTAACCCTAGTCCGTCGTTGCCGGCACGGCGGACTCCTCAAGCAGGTCTTCTCAATCACCACATCGGCGGACTTTTGATGGATGCTGCTTGTTAGGTTGTTGAAGGACGGCGGAGGAGCTCTCAATTTTGAGTTTGGAAATTATTTATCCATGTTCTTTTGATGGACGCTGCCCTTTGTGGATTGTAGAGGCTGCCTTGCCAAGTTTCAATGAGCAAAGTTTATCTAAACAGGTCAGTTTTGGCTTTGTTTAGTTCGGGCTGAATTGCTCCTCTACTTTTTGTTGGTTCTTAACTAAATTGTCTGTCTTGAGTGTGAGATTGTTGTTGATTGACTTGTTCTTTTCGAATGAGATCAAATCTGTTGTCCCTTTTGGTATCCATTTTTGCATTGGTTCTTATAGCTTCTCATGGACAGGCACCTTTTGAGAAGGGTGTGTGAATAGAATTGCAAGAAAACATGTTGATTTATGTTGCTACTTTGTTATGAATTCAGGTATATCCAAACTTGAGAACAGAGTTCTGGGCAAGACAATATTTGGGGCAATAGTTTTACCTCAGAGTTTACACAACCTCGGCGTCTCTAAGGGACGAGTACCCGATCCCGATCAACACTCGTCTGTGTGGAAGAGCCAAGGGAAGGCACACCAGGCCATTCTAAAGAGGGGATGCTGGATTTGAGAGCTTAATTCATGCTGGTGGATTAAATAGCTAGAGTTTGATTCTTTGTTATTAGGTGCTCTGTTAGCACTTGGTTTTTAATTGTAAGCCGTACCAATTTGGAAGTGTTTATTATGATGGGCCTCAGCTCAAGGTCTAATGCTGTAACTTAGGAAACAAAAAATGGTAGCATAAGGTTGTAACTTCTCTTATGTCACAAATTCACATACCAAGATATACTGAACAGTCTAAATGTCAGAAAAGTCCATGGCCCATTGTTGGAGATGAAAGAATCATACATCACAATTGATCAAAGACAAAAGTGAAATTAGCAAGTTTCAAAGGAATAAAAATTCAAGTTGATGAAATTGGCTCCTGATTTTTATTGTTTGACTATGATAACCTACTGATTTATTTTTCCAATTTAATTAAGGTTAGTGGGAAAATGACTTTTACTGTCATGATTGGTTTTTGACTCAAAATGATACCCATCCCTCTCAACCTCTCACACGACCACTAACTATTATGTTAACGTATTTTAGATGTGCGTTCACATATTTGAGTATAATGTTCACGTATTTATGTATCATGTTCACGTATTTTAGATGTGCGTTCACATATTTAAGTATAGAGCTATTTACAAAAAACCACCCGTTAAATACCCCACATTACAAATAACCACCCGTTATTCGCAGATTTATTTTAAGCCATCCACTAAATCAAAATCGTTAACAAATAGCCACCCAAATACTGTTCCGTCCAAAAAATCCGTTAAATAGTGCGGTTTTACCATATTGCCCTCAACTGTTCACAAAAACTTCAAAAAAAACAAACACCCCTTTGACCAAAATTCAACCCCTTTTTGACAGGGCCCCACTTCCCTCTTTTCTTGCTTGGCCAGCTCACCCCCCCCATTCTTCACGCCATTCCCTGCTTCTTTCTTTTGTATAGATCCGACACTTTCGCCGGCCACTCCCGACCTAACAGTGACGGACCACTAGTCCCCCAACGACCGGAACTCCCCCGACTTGACGGCGCAACCCATCAGCCCTGCCGAGATCACAGCTCCGCCCCTCACTCGACCTCCCTGGCCACGCTCCGACTCACTACCCGAACGAATTTCAACATTAGATTATCTTTGTTGTGGGCTATTTTAGATCTGATTAAACTTGTTAGTTTGATGAAATTGCAAACAGAAAAGAGTTAATAACGCCAAGTTCAAGTGTCATCAGTCACCAATGGATTATCATCAAGTATTGCCTGTATAACTTAAGGCTATAGCACCCATTTATATTAGAAATGGAATTTGACAGATTAGATGTTTGAAAAACAATGTGCTTGGAAATGAAATTAATCAAGTGAACTATGCAGATGGAATTTGCTGGTGTTCTTGTTGTTCGATGGACAGATTTGCTCGCCAGATCTTATTCAGCTCCATCCAAGCCTGGCTCTGCCTGAACCGTTTCGGAAGGAGAAGATCCGGTTCACTAGCGACCGAGTCCGTGGACAATCCGACCAGATCGTTAAACCTAGATGCCGCTCGCTCTTTGATCAGCGGCTCGCCGACCACCAGATCGATGAAGAGTCGTTCGAGAATCTTCTTCCTGATCGGCGATTGCCGGCCACTCGGTTCAGGAATCCGACCTTGCTCTCGAAGCTTTTAACGGATCGGTCGGTCGGGACTCGTCTTGCGTACAGACTCTGGTCGTGCCTGGTCCGAAATCGGCCAGGAAGGTCTCTTCTCGCAGGCGTGAGATTTGAGATTGTAAGGTGTTTCCGCTTGAGAGGAGGAAACTGGAGTTGGATCTCGCGAAGAGTCGGCGAAGGTAGATGCTCATCGTGGCGGAAAGAGGAATCGAAAAGATGAAGAAGAGGAACTCACCGGCGAGTCGGCGACAATCCGAGGAAGGAGATGGAAAGAGAGGACGGTCAAAGCTAGAACCGTACATGCCCTTGAAATGTTTGGTTTTTTTGAAGTTTTTTGTGAACAGTTGAGGGCAATATGGTAAAACCGCACTATTTAACGGATTTTTTGGACGGAACAGTATTTGGGTGGCTATTTGTTAACGATTTTGATTTAGTGGATGGTTTAAAATAAATCTGCGAATAACGGGTGGTTATTTGTAATGTGGGGTATTTAACGGGTGGTTTTTTGTAAAAAGCTCTTAAGTATAATGTTCACGTATTTTACATGTGCGTTCACATATTTGAGTATAATGTTCACATATTAGAATATCATGTTCACGTATTTTAGATGTACGTTGACATATGAAGTAGTTGTGTTCACGTATTTGAGTATCATGTTCACGGATTTTAGATGTACGTTCACATAATTGAGTATAATGTTCACGTATTTGAGTATCATGTTCACGTATTTTAGACGTACGTTCACATATAAAGTACTTGTGTTCATGTATTTGAGTATCATGTTCACGTGTTTTAGATGTATGTTCACATATGAAGTACTTGTGTTCACGTATTTTAGATGTATATTCAGATTAATGTTGTCAAATTTCTGCACACATATATGTAAAGCTTTCGAATTTGCACAATTATAAAGCATGATATCCCTCTCTATATATAGAATTATAAAATGACAAGTTGGGTTATAGTAAAAACAAATGCAGCAAAGCTGCATTTGTAAGATAATTCGATAGAGATAGCAAGTAGAGATAGAGAAAAATGTTCATTGCTAAATTTCTAATGCATTCAAGTTCATGCATTATATGACGCATAAATAAGTATAAATAAGTTTCAATAAGTGAAACAATTTATTATGTCTATTTTAATGTTCACGTATTCTCTTTGGGTGTTCACATATTTGATGAGGTTGTTCACATATTTCATGCCTCTGTTCACATATTTCATTTCTTTGTTCACGTATTTCATATATCTATATGTTCACATATTTCATTTCTTTGTTCACATATTTCATATATCTATATGTTCACATATTTAATGTCTCTATTCACATATTTCACGTCTATGTTCATATATTTGACGCCTATGTGCACATATTTCATGCGGGTGTTCGTATATTTCATACATTTTTTACATGGTTCACATATCAAATAACACAATGTTAACTCAAATAAAAATGTGATGTCTCTCTTCACATATTTTAGATTTACGTTCACGCATTGTAGATGTACGTTCACATATATGAGTATCATGTTCATGTATTTGAGTATTATGTTCACGTATTTTAGATGTACGTTCACATATTTGAGTATAATGTTCACATATTTGAGTATCATGTTCACGTATTTTAGATGTATATTCACATATTTCAGTATAACGTTCACGTATTTGAGTATCATGTTCACATATATTAGATGTACGTTCACATATTTCAATATAACGTTCACGTATTTGAGTATCATGTTCACATATTTTAGATGTACTTGTTGGGTTCATGCAAGCTCAATGAATCTTGTCTTTCTTCTTTGGACATTGAAGCAATTTCATGTTGTTCTCAGACTTTTCCCTATCAGTTAAATACATGTAAAATCCAAAAAGAGGTAAATCCAAAAAAGAGGAAGTTAAAGAGAGCGGAAGAATAATGGGCAGACTCTAATGAAAATGTACTCGGTTTTGATAAATGGATCATTTATTATAGCAACACGGTCAACATCGTTGTCCCTCTAAAGCCAAACGGCCAATTCTCCCAAACCATGAAGTTAAAACGAAGAAATTTCAAACATTCAAACATATAATCTCAGTTGCATGCCACCAAGTATAACTTAAATGTTTTAGATGGAAGTTAGGAGGAAAGTGCGATCGATCTCACAATCCGGCGAGAATCAATCAACCCAAGCAAATAAAAAAACAAATTAGAAAGTTATGATCATGTATAAGACCCAACCAAACCAAGCAGCAAAAAAATTAACATAACAGAGGAACGAGGCAATACCCATGGCGTCTAAAGATCAAACAAGCACTAATAGATGTATGAAAAAAAAGTGGTATTGTTGTATTAACAAACTACTTTTGTTTGGTTAACAGTACAGAAGGTGGCAAACACTTGAAAAAGGGCAAATTGTGGTTGCTTTTAAAAAAAAAATATGAAACATCAAAAAACTCAGTATCAATTTGTCCGGACAAGTAAATCATTACTTGTTCTTCCTGGCTCTTCTCTTCATTCTGATCCGCTGAAGACATTGCTTTAGAACAGCTTGGGGATCCTCCATTGTTGCACACTCCAACTTTATTGTACACCTCAGCAGGTTTGTTCTGTTGCTTCACATCCGATGTTCCATTCAGCCACTCTCAACCAAATCCAGCTTTTTAACCCAGATCCACATATGTGGTGGTTTACTTAGTTAAAAGGGTAACTCTTAATTAACATGTTCCAACACTTGCAACTTCTGTACAGTTAAACAAGCACAAGGTAATAGTTTGTCACAAAGTATTATTCATATTTCCAATTGGAATGGAGGAAAGCACATTAGCAAGACATCAACAAACAAACAAGCAACTGACAAACATGCAACAATAGTATATGGATTTAACAGCAAGCTGATCATGTTTATTCACTATGTTTCAAACAGGTGCGAGAAACCAGCGAGCTAAAAGAAAGGAGCTTATTCTATTTCAAAGGCACACACAGGGCATGAAATGCTCTAGATACATATCGAAAGGTCACAACAACACTCCAAATTAGAACAACAAAACTGAGCAGTTGATTGTATTTGCAAAGTGCTATGGTTTTACAAACGACTGAAAGCAAACAAAAATCAAGACCAGCTACAGGCAATCTTACCCTTTCCAAGATCATCCTCAAGCTCATGGACCACGAGGGCTCTTCCAACAACTGAGTTTGGCCCACTCAATGGTATCTATATGAAGCAAATCCAACTAATCAGAAAAAGGAGATGGAAGATATTTAGGCATTCTTATCAAATTAAAAGTGTTTATGCATAACATTGAGAGCACCTGATTATCAACTATGGTTGCCTCCGCTACCCCTGAGTCAGCATAAAGAAGCAAATGGATTCAATTACAGCTCCAATCAATCATAAAAGCAAGCATAGCACAACAAAAAGAAACAAGGGGGAAATGTTACCATCAGCCTTGGCAACAATGTTTCCCAGGTCACCCGCATGCCAGATTTCATCTTCCGGAGCACCGTGTATCAATTTGTTAGGATTAAAATGTCGACCTGCGAACAATTAATCATCACACACGACACAACAGATTCGTTCATTAATTAAGCACTCAGCCAGCGTGAATGCACAAACGACGACACTATTAACGAACAAGTTCAATTAGGGCAACGAATTCAGTTCTTAATCAACCCTAACCTGTTGAGATGCATCCGTTCGTCGTATCGCCATAGGAACTGAGAAGAGACCAAGTGGAAGCCGTGTAGGCCGGGAGTAAGGCCAGTAATCCGGACATTAACAGTAGTCGGACCTATCAAAATTAACCGGAAAAAAACAAGTCAAACAACACACTCAATTCCCTCCGAGAAATCCTAGAGTAAGAGCACGAGAGAGTTTCACCGTCGTCTTCTTGAGTCAAGGTGACGACTCCTTCGACCTCGGAGTTGCCCTTGAGAACGGCGACGACCTTCTTAGCGACGGCGAAGACGGCGAGAGGCCGGCGAGGGGCGGACGATGAGAAGGAGAGGGAGGAAGTGCGGAGAGAGGCGCCTCGGAAGGAGACGGTGATCAAGTGGCCGACGGGTTGTGTCGAAGGAGACGGTGGGGTGAGTGCTATGCGATGCGATGGCGTCGGAAGAAGACTTGCGACGGCGTCTAGAGAAGAACTAGTACAAATCCCGTACCATGTACGGGTAACTTAATATAAATTCGAATAAACCAACTCGAGATTGAAGTTTGACAATAATCCGCTTTTAATTCGACAATTTATAATCCAAACTCGATAGACCAGAGTCCGAACCTATTGACCTACATATGTACTTTTATTAATACAATGTTGATTCTAAAATAATTATACTCAAATTTTCATATTTATATTATTATTTAGTATACTATTGACGTATGTGAAACTTTTTTCATTGTACTTCAAGATTTAATAATGATCAAAAAATATATACTAATTAATAAGGGAAAAAGTGATAAGCTATCGGAAAAATTACTTGAATTTTTTTTTATTCATATAAGGATATAATGTTCAAAAAAATCAAGTTAGGAAAAAATATTGAGATATGGTAAGCTATCAAGTATATTAAGGAAATTGGATAAGATATCAATTCGATAAATTAGTTATTCTTAGAAAATATAATGTAAAAAAAAATAATTCAATTTTTTATTTAGGATTGATGATGTGGCGCAAATTTTTACACAGACTTCGGTTCTGCTTTATACTGTATTATTATAGTAGATGAGGAAGACGAATGTTTCTTGTCAAAAGAGGCAAAATTACCAAAAAGCCCCCGTATCTTTAAAATTTAAAAGAGAATAAACTTCTAATCAGGACCGTAGATCTGTCTAATCGGACGGTCCATAATCATTCGCAGTTTTTAGGATAACTTTTATTTTCATTTGAACCAGAGCCTATTAAAATTACATATTACGTATTATTTTATCATATATGAAGATTATTGCGTATTGCTTTACCATTTTAATTTTTTCTATTTTAATTTTTTCCATATAAAAAAATTAAAATTTTATACATAATTTTTTAGAAATCTTCTTAATCTACTAATTTTCGTTTTAATTTTTTTCTAAAAAGATTAAAAAAAACAAGTGTTCAGTCCTTATTTGACAAAATTATAATACTACGAAGCTTTGTTCGATCAAAAAAATGTATTATAACATAAATAATACTCCGTATATCATTAAAATAGATCTCATAAGAAGTAAATTATATAAAATAATACAAGATTTTATATTAGACTATACTTTTGAGTAACTTTATATAAAATTTTATTAAGTTTTTAGTTAAATTAAATCGTGCTTTCAAGGCACGGGACTGATACTAGTTATGATACAAAGAAAGTGAAATTTAAGACAAACGTACACTGGAATAAGTAAACATTAAAACTAATTAACGGTTGATAGATAGACAAAAGTTCAACAAAATAAACAAAAGTTCAACCTATTAGGGTGTTACGTCTTTTTTTTTGGTAGAATAAGGTGTTACGTCCTTAACGACGTAGAATAGAAAAATCATTATTATTATATGTACGACTTCTATATTTTTTGGTTGAAATATACAAATTCTATATATACATATATCCGACGTTCACATAATGGCTATAATATAAACCGGTTCATAACAACTATCATATCCCCGGCCGACAATATATATAATGTTGTTGCTAATTGTCCCCTTCCTCCTCCCCGGCGTCGCCCTCGCCGTCGCCCGCCTCCTCAAAACCACCGCGACAACCACCAATGCCGCCGGACTCCCGAAATCCTACCCGATCGTCGGATCCCTCCTCGCATTCAACCGCAAAGACCGGCTCAAGTTCGTCAACGACATCCTACGACGGTCCCCGACGTCCACCTTTGTCCTCCGCATGCCCTTCTGGGGAAGCCGCTACGTACTCACCGCGAGCCCTAACGTGGTCCGCCACGTCCTCAAGGACAACTTCCATGGCTACGAGAAGGGTTATATTTTCACTTCCGTTCTAGGGGATCTCCTAGGGGATGGGATCATGAACGTGGACGGCCCCCAATGGAAGTTCCAGCGCCAGGTGGCGAGCCACGAGTTCAACACCCGGTCCCTCCGGAGGTTCGTCGAGACGGTCGTCGACACTGAGGTGTCCGACCGCCTCGCTCCGCTCATGGCCCAGGCTGCCGCCGACGGCGCCGTTTTGGACATGCAGGATGTGCTTCAACGCTTTGCCTTTGACAACATTTGCAAGATTGCCTTTGGGTAAGCCTCAACAGGGCCGTCCAATGATATTTTGGGGCCCTGTGCAAAAAATTAAATTATAAATTTCAATTGAAAATGTATTATAATTAGCAAGTGTTTTAAACCGATAGTGGTAGTTTTTTTGGTTGAAACCGATAGTCGTAGTTCGGTAACAAATAATTTATTTTTATTGATAATGTATGCAATTGTAGGAGATATTTATATATAATTAGGAAAAAAAATTAAATCATATACCATACAACTAAGGGAAAAAAAAAAATTTGGTACCCCTCTATTCTTAGTAATTTCTTTTTGGTGTTATAGAAAAAAGTTTTTTCTTTTGTTACCCTTATGATTTATACATTTTTGTTTTTGTAACTAAAACTCTATTTAAACCCCTTTTTCATCAAAAAAAGATATTTTCTATTTGAAATAGAAATTGAATTTTTATTGAATTTTAAATGAAAATTGTAGTGGACAAATGTAGCCATACA
This sequence comes from Polygonum maritimum, assembly GCA_963924305.1. Classification (NCBI taxonomy): domain Eukaryota; kingdom Viridiplantae; phylum Streptophyta; class Magnoliopsida; order Caryophyllales; family Polygonaceae; genus Polygonum; species Polygonum maritimum. Next base: position 8,400,764 of record OZ002729.1, on the reverse strand, counting down.
ACATATTTCACTTGATTGTTTTTAATATTGGTCAAACTTTTTTTATAGAATTTTTTTTTTGCCTAAGTTCGTTTGTCTTTTATTTTTTATTTTCTAAATTATTTTTTATTTAAATTTTAAACAGAAATTGTATTTTTTTGGGATGAAAAATGGGTTTAAATAGAGTTAATTTTGGTTACAAAGAGGAAAAACAAAGAAGTACCAAAAGTAATTTCCCTACAACTAAATATGATAAAATAAGAGGCCCTAAAAATAACAAATCTACACTGAGTAAATAAAAGTATAAAAACTATCATTTATGAAATACGAATTGATAAAAATGGGGGAGGGACCCATAATTTGAAGACAGGAAAAAGAAGATGAAGGGTTCGAGTGTGAGGAGAGTGGGGCCCGCGAGCTCAAAAAGTGGGAATAGTGTAAAATAAATGCCAGCGGCTGGATTTGAACACGGGGCCTGTGACATCAAAATAAACGCTTTACCATCTATGCTATTGGATCAATAGTTTCCCTTTTGTTACTCTTTTTCAATATATATAGTATCTAGTTTTTTCGGGGCCCTCCCAATTCGGGGCCCTGTTCCACCGAGCTGTTTGCATATGCTCATGGACGGGCCTGAGCCTCGATATCAAAAATCACAGTACTATTTATTTTTGCACGTTTTTTTGTTCATATGAGCTAGGCAGGCCGTTACAATCAAAGACAAAATTCAAACCCATATCCTAATATATAATCGCGAACAGTACTACCGCCTAGGAGCTACATTGACAAGGGTTATATTGATTTCTATACTACCAGTACCGCCTACAAGCTACATTGACAAGGGTTATATTGGGTACTATCCTTAGAGGCTTAACCGTTTGGCTGAATGCCCGAAGGCCATAGGGAATGTTTTCATATCAATCAATTTAAATATTATATCATGACATATAATTCATTAAATTCTTAACCTATGTGTATATGTACAACGTATGTAGATATGACCCAGAATACCTATCGTTACCCCTTTCGGATTCAAGCTTTGCAGCAGCCTTCGATGACGCTGTTTCCATCAGCAGTCGAAGGTTCCGCTCCTTTTTCGCCATCAAATGGAAGCTCAAGAAGCTACTCGGAACCAAATCCGAAAACCGACTCAAAGAGGCCGTCTCCGTTGTGAGAGGTTTCGCCATCAACATCATCAGGAAGAAGAAGCAAGATATGATGTTTTCAACGAACCCACTACAAGAAGATGACTTGCTATCCAGGTTCTTGAAATCTGGCTACTCCGACGAGCAATCTGTCGCCGACATCGTAATCTGCTTCATGTTAGGCGGCAGGTAATAGCATGGTTTTAAGACATCTTTTTTTTTGTGTAAAGGTTTTAATTTTTAAAGACGTCTTTTTTGATTGAGAACACTGCGTATGAGAGTTCAATTGGTGACCTCTGAAATGTACATTTTTGAGCAAAATTGATCTTAACAAGATCTATACATGAAAATGCTAATGTTGTATTATATGGGCAGGGACACGACATCGACTGCCCTCACATGGTTCTTTTGGCTCCTCTCCAAGAACCCCTCGGTCGAGTCCAAGCTCCTAGAGGAAATCACCGCCACCGCTTGTAAGGATGACACTGGGTGTATAGATTTGCCACAAGATGGGTTTTCACCTTACGAGGAGACGAAAGAGATGGTATACACGCACGCTTGTTTGTGCGAGACAATGAGGCTATACCCGCCAGTCCCAGCAGGCTTGAAGGAGGCGGTCCAAGACGACATTTTGCCCAATGGAACAAGGATGAGGCACGGAGATAAGGTGATCTACTATGCGTACGCAATGGGGAGACACGAAAAGATATGGGGGCGAGATTGGGCGGAGTTTAGGCCCAAGAGGTGGCTAGACAAAGACGAGAGGGCGGGTAAGTGGAGGTTTGTAGGACGAGATCCATACGAGTATCCGGTGTTCCATGCCGGACCACGGATTTGCATAGGGAAGGAGATGTCATTCCTTCAAATGAAGAGGGTGGTGGCTAGGGTTTTGAAGAGGTTTAAGGTGGTTCCGATGCTAGAGGTTGGAGTTGAGCCTATGTTTGTGTATAGTGTGTCGTCAAAAATGAAAGGTGGGTTGCCTGTGAGATTTGAGGAAAGGAAAGGGGCAATTTGATGGGTTACTTTGTGCATGCATGTGTATGTACGTGTTTGTCTTTGTAATGTGTGTCATTGTGGTGATAACTGATAAGAATTGTCTCTAGCTAGCTCACACCTCGTGAAGTGGCATGGACGATTTACTTGCACTAGTTGTAGCCCTTGTGTGTATGTCACGACTTGTATATTTAAATTTATTTTTGTATGTATAACATATAGAATATTAATGTGAAAATGTATAATAAAAATTTAAACATAATTTGGTTTCATCGAATATTAAAAGTCTTATTTATTAAATGATTGATTGAAAATATGTTATTATACAAATCACGTCAAACAAGTAAAGATGAACACAATGGATTTCCAAATCAACTTGTTACTCTTATTAATCAGAAACAAACTTACAAACGCAGATTTTGATCTCTAGGTGTACACAACTCCTAGAACCAGGATCTAGATCCCTCAGCGTCGGATGCTTCTAACAACTCACAATAACAGGTCGACCCACACCCTTAATCTCGTACTCAACTCGGCTAAGGTCACCATGTGTCTCTCTATCACAATTGCACTGAGCAATTGCACTCTCTATGCTTGGTTAGATTTTTCTTATACCATTAACCGTTATATATACTAAAGCCTAGAATAATTCTATCCTTTATATTAAATAAGATAACGATTAACCTAGATAATTATATCTAAAGATACAAAATATCCCTAAGACACAATTATCCTAACAAGAGAATATCTCATAATCCACGAGATCTTGATTCTCTCCAAAACCATCCTCGCAACGCGTCTTTCCATTTGGGGAAAGATTCCTCCTTGGAGTCCACACGTTGATCCAACTTTCCAAATATAGTATCCGGCTTTTGCGTTGATCCCTTGGTATTACAATCAGGAATCAACGAGCACTTGAACTATTGCTTTGTTTCGTTGGTGGGTTGTGACGATTGTTCCTGCTCATGTTTCATTGCTCATATATCCTATATATAATGATCTTAAAACACTTAGCAAACAACATTAAATACTTCACAAGTGTTCAATCATCATCAAAACTACTTGGGATCGTCATTGGGATCAATTACCATCCCAACAATTTCTCCCCTTTTGATGATGACAAACACTTGGGAAAATTTAAAGTAAAACGTATGTAAATAACATAACGTGCAAAAATTCCCCCTGAGTAGGACCTTCGTGGAACCTACTTACCAGTTAACATAATTCCCCCTCAGCATGTGGTTAATCCTTCTGTACCAAGAACTAGTCGCATCTCTACAATTTACATAGATAGGCTAGGATAGGTGGAGGGGATCACTCAAGACTTGGATGGGGATTCGCCACCACCCTCAAGATGCAGAACTGATCCCCCTTTTTGTTGTTCCCTCTGAAGAAGCAGATCAACTAGAGTCTCCAGAAGACCCCGGATCTTGCGTACCTCCTTTGTAAGCTCAGACATGTCCTTGACCTTTGCTGATCTTGACCCTCTAGCAGCAGACTTGAGGTTCTTAGGATCAGGATTGTCGATGTGAGCCATGCGGACTATGTTGTACTTAGCGAGGGGAAACCCAAAGCTGACTTCCTCCTTGGGATGGTAGAGACCTTTCTCTTGGAGGATCTTCTTAACTAAGCCGGCATAGGGCAGAGAGTGAGTCTTGCCCGAGCACTTGTTCATGTGCAGCATTATCAGCTTCAAGAGATCTAGCTTCTCCTTCCTGAGAAACTGATCCAAGAGAACGCTGTCGACGATGGTGGGGTTGTTCCTCTTTTCCTGCCTAGGGACCAACACCTTCGTTAGGTACTGGTGAGCAACTCAGACCATCAGAGGCATCTGAGCGGTGGCCAGGCGAGCATCAGATGTACAAAGCACCCTCTCCAAAATCTCCTCCTTGCCATCGGGCCAAACGCCAGTAGTAGGCAGAATATCGATCCCTCCAAGATCGAGGTCCAACTATTCAGCCACTTCATCACTGGTGATGGCAATGGGCTTGGTTCCGACTCGGGCTGATCCCATCACATAGAACTGATCAGGTGCAGTAGAGAAGGTGGAGTAGAAGGAACGGACAAGATCGGGATTAACGGTTGCCTTTTCAGTACTGAGGGTCTCCCACCATTAGAACTTAATTAGCTTGCAGAAGGCCTCGAGGTCGTTCTCCTTGAGTTGGGCCTCGGTGATGATGAGGGAAGCCACAATCTTGCGGTCCTTTTTATCCTCCGAAACAGACTCGTCGGGTTCAGCCTCAACCTCCTCTATGACGGCCAAGGTTTTGCCTTTCTCCTTGACGGTCTTCTTCTGCTTGCTTCTTATGTTCCGGCCAACTGATACCGGAGTCGAAGAGGGCCCCTTTGATCTCTTGAGCCTCTTGGGGGTGGACTCCGCAGTTTGAGAGGCAGGAGGTGTCAAGATCCTCACATCCTCCTCTTCTTCTTCTTCACGGTCTCTCTTCTTCGAGACTGGCTTCTGTTGAGAGGGGGTGAGTTCCTTCTCGACATCCGCCATGGACGCCTCTTCTTCTTTTTCCTTCTCCTCTTCTTTTTCTTTTTCCTCCTCCTCTTCTAGAGAATCTTTGGCAGATTGATCCTCTGGAGCCATGGCCTTAGCATCAACATCCTTCTTCTTAGCCTCAGAGCTATTGGCCTCTTGATCCTTCACCACCGCCTTTGCCACTTCGGCGACAAAGTCGAACGAGGCGATGGGCAGGGCGCTGGAGGTGGTGGCTTCTCCGCTTTCCTTTTGCTTCTGAGCGGAGAGGATCTCATACCGGGCCCTAAGAGCAGCCAACTCAGCATCAATGTCGATTTCGCTTGGAGAGGCCATCTTTGATTTGGGATTTGGTGAGGAAGAAAGAAATTTAGGGTTTGGATTTGGGTGCTTTGAGAACGGGAGAGAGCAAAGAGAAATATAGGGAGCAAAGGGATTTTTTAAGGCAAGAAGAGTTTCAAGATAGCGTGAAGTGGTTTTTGGCAAGATTTGGTGATGTATTTATTAAAAGGAGGTTAGGATATGCAAAGATATGGGTAGATATTACCTCCAACGGCTCCAAAATACGCGTCACCCCAAAACTGATCCCCACGTTCACAAAAATTCTCTAACGGCTCCCTGCAACCTCGGTTTTTCAAACCCGGTGAGCCATTAATGATCCCAACGGCTCTTTTCTGGCAAGTTTCCCATTTGGCAACGGTAACAAACTGGCTATCTTTGCAAGATCTAACCCTTGTAACTGATCCCGATATATTTCATAGTGATCCTCCGAACTCCAAACTGACTGATCCTTCATGATTGATCCCAATCCTTATCTTGAGTGATATCAAAAGAGTAGGTTTTGGATAGCAATTAAGGGTATGAAAAATAAATTCACACGCATATCCAAAACATATATGTAACACACAAGCAAGGCACAACAATTGATCCAGATAAGTAAATCCCGTAAACAAGTGGTATCAAGAAAAATGAGCTCATAGGAAACATTTACCTGGATCAAGGCTTGGGACGGCTTACGACTAACTATCAATTCGGCTTATAACAAGGCATAATAAGATCAAGTTAGTCATTTTGGGATCAAAGAAAGAGTTTTCATGCTTCAACTTATGATATCTTAAATTTTAAATGAAAGCACCAAAGATCAATAACCAAAACAAGCATATCATCATGAACACTTAGAATCAAGAAAGCTATCACATATCGGTGTTGTTTCCCCTGGATCAAAGAGTTATTCTAGCCAATCATCGAGGGAATAGAGGACCGGGACTTGACTAGTTCATGGTGATCATGCCTAGGAGTATCCTCAGATGCTCAAAGGGTTTTCTGTCCAATGCCTTGGTGAAAATGTCTGCCACTTGGTTTTCGGTACTGCAATGATCCATGAATCCATCTTAACAAAACCTTTAGCAACATTGTCTCGTAAGACATGATGACGAATTTCAATATGTTTAGTATAAGAGTGTTGAACAGGGTTCTTGGAAATATCGATTGCACTAGTGTTATCACAATGTATGCTAGTAGTTTCAAGAGACATACCATAATCCTCCAATTGCTGCTTAAGCCAAAGTACCTGGGAACAACAAGCTGCGGCCGCTACATACTCAGCTTCGGCCATGGATAAGGCAGCCGAGTTTTGTTTCTTATATCCCCAAGAAACAAGACAGGGACCTATGAATTGTGCCATTCCCGATGTACTTTTTCTATCCACCAAGTGCCCAGCATAATCGGCATCTGTGTAGCCCATGAGATCAAACTCGAAGATCCTAGGGATATAGCATAAAGAAGGAACCAATCATTCCTCGATACGTCTTTTGATCAACACTGAGTGTTAGGAGAAATAGGAGTATCAATGGGTTTGATGTGTTCCATACCAAACTTCTTGAGCATTTCCTTGATATATTTTTGTTGATGAATCTTTATTCCTTCCTTCTCCTGAGTGATTTGAAGTCCAAGGAAGAACGAGAGTTGCCCTATCATACTCATGTCGAATTCGCTACTCATAAGAGTTTTGAATTTGTCTACTAGTATAGTGTTAGTGAAACCAAAAACAATATCATCAACGTATACTTGAACCACAAGAATTTCACCTCGTTGTTCCAGCAGGAACAATGCCTTGTCGATTGCACCACGTCTATACCCATTCTCCAAGAGGAATTGCGTGAGCCTATCATACCAAGCCCTGGGAGCTTGCTTGAGCCTATACAACGCCTTGGCTAACCGGTACACATGGTCAGGACTATCAACATCTTCGAATCCTGGAGGTTGCTCTACATACACTTCTTCTCGGAGGATACCATTTTAGAATGCCGTCTTCACATCCATCTGGAACAATTTGAATCCCTTATGAGCTGCATAGGCGATGAGAAGACAAATTGCCTCGATCCTTGCAACAGGAGCATAGGTTTCATCGTAGTCAATCCCTTCATGTTGGTTGTACCCCTCGGCAACAAGTCGCGCCTTATTTCTCACCACAGCTCCAGAATCATCAAGTTTGTTCCTGAAAACCCATTTGGGTCCAATTACTTTTTGTGACTTGGCCTTGGTACTAGTTCCCACACCTTATTCCTCACGAACTAGTTTAGCTCGTCTTGCATTGCCACCACCTAATCCGGATCACAAAGAGCTTCATCGATTGTCTTGGGTTCTACAAGAGAGATAAGCACATGGCCGTTCGTGTTGGGCGCAAGCGGACTGAATTCATGTACTATGGAAATCGTCGACGGCCGTAACATTGTCGTCGTCGTCATCGCCGATAAGTTTGCTCTTCTTTTAGATTCGACCGGTAGAGCCAGAGGCAAGGGTGAGGAGGACTCAACCTCCGGCCTCAGAAAACGCATCATTCAAGAGATCAATCTCCCCCTTTCTTCTTCGCCTGCAATCCCGAGTGTTGTTGTATCCGATTCCGACCTCTCTTCTTTCCAGGATAGCAATTGTTGGTGATTTTAGTGTCATCAATTGTTGTTCCCGTAGGGATCAATGTTTCTTAAGGGATCAGTGATGGTTCCTGAGGCATCAGTTCCCTAGGGATCAATGGCCATTTAGTATTAACAAGAATCATTATGAGGTTTTATTTAGCTTATCACAAGTTTGGGGGTGTGGAGTACACGCTTGTGCAAGTTCATTTGAGATCTAGTGGGAGATATTAAGGATCAATTGCTCTGGATGTTCCTATGGGAACAAAGGATCAAGAACAAGAGTTTTGGTTGACTGGTACCAATGGGATCAATCGTTTAGCGGTTTGAATATTGGTCACGTGGGTCAACTGCCAATATAACCGTTGTATAACTACTTGAGTAACCTCCTTTTATCATTGGTTTCTGATGGGCCACATGTCTCTCCAAGATAGAGCCGTTGGGGGCGAAGGATCAGCGGTAACCGTTGGTAACCGTCCTAGTAACTGCCCATAACTTGTAGAAATCGCTCCCTAGATATTCCTACGCCCTATATAAGACCAAAGGAAGATAGAGTCGGGCTAGTTAGACAATGTCACTCAAGATTGAACCAAGTCAAAGTCATACATCGTTAATACATATTCTATAGTTTGATCCTTACCATAAGCCTTCGAAAGGATCAATAGATTTGTCTTATCTTACGTCAGATTTTGTAGATTCCCTGAGGCTTGTAAGGCGTAAAATTTTGATTTAGGAAAGTGTTTACACGATTCAAATCTTATCTGAAGACAGGTATTATTGATCGTTCCCTAGGTGTTCTGTATTCCAGAAGAAGAAGGATCAACAGAAGCAGCTTGTATCCGCAGGATCAACGCAGGGATCAACACCAGAATCCAACAGCAACAACCCCATCTTTGGATTCGACCGGTAGAGTCGGGGGTAGGGGTGAGGGAACCGTCATCAGATCGGGTTGTCGACATCCGGTGGTGACCGGTGTTTGATCTCACCGAGCGAGAGTCGGGCCTGGGGTTTTCGCCGGGATTAGGGGCCTTAGGTCGTCGTCGTCGGGTTATTTTCGACGGGATTGGGGGCCTTAGGTTGTCGTCGTGAGGTTAGAGTAGAGTCGGGAAGTCGAGTGGGTCATAGGTGGTGGTGGTTTTGCTGGTATCCGGCGAGGAGAAGCTGGGACTCAGTTAGTCGGTGGCGCGGTGGAGACGACGACGGTCAACGGAAAAGCAGGGACGTCGAAGGTTGGTTTGGGGTCTCTTGAAGGGTATGGGTATTGAAGGAAATAGGGTTATAAGCACTGCTTAAGTTTTTGTGCTTATTCTCATAAGCATCCCCCTAGTTGATTATTTTTTTCATTACTTATAAACACTAGTATGCAAATAAGTACATAATGTTTTTTTTGTCAAACACTCATTCAGATTGCTTACTTCCACTTATAAGCACTCTAGTGCTTATAAACTCTTAAAAAAATAGGCAACCGAACGCACCCTTAGTATGCAAAGCACCAACTTAACATAACTAATATGTAGTTTTTTTAAGTATAATAAATTAATGAATAATTTAGGTTTGTAGGAATTGTAGGTGTGGTTTATAGTTAATAAAAACATCGAGATCGATGATCACCCGTTACAGAGAAAGCGTGGTTTGACTCAGAAATAAGTCAATAACGGAAAAGAGGAATCCTGTCAACCATATGAAGTTGATTTCAGTACTATGATCGGTTACACAAGAGAAGAAGATCCCTTATATGTTGAACCTCATCTTTTTGCTTACTTACACTTGGTGGAAGACGTAACCGAGTACCCTAGATCGATCGGGAATTTGAGAAAACAATTTCCTAGTATATATATACGCATATATGTTATTCTTCTTATTATTAATTGATTTTTAGATGGAATTCGTGGGCTTATACGCTTGATTGATATGCGCATATGTGCGTGACTACCTTCCAAAAACCAGATTAACTTGGATAAACTTCTAATAATGTTGATTCTAACAGGACTTGAAACATATATAGGAGTATAGGATGCACAAACCCCTTGTGCAAGTGATCATGAACATGATGACAGTGAAAGCGTAGTATATGAATGGTTCTTTCATGAAAAATAGGATTTTGCATAATATGTAATGTTGCCCTATTATCACAATGAAAGTATAGGTAATTAAGGGCACCCTTCAATTTGAATGTGTTTTGATCTTCCACTCCTTGAAACCATACAAATGCAAACCCTAGCTTTAAAAGTCTAAAAAAAGTGATAACGTAACATAAGCATATCATAACCGATCAAAAACCCCTTGCGGATTGCCTTGTATAACTCAAAAGTATACATAATATCCTACATAATATGGCTGACCAAAAGTATCAAACAAGAGAAAAACACATATTCTTCCGTCCTTGGGATGATTGAACACGCAAGGGAATGTTGGATCAAACGTCATATGGCATCTCGTAGCGGCAGAGCGGGCAAACATGGCCGATCTCGAGCCACCGAACCAGACATTCTTCGTGAAAGACGTGGGAGCATTCCATGGTAAGCGAACTCCTCCGGGTTTGAATCTCGTCAGTGCAAATGACACACTGATGATCGGACGTGCTCCATCCGCTCTCATAGTCGTCTCCTTTCCTTCGCTCGTCTGCATTCTTGGCTGCCAACAACTCTTGCACCGAGTCAGCGGTGGCAGGCTTCGGCTTGGCCTCGTTGGCCTCCTCGAACGAATCCCTTATCGCTCTGTCTATGGCGTTATCTTGCGGGGTGATATACAATATAGCGTAAAGGCTCATGCTAATGTTTGGGGGTAGCACGAGGCAGGAGCTTTGCAAGGTAGTACTCAGGGGACACCGGTGCGCGATGGCAGCATCCCTGACGATGCTCTCCATGAAGGTGCGCGCAATTCCCAGAGTGCAACAACCTGGGAGGTCAGGGAAGTTGTTTGGGCTAAAATTGGTTCGAAAGAAGGAACAAAAGTTAGCTAGATCGGGCTCACCGATCCCCCGCCAGAAATTACAAGTTGACTGAATTTTCTTATCCTCTCAAGCTTCTGAAAGAACCCCCATCTACCATGGTGTCCTCCTCCCTTTTACGTTACTAGAAATGCAAATAAAAATTCATACGTTACAAGAGCCTCCTCATTATTAGGGACCTAATTAAGTTTAATAATTAACCCCCTTTTCCTCTATCCTAATTTGCCTCTTTACTGCTTCAGCTGAAGAGCCTCGGATGGATGTGAATGCCTTTGGGCCTTGTTTGATGGGCCGGCTGGCTGCTTAACTTTGCTTGTAGTGGGCCGGTCCATGAGAACTATTTGACTAGACCTAACAATACCCCCGAATCAGGTTTCGAACCTGCTGTGCAAGCTGGTCGGAATCTGATTCGCTAACACTTCGATCGAGTACCCCAGCCTACTGAGAACGAGTAGCTATATCCAGCGATAGAGTCTAGGATGGCGAATCAGTCGGGAGTTAAATTGTTGTCGAAGTCTCTGTTGACTGGACCGCTGGGCGTAAGCTAGGCTATGCTAGCGATCCCTTGCGTCTCTAGCGAACTCAGACTTTTGATATCACTTGTGTTGTTTCCAGCAATTGCTCGTGGTGTCTAGCGTATGTAGTGCATTAGTTGGCGATTGACAACTAATAGCGAGTGAGTGGCTTGTGATAGCTAGCGATTGCTTTGCCGGTGAATGACTTTGTAGCTAGCCAAAGCTAGTGTTAGACTTGCGATAACTAGCGAATGATTTTTAGCTAGTGCGTGCTAGCAAGCGGTAGGTGAGCTAGAGTATTCTGGCACCCCGTGAGTGTTCTAGTGGTTTTGTGAGATCAACAACAAGTGACTGACTAGCTAGCGGATGCTACCATTTTCTTGCATTCAGTAGTGAGTGAGGGATTACCTAGTGTTTAAGCTTACGACAATTGGTGGAACCGATTTCAGCTAGCCAGAGCTAGCGATCAACTTGCGGCAACTGGCGAAGCGGTTGTAACTAGCTAGAACTAGCAATAAACTCGCGGCAACTGGCGAATCGGTTGTAGCTAGCTAGAGCTAGCAGTAAACTCGCGGCAACTGGCGAATCGGTTGTAGCTAGCTAGAGCTAGCAGTAAACTCGCGACAACTGGAGAATAACGTGTGACATCTAGCGAATGATCTACCCCAGCGGGAGCTACCCAGGGGCGGTAATTGGTGTATAACTTGCGACAACTGGCGAATAATCTTGCGACATCGGGCGGATGATTTGCGACAACTGGCGAATATCTTGCGACATCTGGCGAACGGTTTGCAATTTTCTAGCGAAACTCGCGTTTTCCAGCGAAGCTCGCGTTCTCTTGCGAAAACCGCGCTATCTAGCGAAACTTGCGTTTTCTAGACTTTGTCTAGGTAGTGCGTTGGGCTTAGGCCTTTGTAAGGTTCTCGAGATTGACCCCTGCGCGTTTCGTTGAATTTAAAGCAAAGCAAGTGCATATGTACAACCATGCAAACAAAACGATATCGAGTCTATGCACGATGACTAATGCTAGAGGTTACTTCGAAAAGAAACAGTGAATTGAAAACAAATAGCTAATATGAACCAAGTTCAGAAATAGTACTTTCGGAGGATGGGTGCAAGTTCTCCAAGACCTAGTGTAGTTCGTGGCGTAGGCAGGCCTCACATCTTTGGGCGAACTCAGTGGCGTCTCGAGTGGGGTTGGCTTCTTCTTTCGCGGCGGTAATCAGCACGATCTCGTCTTTCTGGTCTCTCTGGCTCGACAGCTCTCTGGCGCAACTTCCGGTCTTCCTCTAGCCGCACTTGCGCCAGAGCCTTGACCTGCACTTCTTCGAAGTTGGCGATGGGATGCTTAGTAAGTTCCTCGTAGAGCCCGTTGCCTTGCGCCACCCCTTGCCTGAATGCCTCTACAACTCACAATTCGGGATGCCTCTACACCTTGCTTTGTTTGGGCTAAAATTGGTTCGAAAGAAGGAACAAAAGTTAGCTAGATCGGGCTCACCGATCCCCCGCCAGAAATTACAAGTTGACTGAATTTTCTTATCCTCTCAAGCTTCTGAAAGAACCCCCATCTACCATGGTGTCCTCCTCCCTTTTACGTTACTAGAAATGCAAATAAAAATTCATATGTTACAAGAGCCTCCTCATTATTAGGGACCTAATTAAGTTTATTAATTAACCCCCTTTTCCTCTACCCTAATTTGCCTCTTTACTGCTTCAGCTGAAGAGCCTCGGATGGATGTGAATGCCTTTGGGCCTTGTTTGATGGGCCGGCTGGTTGCTTAACTTTGCTTGTAGTGGGCCGGTCCATGAGAACTATTTGACTGGACCTAACAGAAGTCATCGTAAAGCTTCTCGATCAACTCGAAGATGTAGTGATCGATGTACTTATCCATCTCAGGAAAGTCTTGGTGGTTGAAACACGGGATTCGGAGAAGCGAAGGCGACGAAGCGTGCGGTATGTCGAGAGCCACCAACGTGCACCGACTCTGATATTGATCTATGAACCAATCTTGTCTTTTGTGTATGGAGTACTCAATGCTATGCCTTGTGCTATGAAAAGTGGATGACCATCCTCCGAACGTCCACGACATGGCTAAGGTAGAGTTTGTTGAATTGTGTAGGTGCCTAGGTGGACTGTTGAGAAGGAAATAGGCCGATCGAATTGTGTTTAGTTCGTATAGAGATTATTTTGGGATCTTAATTGTAATGGCTTGGTTAAAAATATATAATTGTCCTTGTTTGATGTAATTGGCTTGGTTGGTCTATTATGACTTGATTGGGAAGAAACTTCCATATTTGGGGCAAGGAAAAATTAGACGACATCAATAAATATATTAAAATTTTAGTGATTCTTATATAGAAATATTTGATGGAAGGAATTGGATGGCACGACAGGGATACGCGACCTAATTTTATAAAAATACAAAAACCAGTTTATTTTGGCTTTTAGCATAAGTGGAACTCTTCCTCTCCGACTCCCCCTCTGCGTCTCTGTCTTTCTAGCCACCTCTCACGAAGCCGCCTCATTGCCCTCTGTCGCCGCCTCCACCACACTCGCTCCGCCGCCGTCGTTCTCAAATGCCTCCTCCTCCTCCGAGACCATATCTCCCTCTCCTCCAGCGGCGGCGAGAGACATGACGATCGCTTTGTAGAACAAGTAGAAGAAGGTGCGAAAATGGGGGATTCGGAGGGATACACGCTCGAATATACTAGATCGAACGGCGAATCGATAGATAAGAAGAGGTCGGCTCCGGCGCGTGCGCAGAAGGTGGACGAGAACTCCGTGAAGGATTCCGACAACTTGCTGGCTGTTGTAAAGGAGGTTTTCTGGTCCATATTCTTCCCGATCCGATCAATGACCTCTCTGGCACCTCTTTCCTCTATCGAACGAAAACCTGCCTCCGTCGCGACTTTCCTCGCCTTCGTGAATCTTCTAGAACCACCGGAATCGGGCTCCTCCGTTGGACGCGACGTGGCAGCCCCCTTCGCGCCCTTCTCGTTCTTTCGGTGAGTCGTCTTCCCTCTACCGACTTGGTTGTGGATATTGCTGTGTATGGCTTGCTTGTTGAGTTTGTGTTGGACCGAAATCTGCTTTCAGTTTAAACCAATTACTGATTTACTGGTGGAACTGTTGAGTTTGATTTTTAGTTTTCAGGTTCAATATGGTCAAAGTCTGAGATATATGATAATTGTCACTTGTCTTACCGAATTGAATGTGACTTTGGGTTAGAAAAATTGTTAATTAGTTTCTTTATGGTTTCTACCATGATGTCATGGCACGTGTTTCCTGTTATAAAATTTGTGCATACACGTTTCCTGTTATAAGGTCATCAATAACATTATGAAGTTTGTCTTTTTGCTTAGTATTGTTGTTCTTTGGGGTGTGGTGATTATTTTGTCTTGAATTAGCCTGTTTTTTATTCATTTGGTGTTCTGAAATGAGATATATAAATGCATGGTTTTGGTTGCTTGAATTGGGAGTGCATATGCCTGTTCATGCTCTTTGGATGATAAATTGACATAAATTGTCATATATTGTCACTTGTGATGATAATTTGGAGTTGTGTGCATAAGTCTTGTACATTTGACATATATTGTCACTTGTGATGATAATTTGGAGTTGTGTGCATAAGTATTGGTTTAGCTATACTTATTCGGTGTGATTATTATAATCTTCTAGTTAATTGTTGAATATTGTCACTTGTGATGACAATTAGGTGTCCCTTGTGATGAAAATTAGGTGTGAATATTGTCACTTATGTTGACAATTAGGTGTGAATATTGTCACTTGTAATGACACTTAAGTGTGAATATTGTCATTTGTGTTGACAATTAGGTGTGAATATTGTCATTTGTGTTGCCAATTAGGTGTGAATGTTGTCACTTGTGTTGGCAATTAGGTGTGAATATTGTCACTTGTGTTGACAATTAGGTGTGAATATTGTCACTTGTGTTGACAATTAGGTGTGAATATTGTCACTTGTGTGTGACAATTAGGTGTGTGTGAATATTGTCACTTGTGTTGACAATTAATACGAATATTGTCACTTTGTGGTGACAATTAGGTGTAAATATTGTCACTTTGTGGTGACAATTAGGTGTGAATATTGTCACTTTGTGGTGATAGTTGATGACAGTCAACACCGGTCAATGGTCTGTCAACGCCGGTCAACGGTCGGTGAACACCGGTCAATGGTTGGTCAACACCGGTCAATGGTCGGTCAACGTCAGTCTACGGTCGGTCAACTAGTGGAGAGAGGGGTTATGCCATGTGTGCAAATATGACATAAAGTGGTATTTCCTTACTATACGGCATTTTCCAAATTCCATATAGCCAAACCATTCATATTTGATGCGGTATTAGATTTTAGTGATTTTCAATATCAAGCATGTTTATAAGGTTTATTATTTAAATTGTTGGATATCTTTTTTTCGGTAGAATTTAATTTTGAATGATTTGGCTATATGACATTTGGAAAATATCATATAGTAAGAAAATACTACAATATGACATATTTGCACACATGGCATAACCCCTCTCTCCACTAGTTGACCGGCCGTTGACCGGTGTTGACCGACGTTGACCGACTGTTGACCGGCGTTGACTGTCATCAATTGTCACAAAAAAATGACAATATTCACACCTAATTGTCACCATAAAGTGACAATATTCACACCTAGTTGTCACTTGTCATATTAATTGTCAACACAAGTGACAATATTCACATTAATTGTCACCACAAGTGACAATATTCATATTAATTGTCAGCACAAGTGACAATATTCACACCTAATTGCCACCACAAGTGACAATATTCACACCTAATTGTCACCACAAGTGACAATATTCACACTTAATTGTCACCACAAGTGACAATATTCACACCTAATTGTCAACACAAAGTGACAATATTCACACCTAATTGTCAACACAAGTGACAATATTCACACTAATTGTCAACACAAGTGACAATATTCATACCTTATTGTCAACACAAGTGACAAATTTCACAACTAATAATCATCACAAGTGACAATATTCACACCTAATTGTCATCACAAGTGACAAATTTCACAACTAATAATCATCACAAGTGACAATATTCACACCTAATTGTCATCACAAGTGACAATATTCAGCAATTATTCACACCTAATTGTCATTACAAGTGACAATATTCAACAAATAACTAGAAGATTATAGTAATTACACCGAATAAGTGTAGTTGAAACAAGACTTATGAACACAACTCCAAATTATCATCACAAGTGACAATATATATTATCACAAGTGAAAATATAATGTTATCAAATTATCTTCTTGATAACACTCAATTGTCATTACAAGTGACAATATTCAGCAAATAACTAGAACAACAACAACAACAACAACATTTACCCAGGGATATCCCGCTTACGCAGGATCTGGGGGGTCAGGATGGGGGCATTCCAGACCTAGATGGAATGCGCCCAATACAACCCAAGCAAAAGGAAACCAAACCACTCGAGAAACTAAACAGAAAACCCCAACTACGACAAGTATGCTCACAACTAAAACTAGAATTATACGGAAAACAAAAGCAAGAAAAGGCAAGAAAGCTAGATCTAAAAGAGACTAGCTGACTAGGCGAGATAAACCGGCGGCAGACACACGAAAACTGGCTTCACCAACAGCTGGTCAGCTATCTACTACTCTGGTCTTCTCTCTCCAGCTCTCTCTACAATGCGCCAAATCCACAGAGATTCCTAACAAGCCGATATCCTGCTTTATACTGTCCATCCATCGCTTCTTTGGCCGGCCTCTATCCCTCCTGAAGACCCCTAAATCCAAACTCTCACACCTCCTAACTGTAGCATCCGGACTCCGCCTCTAGACATGACCAAACCAACGAAGCCTTGCCTCTCGAAGTTTGTCTCCTATATTGGCTACCCCCAGCTTGCTTCTGATCTCCTCATTTCTGATCTTATCCATTCTTGTATGCCCACACATCCATCTAAGCATTCTCATCTCAGCGACTGCGAGTTTCTGCTGTTGTGCCTTAGTCGTCGGCCAACACTCTGCCCCATAGAGGATTGCAGGTCTAATAACAGATCTGTAGAACTTTCCTTTGAGCTTAAGCGGAACCTTCCTATCGCACAGAACTCCTGAAGCTGTCCTCCACTTCTGCCAACCTCTTTGGATTCTAGACCTAACATCCTCAGCAATACACCCGTCGCTTTGCAAAACAGATCCCAGATACGTACTTGAAGTGCTCCTTCTTAGCAACGACCTCACCTCCCAGCTGCACCTCACTCTTAGACCCCTCCTCTTGGCCGAACAAGAACTCTAGATATTCCGTCTTAGTCCTACTCAACTTAAACCCTTTAGCTTCAAGCCTCTCCCTCCACACTTCGAGTTTGCGACTCACTTCAGCTCGCGAATCCTCTACCATTACGATGTCATCTGCGAACAACAAATACCTCGGAACCTCACCCTGAATGAGGCTAGTTAAAACAAGACTTATGCACAAGTGACAAAACGATTATCATCACAAGCGACAAAACAATTTTTAATAAAACCAATTGGCATCACCATATATTATCAAAAAAACACTAAATTATTATTACAAGTGACAAAACGAAGTGTCATCACATAATCAATTCACAAGTGACAAAACGAATTGTCATCACCTTACAATCTATTTAGCAAATAATCACATAAGGCAAACACAAACACAATCTAATTGCAAAACCAATACCTAATTTAGACAAACACGTTACAAACTTACAATCTAATTGCAAAATCAAAAAAATCAAAAAAATTGCACAATCACATAAGACAAACAAGTTACAATCTAATTGCAAAATCGAAAAATTGTCTACTGCGAGACCACTACCTAGTTCCTAGACTACCTTGACATATGTTGCTAATTTGGAGTATAAAATAAACATGGTGCAAAGCATGATCATATTACGCTCATGGTTCAATTTTCAATTTAGCTGAGTTAGTTTATCCTCCTACGCATGTAATGATGTCATCGAAATCAACTAAAAGAAATTTAGTATCCTTGAATTTGCTCTAAATCAAGTTCAAGAATCACCGAAGAGCAAGAGCATTCAAGTTTTCACTGAGTGCAACGATTATAGATATATTAAGGTATTCACCTGTACCGAGGACTTCCATCGTTGAGAGCAACATTTACACAGTACGCATCATGAGAGCAATTGCAAGTCCCCTCTAGCCACCACTCGAGCCGAATCCTCAGGAATTGGAGGAGAAACAGCTCACGTTCCCACTCTCCCGTCCAGATTCATCGCATTCTTGTAACCGAAACCGTTTCTCGAGCACGTCCGTCGAGATCGTGCAACGGTTCACCGGTGACGAGTAGTTGCGCAAAAGAAGCGCGTTCTCCCATGGCTTGCATCGGAGAGGAAATCGGAGACAAGTTCAGATCCGTTGGCGGTGGCGTAGCAGTGGAACAGCGACGGCGGCGAGGATGGCCGGAGATGGTCGATTGAACCCTAGATCAGTCGGTAGCACCGAGGCTTCGTCGCCAAAATCATCATTTGAACCATAGCTCAGATCTAAGTGGCTCCACCAACGAGAATAGAATCATTAGTTGACTCCTAGCACCAGAAAAGGAAGGACGAGATGGGGGATTTGGTGTCGGGAGGATGAGGAGAACCGATGAAGAAGCCGAGAGGAATGGAAGAGAGCAACGGAAGAACGAGGCGAGAACGATGGATAAAGATTTTCGAGTTTTTTTTTTTATTTCTTTATATGTGGGTCAAAGATGCCAAAGATGCAAAATTGGAGGAAATGGTCCGAACACAAAAAACAGGGACCAAACCGTGCCGCTTTATCTAAATTGTTCTTTAATTTTTGGATATCTATTCTGTGCGGCATAAATATGATAAAATAATTCATCTATCACACTATATTATACAACTGAACTCAAGTTTCACATAAAAAACCGTGTCACGTAACAATGCAAATAAAATAACCTGTTGAATTTTCTTAACACGATTTCATAAAATTTATTTATAAAATTATCTATACATAATTAAAAATGTCTATAATTGTTATATTTATTTGAACTTAAACCTAATCTCTTTAAAGAAAAATTACCTAAATGGAAAAAATTACTTCTTTGTTTTGATAGATTAGACTTTTAATCATATCATTGATATTAATAGAATAAAAATAAATCTTACATTATGTACACAAAAAATATATCTATATATTCTATAAATTGTTTTAATGAAGTCTTTATTCAAAAAGGTGAATTTTGTAGATAAAACAAGTTCTCCTACCAATATCTCTAATAAACTTGATTGACGTTATCCGTACATGTTAACGGGTAAAAATAGTTAGCTTTCAAGGCACATCTATATCAAGTATCTATACTATATATTAGAGCCGAGGAATTCGCCTCCATGTTAATTCTGGTCCCAACGCTTATTCGAAAAAAATAGAGCTTTTATTTATGTTATCTAATTTTTTAGATTTAATTGCCTATTACTTATGTTACACTCTTACAAAAGTCTCCAAAAAATTTTCTTTTTTCCAAAAATTTGTTCAAAAAACATAAGATAGCATTCTAAAAATAACGTACAAGATTTCAAATAAAATCTAAATATTACAAGATCTTTATCCTATGAAAAAAATATATCCCAAAAATTTATCAACCTATTTTTATACTACGTTACAAGATTTAACCCTATACAAGATGTCTCTTTAACACTTCAATATAGACTCTCCAAATCAAACAAAATCTTTGGTGATCCTATGATCATACAATGGTCATCTCAAACAAAAATATTTAACATAAGACTAACAGTAGAGACTTTGTTATTCAAAGATTGGTACGTACTAGAGGTACTTTAAAATTTAATACTCGATTGACTGATCAAAAAAATCAAAATCAAAAAATATATCCCTTTTTATATTATATATATAAACTTCTTAACATCCTAATCAACCAATATAAATATGTATTAGAAAACGCAGCCGCTTTCGAGTCACCACGTTTATTCTGACCCCACAATATATGTATATCCTAAAAATATTATATTAGGAACTATGATCTGTTATATTATATTTAAAAAATATGATTTTAGGTTATACGGTAAATTAAAGTTATATATTTAGAAAATATGACTGTTAGGACATCAATATTATATTTATTTATGTAAAGTTTGATAAAAAAAAATTATAATCTATCAAGACATCGATATTATATTTTATATTTTATATTTTATATTTTATATTTTAGGTCGGTGTATAAGACAAGTCAAATATTGATATAAGGACAAATTTATAAATTTGACAATATAATACAATCAAAATTTATATGGAAAAAACAAGTTAATTCGAATTAAATATAATATTACTATCATGGTGTATTATATCAGTATGTAGAATTAAATGTGCATAAATTCAATAATATAATATATTTTAAATGACTTTAATATTATAAGATATAGTCGTACATGTTACGACGGGTTAAGCTAGTTGTAATCAAACGTAGTTATAAATCAAAATGAACATGGATGTTGTACTCCCTTCATTAAACAATACATATTGATCTAGACTTTGTCTTAAGAGTTAAAAAGTTAAATGTTTTGACTTAAATGTCTTCGATCTTCTTAACTTCTTTCACCTCCTTATGATATATTTACCTAAATATATTTAATTGATGAGGTTCTGAGGATATTATAAACAATAATAAATCGGGTCCGATCGAACGGGTTCTAGTTTCAATAGGATCGGGTTGAAACTGGATCATGGGTCTAAATTTTAAATACTAAAAATTAATTTCGTGTCAGATCGGGTCAGCTTTTGACGGGTCTAGAATGCAGCGAAGACATCTTTTTATCCATAATGCCTTTTTTATGAGGAAAGAGATTAAGCTAGGCCAAATACAAGCGAAAAAGCATTATCCTAGAGCATCCTTACAGATGAGGTCCCGAGACCCAAATCAAACAAAATAGGCAGATTCGACACGCATCGGAAGGAGTTGGCGACATAATCAGCAGCTGCATCCACTTCACGCGGGACATGCGAGATCGTCCAACATTGAAGTTTGCCCAACAACCAAAGAATGCCCGTCCGCATCATCTCCACTTCCCACGGACAGCTCTAACTACCTTGCACTGCATTAATGACTTGCAGATTGTCACCTTCAATGATCCAACGGAGAATGACAGATGACCTCCAAGTTCTCCTGACGGAGCGCGTAAGCCTCCGAAAATACCACAAAGTGATTACCAATGAAACCTCCGTTGTTAAAGATGGGTGCTTCAGAATCGTCCCTGAATTTAAACCCAAATATAGCAGCATCAAACAAATTAATAGCACTATCAAAATTAAATTTGATGTGGTTAGACTGAGGTTTAGTCCACTTCGAAGTTTCTCTGGTCGTGTCCCTTTAGGCTCTTCCATGATACCTTATAATATGTTTATTTTATGAATAAAATTACTAAAAACAATTTGCCTTGTATTTGTAAGTACAAAATACGACGCCGTTCCGTTTCGATGGCCCAATCCCCAGGTCGGTATAAGGTTAGACTTGTGTGAATCTAATCTCCATTTCTACTACGCTCTCTTATCTTGACTTTCCCCAGAAGAGAGATTTGACGAGAGAGCTCAAACTCAAGCCCAGAGGCAGAAGAAGAGATGGCTGCAATGACAGGGGCAGGAGGGGTGACATGGGCATCCTCGAAGCTCTCTCAGAGATCGCCTTTGTTCAATTCGAGAGGTGTTTCTTCTCGTCCTCATCACAAGAACAAGCCCTTACCTTTTGTAGTCCAAATGGCCGTCTCAGTTGATGAGAAGAAGAAAGCTTACACTCTCCAGAAATCTGAAGAAGCCTTCACCATAGCCAAGGTTTTCCCACCTTCAATTTCTCTCTCAAAGCTGTTTTTGTGATGACAATTGCGATTATTGTGGTGGTTGAAATTTTCCAAAATTGGGGGAATCTTTGGCTGGGTTTAACTCACTTGCTTGTATAGTTGATACATTGATCTGGGTTTGCTTGAATTCTGCTTAATTCTTTATGTTAGGGTTTGTTTGCCAGAATTGCTTTCCAGAAATTAGCTCAAGGCGTTGAAAGTCTTTGATTTCCTAATGAGTGCTACAATTGGAGATACTTTTGATTGTGGTGTCATTAAATCATTCTTAGAGCATAGTTGAGGTAATAGATGGAGCGATTATGAAGTTAAATGCCTAAATTATGCTGGTCATTTTGCCTAGAACAAAGGGAAAATTTTGTTTACCTCCTCATTTAGCTTATCAGGGGCTTAAATATTTACTCATTGTCAGGTTTACTACTTCATTATGATGCTAAGTGTCCAATGAGATTGCTAAGACCATTTACCACGTGTGCTGACTACTATCTGCAATGAAACATGTAGGAATTGATGCCTGGAGGGGTAAATTCCCCGGTTCGTGCCTTTAAATCTGTAGGTGGCCAACCTATTATCGTAGATTCGGTCAAGGGATCTCACATGTGGGATATCGATGGCAATGAATACATTGACTATATTGGTTCTTGGGGCCCGGCTATTATCGGCCATGCTGATGATGAGGTTCGCCTTCAATCCTGTATTCCCTTTTGTTCTAGCTTTGATCAGCTTTTGGGGATTAATAATAGTAATGTCTTGTGCTAGCTAATGCATCTATTTCTCTAAAATCTGCCGTTACTTTTCAGGTACTTGCAGCCTTGGCTGAGACAATGAAGAAAGGCACGAGCTTTGGTGCTCCTTGTCTCCTAGAGAACACCCTAGCTGAAATGGTAATCTCAGCTGTCCCAAGCATAGAAATGGTTCGGTTTGTCAACTCTGGAACAGAAGCGTGCATGGGAATGTTACGTCTGGCCCGTGCATTCACTGGCAAGGAAAAAATCATCAAATTTGAGGGCTGCTATCACGGTCACGCCGACCCTTTTCTTGTCAAAGCAGGCAGTGGTGTTGCAACACTCGGATTACCTGACTCCCCAGGCGTCCCAAAAGCTGCCACTTATGAAACCCTAACCGCCCCTTACAACGACCTAGAAACTGTTAAGAAACTATTCAGCTCAAACAAAGGAGAAATTGCTGCAGTCATTCTTGAACCGGTTGTTGGAAACTCCGGGTTTATTGTCCCTTCACCTGGTTTCCTTGAAGCCCTTAGGGAGATCACCAAGGAGGAAGGTGCTCTTTTAGTATTTGATGAGGTCATGACCGGGTTTCGTCTGGCATATGGTGGTGCCCAGGAATATTTTGGAGTAACACCCGATTTGACTACATTGGGAAAAATCATTGGTGGTGGTTTACCGGTCGGGGCGTATGGTGGAAGGAGGGAGATAATGGAGATGGTGGCTCCTTCAGGGCCAATGTACCAAGCTGGTACTTTGAGCGGGAACCCATTGGCAATGACAGCTGGCATACACACGCTTAAGCGGTTGCAACAACCTGGATGCTACGAGTTCTTACAGAAGATTACCGAAGAGCTCACCCAAGGGATTCTCGAGGCTGGAAAGAAGGCGGGTCATCCAATGTGTGGTGGCTATATTCGTGGGATGTTTGGGTTCTTCTTCACCGAGGGGCCGGTGAACAACTTTGCTGATGCAAAGAAGAGTGATACTGAGAAGTTTGGTAGGTTTTACAGGGGGATGCTGAGAGAAGGCGTTTACTTTGCACCGTCGCAGTTTGAAGCCGGGTTTACGAGCTTGGCTCACACACCTGAAGATATCCAGCGGACTATAGCGGCTGCAGAAAAGGTTTTCAGAGAGATTTAGAAGTCTCTGTCTTCATTTTTGTAGGTTTGAGACTTTGGTCTAGTTCGTTTGAGCCCTCGTGTCTTGGTATTTTTGTTGTTCCTTGAAAGCCACTTTGTAACCAGTTCTTCGCTGTTAAGCCTGTTATGACTTGTGACGTAAACACTATCCGTTTTTGGTTATGTTGATGTATTATAGTGTGCAATGTTACCTAACTTTTCACAAATGAAAATGCCTCACAAATCACTCTATATACATATCATTCTATATATAATTTGTTAAGCATTGGATTATCAAAATAATAAGTCACTTGGCACCCGTTCTCCAAACCAAACACGTTTCAATCGTTCCATTTGTTTTATTTCAATGTCTTCACAAACTAAATGAGATTTTTGAGTGTATGGGTGTATCATGTATGGAAAAATCAATGCGAACAGCAACAATAAGTTTCATGCACAAATTCACATCTAGTCTTTCACATTTTGGATTGTGTGTTTCTTTTCATGGCGTTAAGACCCCAAATAAATCTCCCTGTTACTGGTACACGAGCAAGTGTTTTGTCACAGTATGAAAAATAGAAAAATAATTGCTTGCAATCTTCTCTAGGGTTGGAAGATGACACTAGAACAGGAATCAGCGGTAAGAAACAGTTAACATTCCAAAGAGAGCCCATGGACATAAACCGAAAAATTGAAAGGCAGATTCCCTTGATCACGAACTGGAGCAAGCTAGCAGTTTCCTATTCCTTCCAACCCAAAGAACAATTCCAAGCGTCAAATTCGTTTCTACATTATGCAGCAAGAACAAGCAAATTTCTTCTGATCATCAATCTTCTTTTCTGTTCAGTACAGTAAAAAAGACTCAGTTAGCGCTTTCCCATTGTACACTCGTATATTTAAGTGGCATGTCTAGAATCAATGTCCTTAATCAGACAGGTCCAAATTAGCTAAAGAACAATCTATCTGAAAGTAGTTTTTAGCCTGCGATCCAAAATCCCCAATCACAGTAACATCAAACAAACCTCCACAGAATTTCATAGCTAGTGCTCAAGTTTTAGGCAAAAAATTGCAATAAAAAGTAATAACTTACGGTCAGTTGCACATAGTGGGACAAACTTACAAAATTTTGAAAATTTTGCATTTATGTGGGTAAGTTTTTTCCCCTCACGTTGCTTGTTTTATTATGTGAAGAAGAATGACATCACAAAAACAATAGTGCCTACTGTTTTGATATAAAAATAAAGCTAATAAATAGATTAATTCCATCAAATGAAATCAAACCAATCCAAACATTTGACATTTTCATGGAATTTCCCGAGTTCATGATACTATGCGGAATGCCAGAATCAACCGTAAACTTTGTGCTATATATACATTTTTTTTCCTAAAATTTAAAACTGTATGAGATAGAAGTTCCACATCAGCATCGTAAGGAAGCACACGGTTTATTTATGTAATATTTGAGATTTGCAAATTGGATGGAATCAAATTTTTTCTGTTAAAAGAGGGTATAAACAATGTGCTAAAACAGAGTGTGTGTGTGTGCCATCTAATTTTGCACTTTTGTAGTTACTCATCAGAGCAAGTTTTTCTCACTGTACAAGATTGCATGTATGTATGAGCCTTCATGTTCAGGGTTACACTTATCTATGCAAAATATCAGTTCTTGGGAGAAAAGATGATAATCTTATGGTTCATGATATGGGGAAAGCAATGTGGTTTCTGTATTTGCAGGTTTGTTCATTTCTTAGCAATTGGATAACTGCAAATCAGTATAAAAAGACACGTGAAAGGACACTGATTCATAAAAATAAACGAAATTAGTAGATTTTCCAGAGCATATTTTCTCTAGGTACAAGTATATCAATAAACAGTTGTAACTTTTGCAAGATATCTTGACCAGAAACCAAGTGATAGAGACACTTACTCATTTAGATAAACAGGCCTAAAATATGTGAATTTTATATATTCTTACTAAATATATGCAGTACATAATACCAGCAAAGAACCAAACTAACAAAATGCAATGTAGGTGAGGCATGCATGCCCTTCTACAGAGTAAAATCAGTGAAAGCAAGTTAAAATTGAGTTCGCAAAATTTGTTTCTGCCGAATCTGACTGTGATGAACTTCTTAAAATATATATAGTAAAAGAGAATTACATATGATATAAGGTACCTGTCTTAGTTTTCGCTTGAGATGGCTGTACAACAACATGCATGACCATAACCCCTCCAGCAAGCTCATCAATTGGTGCTTTGCACTGGCCAACTGTCCTGTTGTTTTCCAAAATTTTACCAAAACTTATAAGCTTGATCTCATTGGCTAGCTTTGGAGCACCTATCGAACCTGAGGTTATATAATATACACACCAGTGGATAAGTTACAAGCTAGGCTGGAAGTCAAGACAAAAGATACCACTGTAATAAATTGTATATATTTCAACTTGGAGGTAAACAATGAAATGATAGGCATCTTTCATACCAAACGAGAGATTAACATCATTTAAGTACTTTAATCAAGGACTTTAAGAGTTAAGTACTCATAATCCGAAAACAAGAAAAGAGGGAAAACATCAAATAATCACATGAACTTGCTTTATAAAAGGGGGAATGGTGAAGAGCACCTTATTAGGAATTACATTAAACAACTACCTTACTGGGACTTATATATTACAAGTGTCCATCCAGTATAGAGCATAAACAAACTTAGTGGTTGTAGAATCCTTTATCGATTTTCAAAAGTAATCGTATTCTTTTATTAGCACCAATTCCCTTCTCCATCCCATCTCTACTCCACCAGATTTCCCTTTCTAATTGGCTAATTGCTACAGATGTTTGATCTAAATTAAGCCTACAAATATCCAGATCTTGCAACTTCGATCTCTCCACATCATTTATAGCACTGCAACTCAACTATGACTTTTCAACCTTCATCTAAACCAGCACGGTCATCTCTCCACTTCAATAACTTTGGCAAGGATGAAAGAGACATAAATTTGATACAGATAACTGCAGCAGATGTACAACAACCCACTATGAGTTTTGATCTTCTGGAAGAGCACGATTGCCCATCTTACCACAATAGCACAAACTCACTAACTAATATCTAATTTAAAAAAAAGTATTTGATTCAGTAAAAGCTACATTCCATAGTTGAAAACTAAGCTCCCATTAATGATCACTTCAGAAAGTTGGTTTAGCACTAGGTGCAAGTTGCAAGTGCAGGACATAATCCTTCCTTGTAAGGTACCAATCAAAAACCAACTCCTCCACTCCTATTGCAAGCAAACCACTACCACCTAATTTCAGCCCCCTACACAAAGCTAACAAAACCTACTGCGCTGATACAGTCAAGCTCATACATCTACCACCATATATGATTCTATACACAGAAAGCCGCAATTCTTTAATCAGATGTCTTCAATTTCCACCTGAACCATCAATTTAACCACTATTTTGCCAGAACTAGAATCAATTCAATCAAACATCAAGCCAACTGAAACATATGACGCGAATGAAAATGACAGAACGAGACTACAGAACCTTTAGGCCATTCCGATATGACTCTCTCCTTGAGCATCTGCACGGTCGAGGCCGAGGAGTATTGGAGTGGTCCGATATCCGATCCATCGGATAATCTGAACTTGACGTCCACCAAATCTTCTTCCGGCATTTGATTCAGAAAAACTCAGCTCTCTTTCTCAGATAATCGATTTCTTCTTCCTCCTCCTCCTCCGCTTCCTTTCTCTTCAGCGATTGACCTAACTCGTCTTCTCAGCTGATAAACCGCGTACAGGAGAAATCAATTCCACGAAACCGGACAAGTTGAAAAGCAAGTTGAAACCAAATGATTGGAAGGAGGAGATGGAATTGAAAAAGGCATCCGAAGAAGAAATTACCAGGAAATCAAGTTGTAGCGGGGCCGATCTGCATAGTAGTTGCCAAGTTGGAGTTGAATCAGTACGGATCGTGGAGGAAGAAGAAGAAGAAGAATGGAAGAGAGATTTTGGACGCGAAGGGGGGAAAGAGAGGGTTCCCTCTCTCTGGGGAGAGGAAAAGAAGAGTTGAAAATCAAAACATGATACGGTGTGCCTGATGTTGACGTTTTGACTGTCTCAGCTTTTCCCATTCTTTCCGTCATTTTTTATCTTTCTTTTTGCGCTTTTTATATTTTCGAGAGCTTTTTCATATGATTTTGAAGTTCTTTTTTTTCTTAATACACTGTACTACTTATATTTTCCGAAAATTGATTTGTTTAAAATAAAATAAAAGATAAAAGTAACATTTTATGAGGATTATTTGAACGATCTTCTTCCCCCTAAATTCATTTGTTATGTTTTTGATAATTAAAAGATAAAGTTACATTTGATATTTAAAGGATTGTTGTCTTATCTTTCACCACAATGTCTTCACGGAATAATTCAGTTCGTGAGCCGGGGTCTTTCTCATTGTTTTTAATTTCTTTCTTCACAAGGAATCGTCTAACTTCCGTATTCTCTTCACTCTTCTCCCCCGACTAACCTAGTTGATATTGTTCTATAATCTCTTCCTTTTGCTCAATCGTATGACCGCTCTCTCCACCTTCATCCTTCTCCAATCGTGAGTACAAATCAATCCTAATTTGTGATCTGCAATTGAAGCCCTAACTATCATTATTGTGTTTATAGAAGATGGATGGGTGTCATGAAATGGAAATGGTTAGTACTTACTAGTCTATATTGTACGGAGTAATATTGCTCAAAATAACATTATTATGGGCATGGGCTACATTTTGGCATGTGCAATTGTGGGCCTTGAATTAATTCTCTTGGAAATGATGGTGATGGGACTTGTATTTCTTGAATGGGGCATGATTAAAAGGTGGTTACTATAAATAACATAATGCAAGTTATGTCTTTTTGTTTTGGACTAAAAATTTTCATTTGGGCTGGGCTTGGTAGAAAAATACAAACTCTTCAGAGTTTGGACCATTGACAGCCTGAAATCAGCCCAGTTAATTTTATGTTTTCCTTTTCTGTTCGAGAAAATTTGGTAATTAGGCAATTTGGGGAGATTTGTGGAGCATGTAGGCGGCCTTAAAAATTTATGTGCTAACTAGTCGTTTTTCCGAAAATACCCTGGTCAAAAAAAAAAAATTACACGCGTGCCACCGCGTCCCATCGGAAATCCTGTCATCCAAAAATCCTGTCACCGGAAGATTGAAAACAACTTGTCTCCATGCATAAAAACTGCTCATCGCTTAGAAAAACTTGTCATTGCGTAGAAAAACTTGTCATCCCTTATGAAAAACTTGTCATTGCGTAGAAAAACTTGTCATTGCGTAGAAAACTTGTCATCCCTTACGAAAAACTTGTCATTGCGTAGAAAAACTTATCATCGCGTATAAAAAAACTTGTCATAGCGTACAAAAAACTTACCATAACGTACAAAAAACTTGTCATAGCGTACAAAAACTCATCTTCGCGTACAAAAACTTGTCATCACTCAACCTATCGTCACGTACAAAAAACTTATTATCACGTACAAAACTTGTCATTACCCTAACTTGTTATCACGTATGCAACTTGTCATCAGAATTTATTAGTATGCCTATGTGGGATGTGAACCCACATTATTGTGCATTAAGCACGTTGCTCTACCATTTGAGCTAATAGGCCATATATAGACAAATTTAACAATGCAAAATAAATTCAACTTACCAACTTGTCATCACCAAAACTCTTAAAACCAACTGATCATCACCTAAACCCGTAAACAAATAAAAACTTGTCATCGATAAAAACCCATAAACACAAAAACCTGTCATCGACGGAACACATAAACACAAAAACCTGTCATCGATAAAACACTCATAGTCTGATAGGAACTTAACAAGATAGTAGCTGTCACACATGGAGTCCCTACGGTATTCTTGTTCCTCCTATACTTTTAATTATACTATCTAACACACACGCAAACACATGACAGTTTATGGTCTACAAGAAGTGGTATTGAACA
Organism: Polygonum maritimum; assembly: GCA_963924305.1. Classification (NCBI taxonomy): domain Eukaryota; kingdom Viridiplantae; phylum Streptophyta; class Magnoliopsida; order Caryophyllales; family Polygonaceae; genus Polygonum; species Polygonum maritimum. The sequence continues at coordinate 8,371,054 of OZ002729.1, read as the reverse complement.
TGTCTAGATAGCTAAAACCATTCTGGACGCTTATGAAATTTGAGCAGACGATCAAGAAACCAACATGCAGCAAGTCAACAACAATATACTTAGCCAATTCAAGAAACACACAAACCCTAGCCAATCAACTCAAACATAAACCCAAATTCCCACGATCCGTTCACATCAAATCGAAAATCGCTACTCAAAGACAACCAATTTGGCACGAGTTAAACTTCATTAAACAAAAATAAAAAACAATTACAACAGATCAAGCTATGAGCACAAACCAGATTACTATTGCACCGAATCCCCTCCGCGTGCTCTGTTCATGGTCCACGGCTTCGCGGCTTCGGCAACGACACCGGCTGGACCTTCCAATCGACCACCATCTTCCTCGCGCAACAAGGCTTCGCCTGCTTCGCCCTCGACCTCCCCGGCCACGGCCGCTCCGCCGGCCTCCAGGCCTTCGTCCCAAACATCGACGCCGTCTTCGACAACTGCATCGCCTACTTCGAATCCGTCGGAAGCAGCTCGCCGGAGTATCGTAGCGCTCCCCGGTTCCTCTTCGGGGATTCGATGGGAGGCGCCATCTGCCTGCTCATCCACCTCAAGGCGAAGCAGCGGAATCGGAAGGCCTATGATTTCGCCGCCTCCTCGATCGTCAATCTCCGGCGAGCACCGCTCCTGAGCTCCGATTCTCCGGCGTCTCAAAACTCGTTTCGTCTTCCTTGTAGTCGGCCTCCTCCTAACGGAGTAGATCTAGGGTTTTTTTTTCAGATCTGAAGTTGAGAGGGAGAAGTAGATCTAGGGTTTCAGATCTGAAAATTAAGAGAGAGACGGGAGAGAGGAAAAAAAAGTGGGAGGAGAGAGAAAATGAAGGAGAATGATGGCTTATATACCGCTTAGTTACTCACTTATTTTTAAAAGGCGATTAGTTACTCTCAAAATGTAGGAAAAGGGGCTCCACCACCCCCTTCCCTCTTTCTGTAATTCACTTGTGATTTTGGGCTTGGCTTTTCTAGTGCAAAATTGATCCAATTGCTTAGTTTGTGATCAGTGGTTTGGGTTACATGGAAGTATTTAAATCTTGTATAACAAAGTGAAAGACTCCTCTAATTAACTGCATTATTAGCACTTTAGTTGATCTTTGTAACAAGTACTAGAATCCTAAACCCATTTGTTGGACGAGGCGAAGTTTTTATTTTATGTATATTAATCATTTATATATTCAAGTTCATGAAATCATATAATGTGATTAAGTATATTAATGTAGAGTTATTACCCTAATTAGTTGTATAACAATTAAACATAATTTAAAAAATGTATATATATATATAATCGGTACATGCATATCAATTTTGTAGCCCAATATATTGTACTCATTGTATTTTTTTAACCTTCTTCTTATGATTTTTATATATTTTGAAATTTAAATCAATATGTTTTTTTGTGCATATGAACTATATTTTCACATACAATCCATAATTTTTCTTTTTAGTTCTTTTTGAGATAAGAAAATCAAGAGTTCTTGAAAAGAAATATATAAGTAATTGTCAATATTTATTGAATTTCTTTTGGAAAAGTCTCTACATATTGTTTTCATAAATTAATGAATATCAAGTGAACTTAAAAATTTTACAATATTTTCTTCTTTAAAAAGTAAAATATTAATATTTTATAATTTTCTCCATTAAGTTTTTCTTTCATCTTTTTCTCTTAAATATAGAGTTTAATTAATGAACAAAAATCCTTACATTTTCTTTTTCCTTTTCATCTCTAAATGTTGAATATTTATTTGACAATAGAGGGACAACTTTCGATTATAATCTTTCCTTTCCTGAGATTAGGCCTGAGCTTATCTTGATAAGTTAGCAATTTTGCATTGTATTCTCTTGATTGATGAACGTGTGCATTAGCTCTCATCCGTCTTTTATACTTTTCTGATAATTTATAATTTGTTACATTGTGTAAACATACATAACTGCAATTTTTGCAGATTGCAATAGATTTGGTATCCTTTTTAATCTCTGTTTGTCCGGATAGAAACACAAGCTTTATGTGCTTGTGTCTAAAGTCTCTCTCTTTCTAAAATGGGTGTTAGTTCCTTTAATCAGTAACCCACACCCTTATCATGATCACTAAGACAAAGCTACCAAATAGAAAAAAGACAAGAATGGAGGAGAAAGGAAAGAATGAACCTAATTCTGCCAAAAAGGTTGGAAGATATTAGCAACATTTGTCCATGATATGGTGTGTTTGTATGAGGTTGTTTAAGTTCGATCAATTACAATTTAGTAGAGGTGATAAAAATAATTTGTTCAAAACTTCCGATCTGATCTTTATCTAGTGACTGAGAAGACGCGCTGCTAATATCTAACTTTGCCCCTCCACTTAGTGAAAACTGGAGACCTATGAATACTATCGATCTTTTGAGGTTTAAGTGCTTGACTGAATATCTAAAAGCCACATTTGCAAGGTTTTTGAATATCGTCAGGCCACATTTACCAACGTGTAGGGTGAACCACCGATTTTTATCAGCTCTATTATAAAATCAATGTTTTTTCTACATATTATCTTTGGTTCTAGCAGCCCTTTTAAAGTGTAATCTTTTATCTTGATAAGAAAGTTGTGATTTGTATAATATACATGTGCACAACTTGAAATCAAATTGTGTGATTCCCGCCCTATTTAGTTGTCTTGCTTATGTCACAATGTGATCCTTTGGGGAGAAAGATAGCATTTGATGCAGACACTTCTTAGCTTTTGCATAATTCATATGTAGAAGGCAAATGCACAATGAAATTAAGATGGCCCTCTCAAAAAGACTTGAAACATGATAGGGAGATGATTGACAAAAAGCATCATAATGATTAATAAAGACGAAGCCCTTTTCAATTTGATTGGGATTGATAGATTACCAAATGAGAATGGATCTACGTACCCTAGAGAGCCACATTGCTTTTAGATTCCATGTACATTTCACCTACTTGCTTATCCTAAAAAACAAAACAAAAAACAAAAAACAAAGAAATGTAACCTTTAGATTGATTTTTTATTCATTTTTTGATTGGCAAATGAATTACATAGATATCTATCGGGTAGATTCGGGGCGAGCTAAGTGTTCTTGTGCTAAATAACGAACAAATTTTAGGTGTTGAGTGAGAAGAAATTAAGAAAATGAATCATTTCACTAAAGAGGAAAATGGGAACTGAATTTTAACGAATTATTTTATTTGGGGGAAAGCAGACATAGAGGACACAAAAGAAGCGGATCAAAACTAACCACCATTTGTATATCAAAACTATATGCATCAAAATTGGATGTTTATAGTCATTTTAATGCACAGTTAGATAAATATCATGCACATTATTAGAGAACCCCACATCGGATTTAAGACTAGAAATTTTTTACTATGTAACCCAATGAGTTACTCCATCCATTGTCATATAGTTTTGGGTTGGAACATCATTGAGTTTGTACGGTAGGTCCAATTTCTCAGTAGATATTTTAATATCTCTTCAGAGTTAAGACTTGGAATCGTAAATTGTTCATGGCTATTTTTTTTTTTTTTGGTCATCTAACTTTAAGGTGAGGGGAATGTTCATGGGTGGGTATTTGTAATCGGTCTTTGGCTGTAATTCCATTCTTATCTTATTATTTTTGTTAGACTTTTGTAATATATCAAAGTTATTCATCGTATCCAAAAATGTCCACTAGTTTCCATTAGAATAATAGAAGTAAAATGTTAGTAATGGAAAAACGCTGCCCTAGAACGCGCCTCACATGCACGACACACTTACGACCAAATCCAGGTTTTCCTGACTTGTGTGACGGCGGCGCCACCTGGCCGATCCAAGGCGATGGCCAAGGGGAAAACGGTAAGAAGAAGTAAAAAAGGTCTTGCCGCCAAAAGCGTTGCAAACCCCTCCCCTGAAAAAGTCCCCGTTGAAGAAGTCTCGGAAAACACTATCAAAGCTAACAACAAAAGGCTTCTGAGGAGCTCTGCTAGGGAGGCTAGAGAGGCCTCGGCTGCTGATGAATCAAAGGAGGAAGCTAATCCTGGGGAGAAATCGGAAGATGAATCTGTGGAGAGAGTTCCAGAATCCCAGGACACAGATAGCTAGTGCCGCTTCATCTGGTTCATCCAACAAGGCCATAGCAGAGGATCCTAAGCCATCCCATGAATTGGTAGAAGGCGAGGTGGATCCTGCTGCTCCTCATCCTAAGTCACCTGGTGCTGAAGGCCCCAGGAAAGTTTCTTTTAGGGATGCTTTGGCGAGAAACCGCACTAACAAGGATGGCAGGAGACTGAACTATGTGGTTGGTTGTGAGGATGGAATAATCAGTTTCAAGAAGAAAGATGTGGAAAAGAACGTTGAAAAATGGAAGAACACGTTGATTGGAATGATAGCTAGAGGCAACATATCTTTCAACTATGTCCAAAACTTTGTCAGAGCTAGATGGACTGAATGTAAAGAGCCTAAGATCATTTTTACAAATTCTGGGGTGTTTGTCTTCAAATTTGACTCGGTTGAAGATGTTGATTGGGTTCTATCTAATGGTCAATGGATGGTAGGGGGCGTCAAGCCTCTTGCTCTCAAAAGATGGAGTGAAGGTGCCAAATTTGATCCATCAAGCTTCGAATCCACTCAAGTCTGGATCAATCTCCCTAAACTAGATGTGTGGTTTTGGGACGAAGACTTCTTTGAGAAAGTAGGGAGTGCCGTGGGAAAGCCAATTCTGGTGGACAAGGTCACAAAGACTCAAGAGAGATTATGCTTTGCAAGGCTTTTAGTTGAAATCTCTGGCAGGAAACCAATAAGAGATGAAGTGGTGTTTCTTGGTGAAAATGGAGAGAAAGTGGAACAAAAAGTCCTCTATGAGTGGGTGCCGGATAAGTGAGATAGCTGCAGTGGGCATTCAGATGGGGAGTGTGGAAAGAGGAAGAACAAAAGAGCCTCAGTCTTTCAATGATTGGGAATGAGGAGGCGGGATCCCTCTCATAAGAAAGCTTGGGTTAAGAAGCCTGGTCCACATAAGATCAATGGTGCCCCAGAAACAAGTAAAGTTGGGGAGCAAAGGGCCATTGGTCAAGCTGACACCAGACAGTCTAAGAAGATTGAAGTAGCCAGGGCTGATCACAATGCCAAGTCAGCCTCTAACAAAGAAGAAGAATGGGAAACTGTCAAGGGCAAAAGTGCAAGTAGAAGTGCAGAGAAAAGAGTTGACCCTAAGGGGAAATAGATCTTGATTGAAAGCTCAAAGTTTGCAGCTCTTGCTGGTGAGATAAAAGGACTGGAGGAAGCTCTGGAAGGGGTGGACAATGATGCCATTGTTTCCCATGAATAGCCTATCCATTGCAGCTTGGAATATTAGAGGCCTCAATGATGCCTCTAAGAATGATTTTGTTCTTAGATTAGTTTCAGATAGAAGTATTGATATCTTGGCTTTGCTGGAAACTAGAGTTCGAGAGAATAAAGCTGAGGAAGTCTCCAAAAACATCCCCAAAGGCTGGAATAGATGCACCAAGTGCATTGGCTCAAATGGTAGAATCTGGCTCTTTTGGAAGTCCCACTTTCAGTTAGATATAAGTATTCATAATGAAAAGGCACAACTCCTCCATATCTCTGTCAACTCTCCTAGAATTCAAAGCTCAATGCAGATTTGTTTTGTCTATGCATCCAATGATGAGAAAGAAAGGCTGGATCTTTGGGATTTGATTGACCATATTGCAGTCACGACTGGTGACTTGCCTTGGGCTTTATTGGGAGATTTCAATGACATTAAAGATCCTAGATAAAATTTCTCCCCTATAGGTCCCAACACTAGCTTCAGTTCAGATTTCTTGGACTGTATCAACAGGAATGGCCTTGTTGACTTACAAGCTTCTGGGCCTCTTTTCACTTGGAGTAACAACCAGTGTGGAGAAGACCTTGTGCTTTGCAAGCTTGACAGAATTCTTTCCAACCAGAAATGGGCTGATGTGTTCACTAGCTTCAGTGCTTGCTTTGATACTATGAGATGCTCAGACCATTGCCCTGCAGTTTTGAAAATTGAAGGCATCAATCCTATTGCAAAGCCCCCTTTTCGGTTCAACAATGTGTGGGATAATCACCCTGATTTCTCTTGTGTTATAAATCAAGAATGGAACAAAGGCCATGACAGAGGTTATAAAATGTTCAAGTTGGTCAACAAATTGAAAAGGCTCAAAATCCCTCTGAAGAGACTCAAATCTAGAAGTATACACTCAGAAGATGAAGATATTAAGGGCCTTCACAACGAACTCAAATCAGTGCATTCAGATGCTCAAAGGGACCCTACAAACTCTGAGTTAGCCATAATTGAAAAATAAGTCCTTGGTGATCTTAAAAATGCCTTACATAGTAGAAGAATTCAACTCCAGCAACTAGCTAAACTCCATTGGATTAAATACCAAGATTCTTGCAGCAGTTATTTTCATAACTCCATCAAGCAAAGAAGAGACTTCAGATCCATTACCTGCCTCTTGGATGGTGAAGGAAACAGTGTTACTGATGATGAAAAAATCAAAAGTATTACAGTGTAGCATTTCAAAGATTTTCTTGGAGAAAGATCTAGAGACAGTCATATAGATAGATCTATTATCCAGAGAGGTCCTATGGTTGAGGAGCTTGATAGGCATACTATGTGTACTGGTTTCAACAGAGAAGAGGTCAAAGCTGCTCTTTGGAGTATAAACAAGAACAAAGCCCCAGGCCCTGATGGCTTTAATGCACACTTCTTCAAGCGTGCTTGGAGCATTGTTGGGGAAGACTTTACAGATGCAGTGTTGGAATTCTTCTCAAGTGGTAGGATGCTCAAAGAAATAGGGAACACTGTGATTTCCCCGGTGTCCAAAGTTGATAATCCTTCCTCCCTTAATGATTACAAACCAATCTCGTGTTGCTATGTTATCTACAAGGTGATTTCCAAGATGATAGTCTCAAGGCTCCAAAATGTCCTTCCTAAGATTGTTGATAATAATCAAGGGGCCTTCATCAAAGGTAGAAGCATAAGACACAACATTGTTGTTTGCCAAGATATTGTGAAAAGCTATGCTAGGAAATACATTAGCCCAAGATGTGCCATGAAAATTGACCTCAGAAAGGCCTATGACACTGTCAATTGGAACTTTCTCTTCAAGCTTCTTGAGGAGTTACAGTTTCACCCTACAATGGTCTCCTGGATTCGTGAATGCAGCTGTCAATACACTGTTAAAATTGGGAATGAGTTTTGTGGGCACTTCAAAGCAGGGAGAGGTTTAAGGCAGGGTGATCCCCTTGCTCCTTACCTATTTGTCATCAATATGGAGTACCTTACAAGAGCCCTGAAATAAGCAGAAAGTTGTAACAGATTCAAATTCCACCCAGGCTGCAAGAGAGCTGCAGTCATAAATCTTTGTTTTGTAGATGATCTGTTCATATTTGCTCATGGCTCACCTGATTCAGTTGGGATCATCAAAAATGTGCTAGAGAATTTCTCTGAGTGTTCAGGGCTTGCTATGAACAATCAAAAATCAAAGATGTTTTGTGCTGGATTGAGAAATCTTGATGAAGAGCAGCTCTGTGGGATCATGAGCATGGCCAAAGGTGACTTTCTAGTTAAGTATCTTGGCATTCCCTTATGCAGCTCTTGTGCCAAGTTTAGAGACTGTAATGATCTGGTTTGCAAAATCAAGAATAAAGCCAATGCTTGGGCTGCCAGAAATCTTTCCTATGCTAGTAGACTTGAAATTATTAGAGCCATCTTTTATGGAGTTATTCATTATTGGTCCAAGATCTTCATTCTTCCAAAGGCTGTTATTAATGAAATCAACAAGCTTCTCAGGAACTTTCTGTGGAGTGGGAGTAGCAATGGGAAGAAGGCGCATGTGGCTGTAGCTTGGAAGCGTGTGTGCAAACCTAAAGAGGAAGGTGGGTTAGGGCTCAAGGACTTGGCTGCATGGAATAAGGTTAATGTTGCTGAGTTGATCTATGATGCTACCACTGAGTCTGATTCAATTTGGCACAAATGGATTGATAAAGCGTATACAAGGGAACAGAGCTTTTGGGAAATGAGATGCAAGAATTCAGGCAGTGCTATTTGGAAGTCTGTCTTGGGCTTGAGAGATGAGCTGATTGAATCCCTGCAAGATGATCAAGCTCCTAGCATCATCATGGCCAAGTTTGGTAAATTTGATTGGAAAACTCTTTATGACAGCATTCACACTCATGGGCAGAAAGTGAATTGAGCTGAGCTTGTTTGGAACAAACTCAACACTCCTCAAGTTGCTTTTATGAATTGGAAGATTGCAAGCAATGGCATGAACACAAAAAACAAGCTGCTGCATTGCTCAAGATGACTCGTTTGTTCTATGTGAGAACTCCATGGAAGAATCTACTAACCATCTATGGTTTGAATGTTCTTACTCATCTAAAGTGTTTTCTAGAGTGCTAAGATGGGCTCGTATTGGTAGGAGAAGCAAGAACTTTAAAGATTGGTTTGACCAAGCTAGTCACCTTAAGCGCAGGAAGAAGATTGAATTCTCAGTTTGGAATCACTGCCACAGTGTTGTTACCTACTTCACTTGGAAGGCAAGGAATCTGTTGGTCTTTAGTAATCAAAACACTAGTGTTGAGGATTGTACTAGCATGTGCATTAGACATATAAGAATTTGTATTAAAGCTAGATGGAAGGAGAGCTCGAGAAGTACTTGCAAGTACTTAGAGAAGATCGAGATTGGAAATGTTGTAAATAGCTAGCTTTGCTAGCAAGTTTTGTAACCGCCTTTAGTTATAATAATATTTATCCTTTTATTAAAAAAAAATGTTAGTAATGAGTTTTTTCCCTGAAATTTGTTTGAAAATCCCTGGTCCAAATTTGGAATTGAACCCAAAACTAGAGTCGGTCAAAACTTGATCGCGACCAGTTAATACCGGGACCAAGAACAAAAAATCAAACCGAAATTAGAGTTGGAGAGCCAAGGATCTGACGATCATGATTTCGGTTCCACAATAACCTCTATGCCTAGCCTCGTGCACTTTGTTTTTTGAATGAAAAGGTAATTCATTTATAAGTATATTTTTATGTTAACTAAATTGAATTAGGCTAATAATTCTGGAAAATCCTTAATATATATGTATAAAGCATAAATCATCGAATTACAGATTTTTTCCCCTTGACATAGGAAATCAAAGCGTAAAAAATGACATAAGAACAAAACTCACGTAGATAACCTAGAAATAAAAACCTTATTGGCGACAAATTATCACATATTTCCTTCATTAGGTACTTGCATGATTAATCGATTACTACTAGGTAACAACCGTGACAAGGCTGGGTGGAACCACAACCTCAACACCTCCAATTTTCCTAATATCTTCCATCATCTCTTGCTTGCAATTGCGGATCTCAACAGAATACGTTTCCTCTCCATTTACGTTGCATCGATTATTATTGTTCTCAGTCAACACCGTTAGATATGGAGCGTTGATTTGATCAACAGTTCCTTTTGGAGCAAGCTTCACAACCTCGATGATGTGATGGTCCATGGTTTTTATCTCTGTTGGGATTTTCTTCTCCTCGATTAGATCCTCCATGGTTTTGTTCGAGTTTCTGTACATCGCGTACAAGCCCATTTGTACTACTCCAAAGGTGAATCCTAACACGTTTGGAATCTATATATGTACCAACACATCAAGACATTAAAAATCATATAGGAAAAGTTACATCTTGGTTCCAACTACTAGGGTTTATAGACATTATAATCAATATTAAAATACTTACGGCAACAAAGTAGTCCTTCTTAGCGAGACCATAGAAGAACCACACGACGGCACTGATTGTGAGGAAGAATGATAGAAGAAATGGCATGTACTTGACGCTCTTCGTTCTTAAGACTTGCCTCTATCATAGGAACAACCACACATTATTCGATTAGTTCACAATACATAACAGTTTAAAACTCGATTAATTTCATTAACTTGTTACATGTAAGTATGTTATTTTAAGATGATAAACCATGTGAAAAGAGCTCACCAGGACACCAAGAGGAGCTACGAAGACACACAGAGAGAATATAAGACAGATCCATCCAAGGATCTTGATACGAACTTGAGTTGTCTTTGCTATAAATAAGGCCACGAATGCAACAACACCAAAGCCAACAATGTTCATCACAAATATAAGCTTCGCGGCCATGATCTACAAAATCAATCAATCCGATCCATTAGTTTACGATGAACATATCATTTAATTTGACTGGTATCAAATACATGATAAGTATTTTTGAACGGATGTAGTGCTAACCTTGCCATCCCTCGTCGCATAGATAAGGAAGACGGTGATGTACACAGTCTCAATGAAGATTCCGAACGAATTGATTGTCTTGAGGAAAGTTGAATCAGGAGCGAATAAAGCATAGAGGATCCATAACATCGAACTAAAAAGGGCCACCACATAGGGAACAACTTGGTAGCCCTCGGTTGATTTCTTCTTGTAAATTCGGTAAAATGTTGGGCTGCATTTATAATTGATATAATATAAACTGTTAGCCATGAGAATATTATTTGCATGCATGCAATTATCTTCTTTTGTGTGAAACAGGTTCGAGCAATCGTGACTATAATGTGTTTTTTTGATGAAGACGTATGTATGTGTTGAGGACGTATGTATGTGCAAACTTACATTGGTGAAAGGAACACCATGAATGAAATAGTGTTGCCTGTAAGGAGAAAAGCATTAGTTCATGACTTTGAGATATAATTATAGAATTTAGACGTAAGATTACTGCGCTCAATCATATATTCATACATATGTATAAGCATCTTTATAAGTTTTTTTTTTTGGTCGAAATATTTATAAGCTATTAGACCAGACGTGTTGGAGATTGATTCATGAAGATAATTGGAAAGTGAAACAACTTAATTGATTAATAGTGCATGGATCACTTTATCTCATGCGGTAAAAATAGGTAGTTTGGCCACGTAAAAGGACAAAAAAAAAACACATGCAATAACTTTTTTTTTTGGTCGAAGAAACACATGCAATAACTAGTATAAGTAAGAATGTGCAATAAACAGTAAAAATAATAAAAGGAGGATCGAAAATACGTAAATTAATGGAAGAAATAAACGGAGAGATATGTAGGAATTAATTTAGCATGTGCTATACCAAGAAGGCCGAAGATTGTAACCAAGGGGAGATGCTCAAAGAAAGTCATTATTGGCTAATCTTGGTGTGTGATTTAAGAGCTAAATCTGTCTTAATTGACTTCTCCTTGAGATTTCTAGCTTGCTCTTAGAAAATGGTTGTGGACGAAGTGTGAATTAAGGGGAAGGTTGGCTTATATAGTGATACAATAAGGGCAAATGAGGAAAACAATAATTAAAAAAAATTATCAAAATTTATTCTTATTTATCTCTACTTTAATTATAAGCATTAGACACTACATAGTACATAACAAAAAGCTATAAAATTAGTAGTGCTAGGTATGTAAGAGGTATTAGTTGGGGGTGGGATATTGGGTGGTCTCAATAGTTCTCCGTCCTCTATTATTGCAACTAGTACTTTATTTTATATGATCAACACCATATATATAAAGTTGCACTGGAACATAACATCCACAAATGTATGTAAGTATATGTGTGTCTTTAGCCTTCATACTCCGTCGATATAAAGGAATTTAAGTTGTCTTTATCCCACTTGATCTTGACACGCTCCACATGATTTTTCCCTCGTTTCGCTCCGATTTTGTCCTTAAATAGATGCTACACCTGGCCTAGAGGTGATTCGCTCCGCAATTTCCATAAATAAAATTTGCCAATTTTGCTCCAGTCATTTCGTGTTAGTGACAACCTCTGACGATCTTTATCGCCAACATGATTTGAATCCATTATAACCTTTGAAAATCTTTACCGTCAATCTTGTTTAGAACCATCAAAACATCAAGTTTTTCAACAAAATGTATGCACGTACTCATGACCGAATTTTGTAATGTGAATCGGGTAGTACATGAAATATTTGTTTGTTTGAAAAGTCAATTTAAATTGAGTTCGTATGTAAAATTCTCAATGAGAGTGAAAAGCTCACAATTGGAAATACAAAGGAATGATAAAATGTTGGGAATTATATATTGGAAATAATAATAAAATAAGCTATTATATAATATAAGTAGCCATTCACCTTTAATTAGTTATATATGATTTTGGGTTGAAATCTTATTGAGTTTGTATGCCAGACTTAATTATCCATAGGATTCACAGGTTTCAGTGTGAGTTTATTTCACAGAGTTTTCAAATTTGCCGCCTGAATGGGGGGCATCATTTAGACAATCTGCCCTATAAGAAAAAAAAATTGAGCACGATATAGGAGTGAGAGTGACCAATCCAAAAATTTATGGTTTTCAAGCCTTGAGGGATTATATCCGAGTGTCAAGTGGTGGGATTCTCCACTCATTAATATTAGACCTGGGTCTAGTTCCGGAGAACCGGTCGGAATTGAACCGGCTGAAACCGGAACCATACGGAATTGGAACCGGACTGGCACTTCCTGTTTCGAGGATGGTTACGATTCCAGTTCCCCTTCCCCCAGAACAAAGGAACCGGCGGTTCCATCCGATTCTCAACTATCGAATCGCCGGTATCAAATCGGCCCAAACCGTCGGTTTCTCTTCTTTTCTACAAAATATATACATAAATTATACCAAATCTACACAAAAATATGAATCAAGCTCTAAATATTTATATATAATGACCATAATTAAATTTATATGTCAAAAGAGGTCAAATATACCTGAATTTAACAAAAATATATATTTTTTAAAATATGATAAATGACAGTTTCTTAATTTTTAAATTTGTTCGGAACCTGAACCAAGTGGAACAAACCTCGAAACTGGCTGGAACCCGAACCAAAATCGGAAAACCGTCTAAGGATCGGTTCCGGTTCTACAAATGTAGAATCGAGAACCGGTAGTTCTAAAACCATCAATTAGGAGAATTTTCTATAAGAAGTCAGTCCATATTGAATTAAAGCAATCCTGACCCTAATTGATCAACGACTCTTCCAGATCGTGTATGTCATGTATAAACCCTTAAATGTGTAACTAACAATTATGACTGTATTATTGACGACTCTACCTGAGTCATTTTGTGAACTAGAAAGCTTGCCCGTCCGATGGACGGACAATTTCTTTCACCATATTTTTCTGGAAGGTGAAAATTATAATCTTCGTCATAAAAAATTTTTGTTCTAAATAAATTATGTAAGTATTTTGTATTGAATTGTCTAAAAAATAGTAGATAAAATAAATATAAAATATGAAATTATTTTATTTGTTTTTATTAATTTCTTATGAGAATTATTTTGATAATATGACATTTCTATTACACTTAAGTTCTTTTAGCCGAATGAACATGTGTAGGAATTACCCTTTATAATTTTATAGATATTTTGGAGGAAATTAAATCGAAAGCATATGGTTAGCTCTTTAGGCTTTACATTCTCGCTCAAAAAAGAAAAAATGATAAACCTTTGCATTCAAGTTACAATATTATAACATGATATATGTAAGTAAAAATAAAAACAATTAGAGAAGTTATAATATTATAACATGACATAAGGCTTTGCATTCAAGTTACAATATTTATTTGACAAGGAAAAGAAAAATAAGAGTTGTAGAGATAAATAATTCACCCAAAACAAAAAAAATAAAAACAATTAGAGAGACGTCTTTAATGTGACAAGAGGGGGTGAATTTTAAGTGTTGTATAGAAGATAGAAGATAGATGTGTGTTAGAGCTACACAATGCTCAACCACTACACTTATTTTATTCTCCTCAATATTCAATGGAACCAATAGATTGAGGGATCTTTCCTCATAATGATAATTCATAATGGTCAATATGGCGATGTAACCAGTCCTCTTATATCACTTGAACCCAATCAAGGAGTATAAGAGACTCTGTGTTTATTTGCGATATACTAGCCTTGTTGCTAATTTACCAAGAGCACAAGCCTTTCATAGGTACAAGGTTACTTTTGAAGAGACTTTAGGTCTCAAGTTCTTTTGGTCCTATACCAATCATGCGTGTTATTATTTCACTTAAGTGACCAAATTGATCATATGCCACAAATTTATCTTATCGTCAACTAACTCCCAGATAGTAATACTACATTATTCAATGGCATATACTCTTCTTGAGCAATCATAACATTCACACCAAAATTTGTGCATGGTTATGAAAACTTTTGGTTTTCAAATAGTATATGGTTTGATTCTATTGAAAAATATCAATGATCCAAACATAAGTTTCGGATCTCATCAACTCAAATCAGATAAACCATTTATCTTGATTTCTGTATTATGAGAAAAATAAATGCCTTAAAATGGCTTCATTTAGAACATTACTTTAGACTAGACCGGTCTCCACACTTATGCTCATAAGATGTGGTTCTTATCACTTATAGGATATCCCTTATCTTAAATGTTCTATTCGACATCTAGTAAACCCCCAACGTCCTATCTTTAAATCAAAATTATGACTAACGGTCGCATGCGTAATATACCGTGACCTCTTTCACATCCTCTTTCGGAGGAGGCATGCTTCAGGCATGCAAGAGGTTGCTCAAACATGACCTTGAACTCCTAGTTCGTGCTAGGTAAGAGGTTATTTAGGAATTATCCATCATTATAACTTAAACGTATGCTTCTTGTTCTACTTCTAGAGTACATGTCCTATTTCTCGTAATACTTCCAGAGTACATGCATTGGTATGAGATCCCCTAGCTCCCTAAGAGTTTACAATGATCTCTAGCTGTATATTTGAAATCGAGTCTTCAAGCTCATATGGAGTTGATGATATGATAACTTGTCATTATAACACAACACACTTTTACTAGAATGTCAAGTGTTGCATAATTCTCACATATATCTCATTTGTCAAATTCAAGTGACAATGAATTATCCATTATTATGTTCATGAATGAATTTCACAAAGGCTCAAAACATATAAAAACACCCGAACTTGTCCATTTTGGTCATTTGGACACCTGATCTTTCAAACGGACCTATTGAGCACCCTAACTTGTCAAAGCTTACCTATTAAACACCCCGTCCCTAATTACGGAGTGTAGTTTTACACACGCGCTATTATGTGAACATGATTACGCATAAAAAAGGTCACGTGATACCAAATAAGGCATCCTCGTTTAACTAACTGTGACCTAAACCCGTTATTATACTACAATGGCGAGCGGGACTAGGTGTTTAATAGGTAGCCTTTGACAAGTTGGGGTGCTGAATAGGTCCGTTTGACAAGTTGGAGTGCTCAATAGGTCCGTTCTAAAGGTCAGGTGTTCAAATGATCAAAATGGACAAGTTCAGATGTCTATATATGTTTTGAGCGATTTCACAAATACTCCACTTGTCAACTTCAGGCTTTAAGGAATAATTCATCTCATGAGCCATTTATCATCTACTTCAGAAGATGATACATTCATCTACTTTAAGAGATGAATTGTTCTCATCATTTAATACAAGAAGTAAAGATTTATTTATTTATATATATGTATATAGAGTCAGGTTCTATAGTGTACATCTCTCTATAGAGAACAAGTGAACAAATTTCATCCGTAGGATGAGATTTGTAATGGATGGTTGGATTTGTATCTGCAATATTCTTTTATAAGAAAATAGGAATAATAAAACAAAAATTGGAGAGATTCTCTCCCATATTTTGTAACCACCCAAATCAAAATTATTCAAAACAAAATAACGCATCCACAAATCCATCGCAGAAACCACCGGCGACCTCCATTGCAAACCCACGCCATCGCAGAAACCACCGGCGACCTCCATTGCAGCGTCCTCAAAACCGCCGACGTCCTCCATCGCAGAAACCGCCGGCTGCAGAGACGTGAGGCTGCAGAGACGCGAGGCTGCAGAGACGCGAGGCTGTGTCTTCCGCCATTGCAGCATCCTCCAACGCAGCAGTTCCGCAATTACATACCACAACATCGCTATTGCAAACATCCTCCATAACCGATTTCAGCCATTGTAGACGTCCCTCTCGCTATAGAAATTCGCCACCGCAATTGCAAACGTCCTCCCTCTCGACATTGCAAACGTCCTCCCTATCGCCATTGCAGGCGTCACTCTCGCTATAGAATTTCACCACCACGTCGCAATTAAATATGGCATCAGGTATCTGTGTATATAATTTTTATTTATTGTATATGGATGTTTTGAACTTGTATATACCATTATCTCAACTGTAAATCGTTTATTAGGCCTATTCATACAGATGAAGATGTACATATGTATAATAAGAATGTATTTGACATCCTAATATATGTATATACGGAAATTTATGTTGTTACGTGACCTATTCATAGGGATCAAGATGTATATACGTACAGATTAAATGTATATGGACACCTAAGAATTTTGTAAAAATATTTATTGGTGATTTTATTGTGACCTATCTATTCCTATACAGATGTATATATGTACCGTATACCTGTATATAACGACATAAGGAATGTATATATATAATTTTATGTAGATATATTGTGATTGTGATCTCTCTATTCCATGTTGTATATACGAGCAGTAAGAATGTATATGACTATATCATGAATGTATATAAACAATATTTTGGGTCTACATTGTTTATGCGACCTATTTCTACCGATCGACCTGTACATATAAACTTTAATGTTGTATATACCAACTTAATGAATGTAAATACAAAATTTGTTGTGGAAATATTGTGTCGTTTATGTCCATATACCCCGAATGTATGTGTATATACATTTACGATTACCATATACACATATTGTGTTGTCGTATAGACATGACTTATCTTTATTCCATGTTGTATATACGTATAGTAAGAATGTAAATGACTATATTATGACTGTATATATACAATATTTTAGTGCTGGATTGTTTATACGTCCCATTTCTACCAATCGACCTGTACATATGAACTTTAATGCTGTATATACCAATGTAATGAATGTAAATACAAAATTTGTTATGGAAATATTGTGTCATTTGCGTCCATATACCCCGTATGTATGTGGATCTACATCTACTGTCACCATATATACGGATTATGTTTTTGTATATACACGAGTTATCGTTGAATTCAACTTCAGGGTCCGAGTCGGATGAATTCAGTTATTTGAATGAAGAGAATTTATACACGTCGGATGTTGATGATGATGATGGTGAAGATGAAAATGAAGATGAGTTTGTAGATGAGGAGTCAGTTTATGGGTCGGACTGTATACAAACAGATGGAGACGACGATCACAAAAGGTGGGTACCTCGATGTCCAAGAGAATTCATACCATTGAAAGGTATGGTATTCAAAACGGTTGGTGAAGCTGAAGAATTCTACCGTGAGTATGCCAAACGATCTGGGTTTGATGCTAAAGCGAGTAGTAGTAGAAAGCTACCCAGGTCTGATGTTACTAAGCAAAAGTATTATCGATGCACAAGGGAAGGTTGGAATCCATCGGATAATGGATCAGGTGTACGCAATACGTCCTCTAACAGAATTGGTTGTGAAGCACGCTTCGTGATCAAGCTAACTGCAAATGGCTTATATATTCTGCATTGTTTTGAAGAAAGCCATAATCATGAATTGATTCCTTATTATGCCCGCCATTTTTTAAAAGCAAACAGAAAGTTAAACATCGGGCACCTGAAGTTCATGTTGAGTTGTGCAAAGGCCAATTTAGGTCCAGTGAAGTCCTACAAGATACTGAAAGAGCTGGTTGGTGGATACTGTCATGTTGGAGCGATGCAAACCGATTTCAAAAATTTCAAGCGTGATCTGATGTCGTATATAAATGTTGCTGATGCTTAGATGGTGATGGATAGGTTCGAAAAGAAAAAGGATTTGTGCAGTTCCTTTTACTTTGAATACGATGTGAATGAGTCCGGGCAGTTGAAAAGGCTATTTTGGTGTGATCCAATTGCGAGAAGGAACTATGCAGCCTTTGGAGATGTGGTCTCATTTGATTCCACTTATCGGACGAATAAGTAAGATATATACATTATTGTTAGTTGGTATATACATTAATTTGATGCCTAAATACATTTTTTTGTCTGTAGATATTGTATGGTCTTTGCTCCCTTTACAGGGATGGATAACCATAGGAAAAGTGTAACGTTTGCATGTGGCTTGCTGATGAAGGAAGACGTTGAGTCTTATACGTGGTTATTCCAACATTTTCAGAGTGCAATGCAGCAAAAGGATCCAACGATTCTGGTCACTGATCAAGATCCGGCAATGAAAATCGCAATAGAAAAGGTATGTACATCATTGTTATTATCTGTATATGTATGTACACGATCAGTATATTAGTCCAATGCTACAGTATATATAACGTAATTTATAAACAATTGTAAGCCCATTATGTATACGTTACAGTTTGTATATATCTCATGATTGTACATATATGTCGTAAATTTGTATATGTTACCATTTTCGTTGTACATGTATACATCTTTGCTGGTGTGTATTATTGCTTGATGTTTTTGCGAATGTATATCAGAATTTCGGAATATCTTATTATGTATAAGTGTTGAAAAGCATTGTTTAGCTCGTTGTTCAATTTATTTACTATTTTAACATGTATATATGGCATCAAAGTATGTACACGTTTTAATTACAAATGTATATACCGTAGGTCTTTACGAAGACGAGACACAGATTATGCATGTGGCATATAATGGAGAAGGTGTCAGTTAAGGTGGGATCAAAGAAGATAAATTCTGGTAGTTTCAGATCGTGTTTGGGAAGGTTGGTTTGGTCTGACAACCTCACAATAAGGGAGTTTGAGGATGGATGGAAGAAGTTTATAATTGATTATAAACTTAGCAAGAACCAGTGGTTTTCGGACATGTACGCTCTGAGGTCATCTTGGATACCTGCATATTTCAGAGAAACACAACAAGGAGGATTAATTAGAACAACATCAATATCTGAATCACAGAATAGTTTCTTTGGGAGGTATTCAAGTAGCAAATTCAGTCTTGTTGAGTTGTTGATGCAATTCGACACTACAATGGATAGTCAGGGACATGTACAACTCAAGAATGATGTCGAATCAGACACCAGACAGCCAGAATTCAAAACTCCACTTGGTATCGAAAGACATGCATCTGAGTATTACACTCTTGCAGTGATGACCGAAGTTCAAAAAGAGTTATATGCATCGACATGGGTGTGCAATGTCAAGTCTGAAACAGAAGGTACTAGTTTATCAAATCCAATACTCGTGTCATATACTTGAATTACACTTTTACCCGTTTTTTATGATTACGTCTGAACATTAAAATGTTGTACAGGTGTTGATGCAATTTCCTACACAATACGCGAGGGTCGGGATGATCTCTTCAATGTAGAGTACGGCGTAATTGATGAACTGGCCAAATGCGATTGCTTGATGTTCAACAAAGTCGGTATTCCTTGCAGACATATATTTACTGCATTTAAATCTTTGGGGAAGGGTAAAATTCCAGAACCTCTGTTGCTTCCACGTTGGAGGAAGGGTGCCGCAAGGATGGTTAGTGGCCCAGGTTTGGATGATGTGTTGACACAAAGTACTCTGCATGAAAGCAATCAGGCTCTGGTAGGGCAGGTATGGTCTGTTGTGCTAAATTGCATTGGGTTGGCACAAGATGACAAGGGCAAATTGACAGATCTGTTGGGAAAATTGGTTGAAATTGAGAATTCATACAAAGCAGGAAAAAGCACTTATGGTACTGATGCAAATACGTTGGATAACATGATTGAGAATTTCGCAGGTATATAACTGTCTATAATTCATATATACGATGTTATACATTGTATATACCGTACATTATCTAAGTGTATTTATGGTGTCATATTATACCATTGTAGGTGTATCAAGACCAAAGGAAATTGTTGTCAAGCCACCTTCAAAAGCTAAAAACAAGGGCAGCGGAACAGGTGGTAGAAGAATACTTGGTGGAAAAGAAGATGCAATCGCAACACAAGAGAAAAAGGCAAAACGAAAATGCAAAACTTGTGGGGAGTATGCGGGGCATGATAGTAGAAATTGCAAAATGAATAAGCCGTTGTCTGGATCTGACTCTGAATAGCGTTTAACGTTGAAATTGATGTATTTAGTGGACACATTTTGTTAATGCCATTTAATAATTTAAGTTGGAATGATTATTGTTCAACAAAACATAGAGTATATATTGACACAGAAATGTATATAGCGTATATTTACAAAGAGATGTGAATCTCCCATAATGCAAGTATATACATATTCGTGTGAATAACGATGTAATGATGTATATAGAACATTATAAAATGTATTTATTGTGTATAATATGTATATATTGTAATTTCGTGTATATAATGGTTAAAAACTACATGTACCATATACCCACAATATTAGTTAAGTATTTAGAAGCATATCAAACTACCGAAGGGATTCGAAATATCTAAAGGTATATAGAATATTGTAAAATGTATATGGAATAATATTTAATGTATATATTGTGGACAATATGTACATAACTTAATTTCATACATACTTGGATAATATACCCACAATTTATGACCTCGGCGCTTTTTTTCATGTATACAATTAATTAACATGTATATACAACCGGACACACTATATATACCGGTCGCAATGACACAAAAACGGAATGAAGTGTTATATCATTACCAAGCCTGAGTAACAAGTGTTTAGAAACATAACAAACAACCGAGAGCATTCAGAATAATAAGGTGTATCAATTCTAGTACCAAAAGGAAACAATATATGTTCAAATGTCTATTAATTTGCTTTCTTCGTCCTCCTACTGCCACGGATCTCAGTAGCATTTTTACGCGCCTTTTTGATGAGTTCAGGCCAGAGCTGATTTAGGTCGCATGACAGGATTGAATGCGTGTATTTCCAGCGCAATGCATGCAATGTGGTCTTAGCTGCATGATTGAATCCAGCATCCCAGCTCCTCAACTCCTGCCCCTTGTACGTTTCCAAATAACGCATCAAGTATATTCCACAGTCAGTCTTATTATGAGAGTTTCGCCACTTCATCTGTAATACAATTGCGTCCATACCCTCGAATATAGTAGCACGTTCATGTATCCCCATATCATGCATGTACTCGATAAACATGCTATTCTGCAAAACATTTAATTCGTATATAATTAATAAATTATGCTATTTAGTACTCAATATCATGTCCATATATAATCACCTAAAATGATTACATACCAGTGTAGTGATGGTGTCACCATATTTTCCAGTCGGGTCAGCATCTCCCGATGACGAATTGTCTATGATCTCAATAGACTGCCTCATAAAGTTGTAGCAAACTGCATAGAAATGTCCCTGGACAAGCATTGGGAAGAAGACCTAGTTTTCCATGCATGTTCAGATTGAGACATATCAGGAATATGTAGTTGTGGATTGTATATAGCAGGAAAAAATAAAACTTTGATATGATGGAGGATGCTTACAAGATCTGCATCGATGAGTGAAGTGTTAATGTAACCAGACTTCAACAACGAGTCCAATTGTTCTTTGAACCGCTGATATGACTCTTCGAAGTCTTTTTCACCACGGCCGCAAACAGACAAAACCTACAATTCACAAGTCACTTAAAAATTTAAAAACAGAAACAATGTCGAATTGTATATACATGGTACATTGTAGTATATATATCATCGATATTTGTATATTGTAATAATCTTACAGTTGTTGATGGATACGCGAATAGCCTCTTAGGAGACGATGAAGACCGTCTACCTTCACCTCTATTCAATAGGCTACACCACAGGTCGACTATTGAAATCATCACATACTGGCCGTCGCAAAGCAGGGATCTGAATTCTTCGCCAGTATATGGTATGTCATTGTTTGAATATACAATTTCACTGTTATTACAAATGGAAACAATTATAATATGTAAAAAATAGTATAATATATATATTCAATGCAAATATAAATATATACTTACTCGTTCCCACACTTGCCACTAATGTACAGAGTTAAATTAGCCTGTTCTGTGTTCGGCTTCCCTGTAGGTTCTACTATTCTCTCATAAAAAGGGCTTTTATCAAAATCGGATGGTTTTGATACCCTCTTACCAAGCGAGAGAACGAAAGCGGTTGGTTTTGATACATCTTTATCAAATTTTTTTTGCATCGGGGTAACGAAATCATCAGGTTCATCTATTCCCTGTTCATGTATGACGAATATGTAATACAGCTCACATTATCAATCAAAGGCATAACACGTAGACATAGAAAATGCTAAACTACATGGAAAATATAAGTATATCATACGAATAAGTTTGTATACACGTTACTGTCAGTTGTGTATATAACTTAACAAAATATCACAGATTTTAATAAAACATAAGATGTCACTGTTAATATGTGCTATGTATATGGATGATACGCTCGTGTATATAAAGCTAAATTAATGTATATTATGCATATAGGTTCAACGATTGTATAACCCTAGTGAGACAAGTAGTAGATTACAACTCATATTCATTAAAGTTTAACGATTAATCTATGATTCATGGATTAAAAGGTTTACAGTCAAGACACAATGTTGTAATTAAGTGGCGATTACATACGGTCTTACTTACCTTATAACTTGAAATACCATATTAAATCCGATTACAACTTATAGTCAAAAATAGTAACTTTGATGTCCATTACTTTCTAATTCTTGCACTTCTCCTGACGCTTACCAGTTTTTCATTTCCAATTGGTTGCTTTCCCTTTGACTTGGATGAAGCAGCTGCCACCTTAGGTTGCTCGACCTTTGAAGTCTCAACTGCGACCTTAAGTGGCTCGACCTTGGAAGAAGCAGCTACGACCTTGTGTGGCTCATTTGGATCTTCGTCCATCTTTTCGGATTCTTCTCCATCATTGGTCGTTGAGGTGTCTTTCATCGTCACCACTTCCTGGACAATGTTTTGCACAACTTGATTCACCTGTACATGGGAACAAACTCATATTGCATCATCAAAATTTAACTAGAATTCATTTGAGTTCAGATACACATGAGTACAACATACATCGACATTTTCTTGCTCAGCTGGTTCCGCCACCTTGATACCCTCTGCAGGAGAGGATGGGGCCTGCGTGTACACAACAAATATGTATAAACGGGATCAGTACATGTATATATTCATATCTAATATGTATATGATGCATTCAAATAATGAAAATCTGCATGCCAACATATCTGATTTCTATGGACAATGGACCAGAATGTATATATACATTCAACCCATGTATGAAAGGCTTTCAAAACAAATAATGTTCAAAATCTTAAAAATCGGTAATATGGGCATAATGAATGTATATACGTATTTTAAATATGTATATGGTTCTGAAATCGTGTGTACTCGAATAAAAAAAGATGATTACAGATTATTTAATACCTCATTGTTTTTCTCATGCAAGCTCGTCTCGCCACGACTAGCTTCAAGGTTTCCTTGTGCAGCCTCGTCCAAGGTATCCATATTTTCCTGAAAATTCAAATCAAAACAAAAACCCTTAATTTGAAATTGGTGATATGGCCATAATTAATGTATATACGTATTCAAAAACTGTATATGGTACTGAAATCGTGTATACTTGCATAAAAAAGGATGATTACAAATTGTTTAATACCTCGTTGTTTTTCTCATTCAAGCTCGTCTCACCACCACTAACTTCAATGTTTACTTGTGCAGCCTCATCCAAGGTATCCATATTTTCCTGAAAATTCAAATCAAAACAAAAACCTTAATTATATTTAATTTTATAACATTAATACTTTCATATCATGACTTCAAAATTAACCTGAATATCTCCTTGAATACCACCCTCTACGTTGTGATCCATTTCTTTGGAGACAGCCGGTGGAGTCGGAGGTAAATCAGCTGTAATGAGGCCAAAGAGGTCCGGGAAATCTGTATCAACCAGAGAATCTCGCCGCTTTAATGCAGCCTCATAGTCAACCATGACTTTCTCGAGCTCTGCATCGGTCCAAGAGTTATCCAGATCGTCCTTGCAAGCCTCTTGAAACTGGGTTGGAACATCAACCTGTATACATTATATAATAATCATATATATGTATGTGCTATATGTACAAAAAACAAAGAAATCGTAATAATATTGACCTGAGACAAAGAGGCAGGATTTGCTCCCAATACAGTCTTAGTGGCTTCAGCTATGGCAACGGTGAACTTGTTCTGACGGACCTTCTTAGACTTGTCGGCTATACGAACCACAAGACGTAGAAAATCCTTGAAATCTTTCCCAAGCGATTTCTCCGATTCCTTATTATACAACAACACGCAAAACCATTGTATGTGTCAAACCTTTATTGTATATATATTATACATACGTGTATATATGATTATAAAAATTGTATATCATGTAAACCAGACAAGTATAAATGCATTAAAACCTAACGTATATATACATTCCAAAACTGTATATAATGCATTCCAGACATGTATATATCATATCAGTATTCTGTTCAGGATTCATGTATATAAGCAATGTAAAAATGTAAATACAGCTTCGAATCGTGTACACAATAACATATAATGAAGTACTAATGATTAAAGTGTGAGATATACCTCGTCATTATCTCCATCAAGCTGTATGTCCACATGTGCAGCATCAGTTTGTTCATTGGGATTAGGCAAGCTTGGACCGGTGTAACCATCCGCCAATCTGACGTCTTGCCTTTGTTCAACCTCTCCCAAACCAAAGCCGTCGTGATCCATTTCCCACCTCTCTCTATACTTCACCGCCTCGTCCGTCCAACCAACATATGCAGGAAAGGACCTCTCCACCAGTTTATCGACTTCTGTGAAATCGTAGTTTTTAACACGGTCCAAATATAAAATCTACACATAATAACAAGAGAACATTATTATTGCACGTTATAAAAAATAAGACAGAATATACGTGAACTAAATACTAACCGTCAGAAACATGAGAGGCCCTCGAAAATATGCTTTGGGCTGATTCGATTCCCACTTATGTTTAGCCTTTACCAAACAGTCTACAACGAACGCACTCCATTTGTGGTTCCCCAAATCATCCACAACCTCTAGCGGTAAAATCAGATTTTGGTTGACGGATCCACACTAATGAGGCTCTAATAGGCAAGAATAGACCAGAGCAACATAATCCCGAAGGAAGACCCGCATGTCTTTATACCTTTCCTTTCGAGCATTAATTGCATCAAGATGATCTGTTTCCCCTTCATCTCCAATCTTCTTGAAAAACATCGCTTGAAGCAGCTCTGCAGGCCTCAAACTAAATCCACGACTTTCCTTTCCGATGTGGGCCAACCAATCCTTGATGAGAACCTTGTTCTTATCGGTCGGGATTCTACTGATATTCTTTCCACCGAGAGGAAGCCCCAAGCATATGTGAACATCCAAATCACGAGCTTCAATCTTATTTCCGTTTTCCATAATAATGGCAGCTTTCCTCGCATCAAAGTTCTGGACCAGCCAAAGTCCAAGGCGCCTATGCATCGAAACCACATTAAAACTTAGTACAAAACAATGTATATGTATCTGTAAACAATGTATATATAACACACAATTTCAGTACATGCGGCGTATAATGTTGTATATATGTATTGTGAATATGTATATACGCATATGTGCATTCATAAAACAAATACAATGCATCCCAGACATGTATATATGCATTCAAAGTTCGTATATATGCATTACAAACATGTATGTAAGTCATTTCAGTTAAGAATATATCAAGTAATGTGAACATGTTTGTATGGTTTAGAAACATGTAAATGCGCAATGTAAATATGTATATAGGGCTTAGAATCTTGTACCAATCAACATAATCATGCATATACGGCCCTCTAAAATATATAAAACCATAAAATTAGAATACATCGTCTCTAATCTGAATATATATGCGCAGAATGTGTATAAGTATATCTAATGCATGTATGTATTGAAAGTATCCCAATAGTGATTTATATATTAATCACATCAAATTTGGTAAAAAATATATACTAACCGTGGGATCTCAGAAAAGGGTAAATCTAGTAGGCTGCCCAAGCCAATCCTACGAACTGCAGCTTTTTGAGCATCATTCATAAGGTTCGTTGCTTTGATAATCCAGTGTTCTAAAGCTCTGTATTTTATGCTCGTAAATGCTCGTCTCTTAATTTTTGGCTTGACCTCCTCAGCGACATCTTGTCTAGCCTTCCCCTCAGTTTTGTTCTTGGTCAACCTTTTCATCCGACTGGCAAGAGTCTCATCGTCCTCGTTATCCAACTCAGCCCGAGACTTCCTCTTTTTATTAACGGTGGAAGGAGCTGGACGAGCTGCAGGAGCTACAATGAAACAATTATTCCTCAATCAATTATGCCATAAAACAAATAATTAATAAATTAATAAATTCAATGTAATCACCATCAACTAACCTTCGCTTGATTGCTCAGATATGCTGGCTGATTTGTCCGATTCAGCTGAGATTGATTCGGAAGACTCGGCGATCGGTTCAGGTACTGTAATGAACATTGTATATATACATTAAAATATGTACATACTGACTTACTATAAGTATATACGAGTGTTATGTTTGTATATGTATTAATAAACACTGTATATAACAAAAATAGTTTTCATGTATATATAGCTTAGATATCTGTATATGTACATGATTGACGACAACTTGGACCACCGAATACTATATTGTCAAAATTTGAGCGCCAAACTATTTTAAAATAATTCAAATCTATTCCTACTTCCCTACAGAGCTTATTGCATATTTCATAAATTGTATATACTACTTATACATGTCGTCTATATTGCCTGAACGGAATACGAATTACCACTGACCTTTCACAACTTGCTTTCTTCTCGGTGGCATTCTGATTGAAAACTTACTGAAAAATCCACCGGAATATAGTCAATACATGCATAAATCAAAACAACATCGATATCAATTTCACAAATATCAGTATATAGTGAACAACAGTCATTTAGGGTTCAGAATCATGTATATGTGCAATGAAAATATGTATATAGTGCTTAAAACCGTGTATAAATCAACATAATCATGCAACAGTGCAATAATCGGGTCAAAACAAGGGTTGTGCTTCCAAAATAAGTCAAAAGAAGGTCTCAATCACAACATCAGTACAATAATCGGTTCTATGAAGGTGGAATAGGGTCAATGGAGGTGAACTTGGGGGTCGGACTAGGGGCAACTCTACAATTTCTCAAAGCCAAAATTTTAAGCATGCAAAAATCTCTACCTTTTGGGGTTTTAGAACCGAAATTGGGGGCGACCGGGGGTGGATCTGCAATGGATGACTTCGAAAGCTGCAATGGAGGACGCCGGAGGTTGACTATCGACGGCGGGGGACGGGGATTGACAGTCGACGGTGGGGTTCAATGGCGGAATTCGAAATCGGGGGCTTGACTGTCGACGGCGGGGCTGGGTGATATGTCGACTAGCGACGGGAGCGATTGGGGGCGAGTGCCGATTGAAACGAGAGTGGGCTGGGGGTTTCGAACGGCAGGGTCCTTGAGCGATTTTGGGATGATGGTGGGTTTGAACGATTTTGGGATGGTGGCCGATTGAAAGCGAATGGAGAAGCGAAATTGGGGGTTCCGATATTTAGGGTACAATTTGAGATTGTGATAGATTATTTCCCCCAAATAAAATTGGATTTAAATTTTATCCAAACATTACCCTTTTCCGCTATTCAGTGTGCGATTTTTTTTTTATTTATCAAAATTAAGGGGAATCTGAGCCCTCCATTATCTTTACATCCAATGGCCTATAATTGTTCACTAATTCACCAATATTTAGGTGTCCACTATTGATCTTTATTCTATGTATATATATGTAACTCCGCTTCTAGAGATGATATTCTTATGTTGACTTTAACCATCTACTTCAACAGATGATAGTTCTTATAGATTTATAATCAACTTCTTCAGGAAGTGATGTTTTCTATCATTCCTCACTTCATGGAATAATAAGATTTATTTCATCTCTTCGGGGATGATTATAAATTGTCTATACCTGAACAATTATATATATACATCTACTTCAGGGGATGATATCTTTTAATTTCAAGAATAAATTAAAACGTAAGTAAACAATAACATAAATATTGATAGACATAAAATAAGAAGCATAAATTTAGAAGTATAAATTAAGAAATAATATAGAACATTCTCAACTTCTGGTTACAAGAGATTGAACATGAAGTCTCCCAGATCTTCTGACCACATGCTTTGGGATGTGATATTCATGAGACATTTCAATCACATACTTCGGGATATGATATTAATAAGACCGCTTAATCACATACTTCAAAATGTGATTTGGACTTTTATTATCTAATCGAAGAGATAATATTTGTCACATGAACTTTATCATCTACTTCTAGAGATGAAAATTTTCTCTTTTAAATTGTAAATGAAAATTTTCTCTTTTAAATTGTAAATGAAAATTTTCTCTTTTAAATTTTCTCTTTTAAACTGTAAATGAATCATGTCATCGCACGGATTGCGTCACCACTCACCCCAATGATATGTCTGTCGGGGAGTCCGATGCCTCACCTGCTGAATCCATTGAAGTTGTCCAAGAGACGCAATCCTCAGTCACCCCTGCTCTGGATAACAGCTCCGGTGAATCCAATGAGGAAAGCGTAGAGGAGAGCCCTGAAACAGAGGATGGAGAGTTCGTGTCACCCTCAGATAAGCAGGAATCAGGGCCGCCTGCTTGGCTCAAGAAACCGTCCTATAGAGAAGCTTTGGCCGGAAACAGGGCTAATAAGGAGGGCCGTAGGCTCAACTTTGTTGAAGGTTATCAAGATGGAATAATCAAATTAAAAAAGATGGAAAAAAATGTGGAGAAGTGGCGGAATGCTCTCATTGGTATGATGGCTGGAGGAAAAGCATCTTACAATGTTATCCAAAATTTTGTTAATGCCCGGTGGGATGTCAAATCAAGCCCCAAAATCATCTTAACAGATTCTGGTATCTTTGTCTTCAAGTTTGAGCTTGCAGAAGTTGTTGAGTGGGTGCTCTCCAACGGCCCTTGGATGGTTGGAGGATCAAGGCCACTTGCTCTCAAGAGATGGAGCGAGGGAGTGAAGCTGGATCCTTCTTGTTTTGAAACCACACAGGTTTGGGCGAATTTTCCAAAACTGGATGTGAGGTTTTGGGATGAGGACTTCTTTGAAAAAATGGGAAGTGCGTTGGGAAAGCCTATCATCGTGGAAAAGGTGACTAAAGCTCAAGAAAGGCTGTCCTTCGCAAGACTGTTGGTGGAGATCTCAGCGCGCATGCCTCTTAAGAATATGGTTTCTTTTCATGGGGAAGATGGTGAAATTGTTGATCAAAGAGTTCAATATGAATGGATGCCGGCCAAGTGTGACAAATGCAACGTGTTTGGGCATAATGAAGGGGAATGTGAGAAGAAATCCTCATCAGTGTTCCAAAGGCTTGGGCCAAGGAGACAACACCCACGTCCTAGAAGTACTTAGGTCAAAAAGCCTCCTCTCAAGCCACCAGTTGATGCCCTAGAGTCAAGCAAGGCTCCTGGTAGGAGAATGCAAGTTCAAGAAAAGGATAAGAGTCTGCCAGTAGTGCAAAGCCGCCCTAAACAGAATGACAGCTTGAGAATCAATGAACCAAGAGTTGAGGAATGGGAAATAGTCAAAGGCAAGAGCCCAAGGAGGAATGCAGAGGCAGCTGAGAGCTCAAAAGGCAAAGAAATCCTTATTGAAAAATCTAAGTATGCTGCTCTAGAGGAGGAATTGGAGGACTCAGATGGGAGCCATGTTGAGGCTGCCAATGCAACTGAGGTTTCTCATGGATAGTCTCTCTATAGGAGCTTGGAATATTAGAGGCCTCAATGATGCCTCTAAAGGTGACTTTATCCACAAGTTAGTCACTGATAATAACTTAGATATTATAGCTTTGCTTGAAACTAGAGTTAGAGAAAACAAGATTGAGGAAGTATCCAGGAACTTGCTTAAGGGTTTGAGTCGAAGTACTAAATGCATTGGCTCCAATGGCAGAATCTGGTTATTTTGGAAATCCCACGACAGTATTAGTGTTGATATTTTGATTGAAATGGCTCAACTAATTCATGTCTCCATCGTCTCTCCTAAGCTCCAGAGGAACTTTCAGGTTTCCTTCATCTATGCCTCCAATGAAGAGAAGGAACGCAGTGAACTATGGCAACTAATTGATAACATAGCTATTAATGCAAGTGTATGGCAAGGAAAAAGATCCTAAGGAAAAAGTGTATGGCAAGGGAGGAAACGCAAGATTCAGCAAGGAATTCCTTGATTGTACAAACAAGAATGGCCTTGAAGACCTCAAATTCAGTGGTGCGTTCTTTACTTGGACCAACAAGCAACCAGGAGATGACTTGATAAAGTGCAAACTTGATAGAGTTCTTGCTAACCAAGAGTGGTTGGATTGCTTCCCAAACTACTGTGCCAGGTTTGATGCCCCTAGCTGCTCTGATCATTGTGCTGGTATTCTCAAAGTTGAGGGTGTGAAAGAGATTGTCAGGCCTCCTTTCAAATTCAACAACATATGGGCTGATCATCCTCAGTTTATGAGCCTGGTGAGTGAAGCTTGGAAGAGTAACACAGTGCAAGGTTACAAGATGTTCAAAATGGTGAATAAGCTGAAGACTCTTAAGGAGCCCCTGAAGAAACTCAAGTCCAAGAACCTTGACAATCAAGATGCTGAAATAAAAGAGCTCCATAAGCTCTTGAGGAAGATCCAAATTGATTTGCAAGGCCCCTTCGGTAATGACAGACTCATGGAAGAGGAGAAACAGACTCTTGATCAACTTAGGAGTGCCATAAAGAAGAGAAGAGTGCAACAGCAACAACTAGCAAAGTTGCATTGGCTAATATACCAAGATTGTTGTAGTAGTTGCTTCCATAACTCCATTAAGCAGCGCAAGGCTCACAATTCAGTAAAAGCTCTTGTTGATGAGGAAGGGTCTATCATCATTAATGAACAGAAGATCAAGAGAATGATTGTTGGCCACTACATGGAATTCCTAGTAAAGCAGACCCTCAAAGTTCTCTTGAAGCCTCCATTGTCAATAATGGTCCCATTCTTGATGAGGCTGACAGAGCATGCATGGTTAGCTTATTCAACAAGGAAGATGTTAGAAGAGCTCTTTGGAGTATCAGTAAAAACAAAGCCCCTGGCCCTGATGGATTCAATGCTCATTTCTTCAAAAGGGCCTGGGATATTGTTGGTAATGAATTCTCACAGGTTGTGTTGGAGTTCTTCTCAAATGGCAAGATGCTTAAAGAGCTTGGCAACACTGTGATTGCTCTTATTCCCAAGGTTGATAATGTGTGTGCTAGTACAGATTACCACCCCATCTCCTGCTGCAATGTTATATATAAGGTAATCTCTACTATGATTGTTGCAAGGCTCCAAGGTGCTCTTCCTAAAATCATTGATATCAACCAAGCAACTTTTATCAAAGGGCGCAACATTCGCCATAAAATTGCAGTTTGCCAGGACCTTGTCAAAAGTTATGCTAGGAGATTCATAAGCCCTCGATGTGCAATCAAGATTGATTTGAGAAAAGCTTATGATACTGTTAGTTGGAGCTTTCTCTTCCATCTCCTGGAGAAGCTAAATTTCCATCATGCCATGGTTAATTGGATCAAAGAGTGTATTACTTGCTGCCAATACACAGTCAAGATTGGTCAGGAGCACTGTGGTCACTTCAAGGCTGGAAGAGGGCTAAGGCAAGGTGACCCTATGGCGCCTTACTTGTCTGTTATTATCATGGAGTACTTGTCTAGAGCCCTCAGAGTGTCTGCGTTAACAAATAAGATTAAATACCACCCTGGATGCAAGAGAGCAAATATAATGAACCTCTGCTTTGCTGATGACCTATTCATTTTCTCACATAGGAGTGTTGCCTCTGCTGCTGCTATAAAGGAAGTGCTTGATCAGTTTGGTGTAAGGTCTGGCCTAAAGATGAACTTGTCAAAATCCAGAGTATTTTGTGCAGGGCTGAATCAAATGCAGGAACAAGATTTGTGTGAGAGCCTTGGCATGTCTTGTGGTGAGCTCCCTGTCAAATACCTTGGAGTGCCTCTTTGTAGCTCTAAGGCCCAAAGGAAAGATTTTGCAGAGCTTGTTTCCAAGATAAGGAACAAAGCAAATGCCTGGGCTGCTAGATCTATGTCCTATGTTGGAAGGCTTGAGATTATCAAGGCTGTGTTCAATGGAGTGATCTTTTATTGGAGCAAGATCTTCCTGCTGCCCAAATCAGTGATCAATGACCTTTACAGTGCAATGAGGAACTTCCTATAGAGTGGTGGCAGCTCTGGCAGAAAAGCACCAGTAGCTTGGAAGAAGGTTTGTTGCCCCAAGAGTGAAGGTGGGTTGGGTCTTAAAGACATAGTAGCTTGGAACAAGGTGAACGTGGCTAAACTTCTCTATGATGCTAGCTCCCAGACTGTGTCTATATGGCAGCATTGGGCTAACACTAATCATATTCGAGGCCATAACATTTGGGAGGTTAGGAGCAAGTCTACTTCAAGTGCCATGTGGAAAGCTGTCCTGAGCATGCGCGATGAGATTGCTGCTTCAGTGAATGGTAATAATGTATGCATTCTGAACTCAAGACATGGGAAGTTTGATAGCAGAGGCCTGTATGAAAGCATGAGGAGGAAGGGCAATGAGGCCCCTTGGGCAGAACCTGTTTGGACTCGCCTCAACATTCCAAGAGTGGCCTTTGTTTCTTGGAAAATTCTCAACAATGGCATTAGTACAAAGGTTGATCTCAAAGCCTGGGGCATTGCCACTAAAGATATATGTGTCCTCTTTAGTGACCAACAACAGGAAACTAGGAACCATCTATGGTTTGAATGCTCTTACTCCAAGAAGGTTATCACAAACATTCTGAGATGGGCTAGGTTTGGACGCAGAAGCAGGAACATAGAGCACTGGATTGGTCAGACCAAAGACTTGCTGAGAAAGACTTCTTTCCACTTCAATTTATGGAACCACTACCACTGCGTTGTAATGTACTATGTTTGGAAGGCTAGGAATGCCATAGTGTTTAGCCAGGACAGCATTGATGTAGAGGAGTGCATTCTCATGTGCCAAAACCTCATTAAAAATAGTAGCAAAGTGAGATGGAAGGCTAGGTTGAAAGATCTTAGGAAATTCTTAGAGAGATTAGAGAGTGGTGATAATGTAAATAGCTAGCATGCTAGCGTTTTTGTAACCGTCGTTTCGTTCTAATATAATTACCTTTTTTCAAAAAAAAAAACAAAATGGAATGAAACGGTATGCGTAGATACAAGATCAAATTAGTGTCCATCGAACGTAGATTAAAAGCAAGTCGTTAGTGTCCATCGAACGTAGATTAAAAGCAACTCATATTGATATATAACGAGTTATAAAATAAGAGCAAATCATAAAAAAAAAAAAGAGAAAATTGAGAGATGAAGATAATTCAGATCTGTTTCATTTGGACGTGGCTCATAAGAATTTTTATACAGAGAATATAAGAGATAGGATAAGATCAAATTTAGGATTTTGATAAATTTATCCGTTTAAATCCATATCTAATTGTTGTATTATAACATTAGCATAAATGTGTGAATGAACCAAGTCCACGTTCGTCCTGATCATCAAATCTACATGTTAATGGCATGGACAAGTCAGACATTTGATGCTAGGAATGATGACAAGCTGGCAAATCCAAGTGGTCTATTGCTGATCGAGAAAATAGCAAAGAAAAAAAAAGGCGGGGCAACAGAAATACCAATTATCAAAATAATTTAAAGCATCTCCATGTTAGCTTAGCTAGACCAAGATAACGTTTTCAAAAGAGAGCTTTATGCTAATGCTATGACTTTGCCATGCCATTAATGTTAACAATTACAAGGAAAATGCAATTAAAATGTTAGGAGTATTATGATTTATGAAGCAAACTAGAAGGACAAGATAGAGGATGATCATATCCTTATCCATATATACATATCCACCATCACAAAGTTTAGTGCACCCTTTATGCAATTGGGAAATATATGAATAATTATTTTTTCAATTGCATATATATTTGTCGAAACTATATCTCAATTTGTATGCAAATTATAGTTGTCGTCATATGAATCCATCCACAGTCAAAAGTGCCCCATATGTCACCAATCATGGTACAAATTAGCTAAGATTTCATTAATTTATGTCGTGTTACATGGCACCCGTGACATCATCTACATTAGCGTGATTGAAAACAACGTAATAGTATAATATAAACAATTTTTGAATTTAGTATCGGACAATTTTTTGGATCGGATCAATATCGGACGATAAGTATAGAAGTAGAATATACCGTGTTCTTAATTTCTTATGTTACATTATATTTTCTTAAACAAATAATAAAATCCTACAAAAATCTTCAATAGTTTAAAAAAGAGCAAATCAAATTAGATCTTCCTAATTAAAGGAAAATTCCATCACACATTATGGGAAATCGCTGATATAATATGCATAGCATTCAGCCGAATCATGACATATGATGCAACATACCACAGAAAAAAAAAAATTTAATTAAGCACCAAAACAGAAATATCCATGTAATCATGCTGAATTTGCGATGACTTTTATTTGTATTAAATCGTATTATTGTTTACACAAGCTTGTAAATCATTAGGTACGTCCTTTTCTGCATGGGAAACATGAGCATGAAAATGATTAAAGATCCAAATTCAATACTTGTACCACAACTTTTTCTTTTTTAATATATTTAGACATCTAATTTCTTGTGGTGGAAGGAGGTGGTGGCATTTGTGGTGCCACATAATCCAAGTAAGGTGGTCTTGTAAATTGCCAAAGAAGATAGAGCTTAAGGCACTTGTAACTTAAAGTGTTGGTTCCAATAATTTGGAAAAGGAGAAAGTACTATTTTTGTTTCGATTGTTTTATGAACTTTGTCTTTAAACAAAATCTGTAATTAATTGAGAAAAGAATCTGTAATTAATTGAGAAAAGAATCTGTAATTTTTAAAATGATCGATTGATCGATGTCCTAGTAAATTGATACGGAATTATACGAATGAAACTAATTAATATCTTATACCAAAAAGAAATCCCGGGTTGAATTTAGACCTAGCCGAGTTATCCGTTAATACCCGTACGTTTGCGTTCACTACTTTAAACAAATATATGGATGAGTCCACAAAGTTGCCAAAATATAGTCATTATTTTTGGTTGATGACACTGGTTATGAGAATTGAATCGGTGATCTGTGGATATCTGTCTTTGGAGGTTTAACCACTTAACTAGAT
Source organism: Polygonum maritimum (assembly GCA_963924305.1). Classification (NCBI taxonomy): domain Eukaryota; kingdom Viridiplantae; phylum Streptophyta; class Magnoliopsida; order Caryophyllales; family Polygonaceae; genus Polygonum; species Polygonum maritimum. Next base: position 8,335,690 of record OZ002729.1, on the reverse strand, counting down.
GTTCGAAAACAATATGGAGCTCTTAAGTAGCTTCTTTGTTGATGCTAGACCTAGAACATCTAGCAACAAGGCTGAAAGTTTTAGATGGGAAGTGTGTTCCCAATTAAGGTCAAGAGTTTGGGTTGGATTTGTATTCATGTCCCAAGAGAGCAAACACTTAGGCATGACTTAAAAGATACCGATGACAAGTTGTGAGAGCTTTTTGATGGACCAATCACCTAATCATGGTTCTAAAATCTAAAAGATCCAACAAGCCACCTAGGTAGGCACTTCCAGCATGACTCGAGTCCTTGATGGTTGTGTCTCCTCAACGACTGCGGCTCACAACGACCACTCACATGAGTGACGTCTTGGCTAGTCGAAGACACACCCAAAGGAGGACGAGAAGATTGGAGGACAATTGAGAGTCGCTTGACCGAGCATCCAACTATGAACCCGACCACGTAATAACACGAGACTGCCAGATCTCAGTTGATAAGAGTTCGACCAAGCTTTAGCTCGGGCAAGTTTTTTCGTACATTGCTCTCAACTGTCGGTGTCTCCCAGACAGTAAGTCGCTTCGTTCATTACTTATCTAAACGTATAGTAGTCAATCATGTAATCCTCCTCTTCAACATGCACCATCTCATAAGCCTTGCCTGGCCGAACTCTAAGCGAGGTGCTTGATCGGAAATCCTCATGTGTCGAGCTTTCTTTGCATTTATTTAAGTTGGTAACGGTAATACAAGACACACATAACCATAGAGACGAGTCATAATGGAAAGAATAACTAGGTCAAATCAATGATCCAGACAATCGCCGACCCTCCAAAAATATAAAGGCTAGATTCTTTGACACACGCTTAAAGGAACCAAATTCATTGATTATAATGCTAGACCAACTAGTCATTGGTATGTACATAAATTTATGGATGTTGTGATCTGATCATACAAACTAGAGTACTATTAATTTGAATCTTTCGACCAAAAAAAAAGTACTATTTGAATCTAAAGGGTGGACTCATGGACTTGCAAAAGGCATTGCAATAATAGAGGACGGAGGACAATTTCATACCACTCAAATTCACATCCCCAATTAAGGCCTCTTACATACTCTACCCACTATTGCATTAGCACTTTGGTATGCAATGTCCTATGCAAATAAAGGAGACATAAATTAATGTGAATGAAATTTGGATAATCATCCTGTCTCTTTTTTTTTTTGTAATTATCATTTTCCTCATTTGCCCTTATCGTATCACTATATAAACCTCTCTTCCCCTTTCCTCACACTTCATCCACAGCCACTTCTTAAGAATTAACACACAAAAGAAAACACAATCTTCGGCCAATAATGACTTTCTTTGAGCATCTTCCATTGGTTACAATCTTCGGCCTTCTTGGTATAGCACATGCTCTATCAATTCATACTTCTCAACCTTTTATGGCACATTCATCTCAGCGATACATTTACAATTCATAGCTTGCTAGTTATTAAAGTCATAAATGTTTTTCTCCTTGCAGGCAACACTATTTCATTCATGGTGTTCCTTTCACCAATGTAAGTTGCAGATATATACGTACATACTACATACATCCTCACTCCTCAGCACATTATGATCACTATTGCTTGAATTTGCTTCACACAAAAGAAGTTAATTGCATGCATGCAAATAAATTCTCAGGCTAACAGTTTATATTATATCAAATTATAAATGCAGCCCAACATTTTACCGTATTTACAAGAAGAAATCAACCGAAGGGTACCAAGTTGTTCCCTATGTGGTGGCCCTTTTTAGCTCGATGTTATGGATCCTCTACGCTCTATTCGCTCCCGATTCAACTTTCCTCAAAACAATCAATTCGTTTGGAATCTTCATCGAGACTGTGTACATCACCATCTTCCTTATCTATGCGACAAGGGACGGCAAGGTTAGCACTACATCCGCTCAAAAATCTTATACATTTAATATGAGTATTAAAAAAAACAATCACTTCAATTTATCTAAATCTATACTATATATTAAAGCCGGAGAATTTCGAGCCTCCACGTTAATTCTGGCCCCACTTCATTAACAATTTTATATGTTTTATTTTTCTTATTTATCTAATCTTTAATTTTATCTTTTTTCTTACCCATCTAATATCTATCTTTGAAGGCATAATATTTGTATTTAAAATTTCCTTAATCATCTACTCTTTAATTTTATCTTTTTTCTACTCATCTAATATCTATCTTTAAAGAAATATGATCTATCTTTAAAATCTCCCTCTATAAAAGATATATACTAATTAACTTATCTTTTCAACTACCTTTTTAATCTATTTATGTACGAAATAATTTTAAAAATTCAAATTTAAAAATAATTTTAAAATGAAAGCCCATTTTTCTAAATAAATTAATTTTTTTATCTTTAATACTAATTCAATTTTAATATAGTATACTAAATCAATTATAAAACACTAATATTAACAATTGATTTAGTAAATTATATTTTAAAAATTGATTTATTAACAATTTTTATCTTTGACACTAATATTATATTTATATAATATTCAAAAAATTATAAAAAACAAGTCGTGCATGGCACGACGGGTACAGCTAGTATCCTTCTATATGTACTATCATTCAAATATACCATACACAAAACAAATGAAATTAAATGATATGTTCATCATAAACTAACGGATCAGATTGATATGATTAATTTTGCAGATCATGGCCGCAAAGCTTATTTTTGTTATGAACATTGCTGGCTTCGGTGCTATCGCATTCGTCGCCTTATTCGTAGCAAAGACAACTCAAGTTCGTATCAAGATCCTTGGATGGATCTGTCTTGTATTCTCTCTGTGTGTCTTCGTAGCTCCTCTTGGTGTACTGGTGAGCTCTTTGTACATAATTGATCATCTTAAAATAACGTACTTACATTTACCAAGTTAATGAAATTGATCGACTTTTGATTAAACTGGTATGTCTTGTAAACTAATCGAATTATTTGTGGTTCTTCGTATGATAGAGGCAAGTCATAAGAACGAAGAGCGTCAAGTACATGCCATTTCTTCTATCCTTCTTCCTCACAATCAGTGCCGTCGTGTGGTTCTTCTATGGTCTCGCTCGGAAGGACTATTATGTTGCCGTAAGTATTTTAATATACTGGTATTAATTAGTTATTACGCCTATAAACCCTCATATTTGGAGCCAACATGTAACTTTTCCTATATGATTTCTAATGTCTTGATGTGTTGGTACATATATAGATTCCAAACGTGTTAGGATTCACCTTCGGAATAGTGCAAATGGGCTTGTACGCGATGTACAGAAACTCGAACAAAACCATGGAGGATCTAATCATGGAGAAGAAAATCCCTTCGGAGATGAAACCCGTGGATCATCATGTCATCGAGGTGGTGAAGCTTGCTCCACAAAGAGCCGTTTCCCCACAAGGAACCGTTGCTCAAGTCAACGCGTACGCCCCATATCTAACAGTGTTGACTGGTAACAATAATAATCGTTGCAATGTAAACGGAGAGGAAACGTATTCTGTTCAGATCCGCAATTGCAACCAAGAGATGATGGAAGATATTATGAAAATTGGAGGTATCGAAGCTGTGGTTCCATCCAACCTTGTCACGGTCCATACCTAGTAGTTATCAATTAATTAAGCACCTCCTGAAGGGAAAATGTGATAATTTGCAGCCAATAAGGTTTTTATTTCTTTTTTTTCCGGAAAAGTTACATATGTCATTTTGGACGCTTTGATTTCCTACGTCAAGGCAAAAAAAAACTGTAATTTGGTGTAGTTTTATGCTTTTATTAAGTTATACTGTATGTATATATGAAGGTTTTCACCTTTATTATTTAGCCTCTAATCTGATGATTTGTCCTAAGTATTTTGATATCCAAATTAGCTAGCTATATAAATTCATTATATTATTTCATCCTTTTTAGAATATAGAACATTTTATGTTAAATTCATTTCACAATATAAATTCATATTTCAATTAATTAATGTAAACCTTAGTAAAATAGTTAGTTTCAATGCTAGTTGTATTGAAAAATAAAAGGGATTGAAAGTGTTGTAAAATATACTCCCTTCGTTTCATAATAAGTGTCGTTTTAGCACTTAAAATTTGTTTCATAATATGTGTTGTTTTAGGTTTTCAAAGTGATTTAATAGGGGCGAATGATGATAATTTTTATTGGAATGTGTATTTGTTGACTAAAGTTGTTCATGCATTGGCCAAAAAAATGTAATGAGTGATAAGATTAAGAAAAAGTTGTAAGTTTTAAAGTGAATGATTGCTTTTCTTAAAAACTGTGTTGAGAGCTAAAACGACACTTATTGTGAAACGGAGGGAGTATTTTTTATAGGGAAAGGAAGTAAGGAGGCTGACTCTCTCAAGCTGTCCAAAAGTTCTGAAACATCCAAATGGATGAGTTTCGATTCTTAGCATTCGATAGAAACTCTTAAATTTCTAAAACAAACTTTCAAAATCACAAGGAGTGATCACGTGTCTCGTCATCAAGTAGATGACTGGATTAGTCTATATAGTTCAATATTTAGGTGGCGTTTGGTATAAAATTTATGAAAATGAAATGAAAAGGAAACAAATTTATATAGAAAATGGTGATAATCTTCTCCTTTTTGGATGAACAATGAAAGAAGAAGGGTAATGGTTACAGGAGTATGAGGAATACAATTACCTCATGTTGAGGGGGTGGGGAGAAGTTGCTCAATTGTGCATGAAAATTGGAAGAAAGGGGTAATGGTTATCCTTTTTATCAATGAACCATAAACTAAATAATATCTAGATACATACTTAAACCATTTCCTTTTCCTCCAAAAAAATCAAACGAGCCCTTATTGTCTAAATTTTATCCTCTTGTAATCCTTAATGAAAACTTGAGCTTTTCATACATCGAGCGTAATCTTGATCTCTTCTTGATCTTGTCCGCACTTTGGTTAAAAGATTAACAATGAAAATGTGATCTTTCCTAATTAATATTAGAAACACTTTCTTTTTTTACTTCTATCAATCTAAATTTTCATATTTTCCTATAAACTAAAAAGTTTAAATATCGACTTCCATATATGAGTTGAAATATTATAGTCTTTAGTAAGATTTACAATAGATCATATATAGCCCCTGAAAACTAAACATAATTTGTATAACATTATAATCTTGATCATTATAATTTTGATCTCCCATCTTGATCCCAGATCTTGAGGTTTGCTGAAAATGCTGGGTAAATATTAATGTAGATATTGAGAATAACTTTGTCATAGTTCAAACACTTCCTTTCTCACACTTACAATAACATCATAAAGTTCATAATGATTACACCCTTCCTTAAAATCACTCGTCACATTCAAAGTTTCAAGATATAACAAATGAAAAGATGATTCATAAACATTACTAAAAATAAGTTAATTGCATCATTGAAAATTCTAATTTTTCATAACTTTGACTTTGTAGCAGTTGTCTCAAATGGTTCCTATAATTGATAAGTCCAAAATATGATGAGCGGTTAAAAAAAAGGATAAAAGTTCTTAATAAGGATGTGGAGTTTCAACAATGACCAATATAGATTGAAAAACATCATATTTTAACGCCCCGACTTTTTGCACACTGTTTTTTAACTTTTTGCACCACGCATTTGAAGGCGTCGTCATTTAAAGGCATATGAATATTATATTAATTAAATTGCGGAAAAACAAAAACGGAAAAAAAGGGGGGCGTCGTGGGACGCCGGTCAACAACGTCGGCTCCCCGCCTTGGCGCCTTCCCACTTAAAATATATTTTTAATGAAGCCTTAAGACTTCAATAAGTTCAATTAGCCCAATTGGCAATTACCCACTTGGGCTTTTAAATGTGTCCCAAGTTCAAATCCTGTCAACTGCATTTGCATATATCTATTATTATTTTTATTATATGAAAAGAAGTGTTTAATTTCAAAAAAAACATGTAGCTATTGAGTGTTGATCCTTGAATCTCAAGTATACACATGGTAAAGTACTTACCAATTGTGCTAATGGGGTTTTGCGATATTTGATATCCTATTAAATTTATATACATAGAAAGACCAAAATACCGTTGATGGAAGGGATGCTCCCGCCACACCGGTCAACGGCGTCCCGCCACGCCGGTCAACGGCGTCCCACCATGCCGGTCAACGACGTCCTCCGACGACTCAGAATTTTCCCAACTGAAAATTTGTATTATTATATTCTGACGTCTTTAAACAATGACACCTTTAAATAACGTGGTGTAAAAAGTCAAAATTTTATGTTAAAAAGTCTGTGCCTATTTTAAAGCCATGATCCTTAGAAAATGCTACTAATCCGCCGACACACTACCCAAAATATCAGCCCACCAAATATTATTACCTTTGCTTTGTAAGCTTTTGTGTCGTGCGTTAAGCTTTGGAGGTGGTTCTTCTTTGATTGGGTAGGAGTCTCGACTCTTGATCCTACCAAGACAAATGCCTAGCAATCTTCTAAGTAACTGAAAATAAAATGACTTCAAAATGTACACAACTAAAACGGACATATATATAGCAAAGAAAAAAAGACTAGAAAACTCCCAATTAAGAAATTTATGAAACTATCTAAATTTTGTCCTAGATAAACATGTGTAAGATAGAAGTTATTACCGGTTTTGAGTTCCAATCTTACACTCATGTTTTTTGTTCTATAGAATTGTTTTTCTTTTGAAACAATGCATATTAATTCCACATCTTAGTGAAATATGGTTTGTAGAGATTATTGTTGAAAAGGTGATTGCACAAAATGTAAATCTTCTACCATTTACGAGATTAGTACGTATTAAGATGTGTTCGGTTTTCGATTAAAATAGTTTAGGCGTTTAGCTTGTGTTTGGGTTTTAAAAACTATCGAGTGTAAGACAGGTGATTTATTTTGGTAGACAAATGATTTAAATTACAATTACCAATTAAAATTTACTTTAGGAATGTCATATTATATTTGGTTGTTGACTTGATAGGATCATTCGGATTTGAATCGTTTCGGGTGTTGGTCATTTTGAGTTTGGGTTATTTCTGTTTCGGTCCCCATTTGGGTTCGGTCTTAATTGGGTTGGGTCGACTCGATTTGAGGTTGGTGTATTTCCCACTATGTTTCTGGTTTCAGTTTGGGTGGGTTGAGTTATTTTATGACACCTCTGACGTTTCCCATTAATATACATGAATTGCTGGCTAATCTTTGCTCGTAATTTATGGTTCACGTTGGTAAAAAAAATAGACATATAAACAATTGAATACATAAAAAAATGTTTTAAGTATATGTTCTTGTGGCTTTATTTTTAATAAATTAATTTGAACTTGAATATGTAAATAAATAAATAAAAGTAGCATAAAGGTCCATTTTTTTTAATAGGCTAAATTTAAACTATGAAACAAATGACCTGAAATTTATGAAAAGAAACTTAGTTAGTGGGCATTTGACTAGCAACTTCAGTTTAGTAGTATGTTGCATACTTATGTACAGTATAACTTTGAGACTAATATCACTGTTATTTGTGGCAACATTTGGATAAAATATCCTATAATTTATTTAAATTTCCATTAAATAAAACATAATCACGAAAAGTAAAAAATTCTCAAGTCCATTTTCAAATTGGTAAGATACAATGTGCATATATAACATATTAAAGTTCATTTGGACAATTTTATCGAGCACAATATTACAATTTTTATCCACTTATGAAATTTAACTAGTCTCAAATTCAAATAGTTAGGACGGGAAAATAATTTATGTGTCAAGTTTAGTTTAGCTTAGCTTAGTTATATTAACATTTAACGAGGACTCATGGGTGTACCATGACATTTTGGGTTCGAGACTCCAGAGCGGCGGTTTGCCCTATTCTCTTTAGAGCTGATTAATTAGTGACCAGTTTTCATCCCTTGTGGATGCTCTAGACGAGTCCAAGTAGTACTTACGGCGACCATAATCCTTTCCTTATCAAAACAAGAAGTTATATTAACATTTAACAATTTATACTTTTGAGGGAATTTTTATTATTTGTATAAAAATAAGAAAAAAAACTCTAAAATATTTCCCCTTTAATTTGTATAAACACAAGTAAAATGAAAGATAATTAAGAAAAGTTTTTAAAAGTGAAAAGTTATTTTATAACATTAAAAGCTGAAAACATAATTATACCTCTAATTAATTACAATAGCAATTAATACCACACAAATTAATTGTGAATGAAATTAGTGTGAATCCAATTTGGATAAACCTCTCTTCCCCTTTTGAGGGAATTTTTTTGTAATTATCATTTTCTTCATTTGCCCTTATCTTATCACTATATAAACCTCTCTTCCCCTTTCCTTACACTTCATCCACAGCTAGCCACTTCTTAAGAATTAACAAACAAAAGAAAACACAATCTTCGGCCAATAATGACTTTCTTTGAGCATCTTCCATTGGTTACAATCTTCGGCCTTCTTGGTATAGCACATGCTCAATTCATACTTCTCTACCTTGTATTGCAAATTCATCTCGATCAACAGATACATTTGCATGCCAATCTTCATAGTTACTAAAAACATAAATGCTTTTTCTCCTTGCAGGCAACACTATCTCATTTATGGTGTTCCTTTCACCAATGTAAGTTGCACATACGTACATACTACATACGTTCACACTCCACAGCATATTATAATCACTATTGCTCGAATTTGTTTCAAACAAAAGAAGTTAATTGCATGCATGATGCATGCAAATAATATTCTCAGGCTAACGGTTTAGATTATATCAATTATAAATGCAGCCCAACATTTTACCGTATTTACAAGAAGAAATCAACCGAAGGGTACCAAGTTGTTCCCTATGTGGTGGCCCTTTTTAGCTCGATGCTATGGATCCTCTACGCTCTATTCGCTCCCGATTCAACTTTCCTCAAAACAATCAATTCGTTTGGAATCTTCATCGAGACTGTGTACATCACCATCTTCCTTATCTATGCGACAAGGGACGGCAAGGTTAGCACTACATCCACTCAAAAATACTCGTCAATACTATGTATTTGATACAAGTATTAAAAAAAACAATCACTTCGTTTTATCTGACTATCCTTCTATATTTACTATATCATTCAAATATACCATAATCAAAACAAATGAAGTTAAATGATATGTTCATCGTAATTAAACTAATGGGTCGGATTGATTAATTTTGTAGATCATGGCCGCAAAGCTTATTTTTGTTATGAACATTGCTGGCTTTGGTGCTATCGCATTCGTCGCCTTATTTGTAGCAAAGACAACTCAAGTTCGTATCAAGATCCTTGGATGGATCTGTCTTGTATTCTCTCTGTGTGTCTTCGTAGCTCCTCTTGGTGTACTGGTGAGCTCTTTGTACATAATTGATCATCTTAAAATAACGTACTTACATTTACCTAGTTAATGAAATTGATCGACTTTTGATTAAAGTGGTATGTCTTGTAAACTAATCGAATTATTTGTGGTTGTTCGTATGATAGAGGCAAGTCATAAGAACGAAGAGTGTCAAGTACTGCCATTTCTTCTATCCTTCTTCCTCACAATCAGTGCTGTCGTGTGGTTCTTCTATGGTCTCGCTAAGAAGGACTACTTTGTTGCCGTAAGTATTTTAATATTGATTATGTTAAATCTCGGTGGGCCATATATGACGTGGGGGGTTCACACGTCGGTTCGTGCGCATATGCGCGGTAAGTCCGACACATATTCACATGAGGTTCCACCCTAAAACCAATTGACAATAGGGGGAGTAGTCCATGTACTTATATGGTGGGTGGTTTAGGTTTCAATTCCCGATGTGGGATAGTTTTAGTCTTAACAGATTATAATGTCTATAAACCCTAGTAGTTGGAACCAAGATGTAAGTTTTCCTATATGATTTTTAATGTCTTGATGTGTTGGTACATATATAGATTCCAAACGTATTAGGATTCACCTTCGGAATAGTGCAAATGGGCTTGTACGCGATGTACAGAAACTCGAACAAAATCATGGAGGATCTAATCGTGGAGATGAAAACCGTGGATCATCACATCATCGAGGTGGTGAAGCTTGCTTCACAAGGAACCGTTGCCCCACAGGGAACCGTTGCTCAAGTCAACGCCCCACATCTAACGGTGTTGACTAGTAACAATAATAATCGTTGCAATGTAAACGGAGAGGAAATGTATTCTGTTGAGATCCGCAATTGCAACCCAGAGATGATGGAAGATATTAGGAAAATTGGAGGCATCGAGGTTGTGGTTCCATCCAACCTTGTCACGGACCTTACCTAGTAGTTACCAATTAATTAAGCACCTCGTGAAGGAAAAATGTGATAATTTGCAGCTAATAAGGTTTTTTATTTTATGTTTTTGGGATAAGTTACATATGTCATTTTGGACGCTTTGATTTCCTATGTCAAGGCGAAAAAAATCTGTAATTTGGTGTAGTTTTATGCTCTTATAAGTTATACTGTATGTATATATGAAGGTTTTTCCCTTTGTTATTTAGCCTCTAATTTGATGATTTATCCTAAGTATTTGATATCCAAATTAGCTAGCTATATAAATTCATTATATTATTTCATCCTTTTTACAATATAGAACATTTAATGTTAAATTCATTTCACAATATAAATTCATATTTCAATTAATTAATGTAAACCTTTGTAAATTACAGTAGTTAGTTTCAATTCATTGAAACTAGCTAGCCTTCATTGAAAGATAATAAGGGTTATTGAAAGTGTTGTACAATATTTTTTATAGGGAAATTAAGGAACTAAGGAGGCTGACTCTCTCATGCTGTCCAAAAGTTCTGAAATATCCAAATGGATGAGATCATCAAAATCATGAACCGCTGCCCAGGATAGAATGTAGTTAGATATCACCATTTTAATTAGTGTTGTGAACCACCACGTTATTGATCTCCCTAAAGATGTAGACCAACCGACTCACCTCGAATCTGAACAAGTAATCATGAATTACCACACCAATGAGCTCAACTTCTCATGAGTAGTCGTAAATGTTATTAATGGCGTTGGCGAGACATAAGCAATCATGCATCTTCAATATCGATGTTCTTGTAGCCTAACCGACACGCTTCATTAGCTCTGTTTTTAAGGCTAAGAGCTCTCACCACAATTACAGGTTAGTTTCCAATTACAGAACAAAGCAAAAGATACAACAAAATACAAAACACAAAAATCAAACAAAAACACAGCACAAATCAAAATATAACAAAGGCAGCCAAAAACCAAAGCCAGTCGGTGTAATCAGGATATAGCTCCTGAAAACTAAACATAATTTGTGTAACATTATATTCATCATTATAATTTTGATCTCCGATCCTGACCCCTATATCTTGCGTTTTGCGGGAAATGTTGGGAAAATATTAATGTATCTAATACATTTTACGAACCATCTATCTATATCTTCTATCTTCTATATCTATAGAAAAGTATGGTTCCTACCTTTGAATAAATGTTGCTCATCAATCAAATTCATCCCAATTGCCTATTCGTCTCCCAGTTTCAGCAGTTTTGATAGTGTATTAATTCTGAAAGTTGAAAGGTGTTTTCCAGTTCGCTTGTCCTTCGTCTTTAAGTTTGCAACGCATGCAACCTTTACCCTTCCTCCTGTATTCATGTCTGATTAATTAGGAATTAGGGTTGAGCTTATATACAAAGCCCTCTCTAAATTTTCTTTAAGTTTGCGACGGTGCTCAACTCTCCGCGAATGCCAAATCCACCAGGAGCGTCGCCATCGCGAAATCCGCAAAGGCCAAGGCCGACGCCGTGGTCCGCCTCGATCCAACCGACGCCACCTTTCACATCCTCAAAGCCCTCACTCTCGAGTACAAGGGCTTCCAGTGGGAGTTGTACCGGTCCTGTAGCCGACGCCTTAATCATCCGATAGATTATGGACAACGGCGTCGGTGGCTAGAGCGTGCTCGGAGACCACCACCATTTCTCCCTCTTCAAGAAGACGTTCGACAAAACCTATGCTTCATCACTTTCTTAGTTGCTATATCTTTACAATTCTGTGTGATTTCATAGCCTTTCCCTTTGGTGGGCGTGCTCTTCGTTTTTTGATCTGGGTATCACTTATTTGCATGTGAAATTAAGTGCAAGTTCTTAAATTTGGGTTGTTGTGATAGTTGGGCTCTTCAATTTTGCTTATCTGTGAGATGTAGTGATATGTAGATCATAGGTTCATATATGATGACGACGCTATGATAAGTGCTCCTTATCTCACTGACTTCATATTATAGCTCTAAGGAACAAAAATTCTTCAGGATAACAAAAGATAGAGGTGACAACATGTTATGGAGTATGAAGCCATTGCAAAGCAGAAGCTGCCCAAGATGCTGTTTGACAACTATGCATCTAGTGCAGAGGATCAATGGACTTTGGCTGAGAACAAGAACGCCTTCTCAAGAATCTTGTATGGCTTTTTCATGCATCTCTTTTTAAGACGTGGTTTATAAAAAGCTTAGTTCTTGCACTGACGTTAATATAAAGAGTCAGTCGTTTGATTTCTTTTGATTGATTGTAGGTTTCGCCCTCAGATTCTGACTGATGTAACTCAAATCCATTACAGGTTCAAGGTATTTGAATTCTCCTGGCATCTCCGATCGATCTACGACGCCATTCCACTGGTATAAATCTTTCATGATAAGATTTAATTTCTCATAATTCTCCTCTTTTAGTAATATCCATAACATTCTAATTTGTTTCCCTTGTTTGGTGCAGTAACTTGCATCCAGTTTAATCCAGTTGATGATAGATATTTTATCAGTGGGTCTCTTTGCATTTGGAGCATTCCTGATCGTCAAGTTGTTGACTGGAATGATCTGCATGAGATGGTTACAGCTGCTTGCTATACACCAAATGGTCAGGTTGGTCCACCCTCTTGCAGTTTAATTGTACAGAAACTTTTATTTGTAAGAGTCATTACTTATCTACTCTCTGCTTTGTAATAAACTGTCTGACAAAGTCCTATTTTCTCTTGAAGGGTGCATTAGTTGGTTCTTACAAGGACAACTGCTGTTTGTATAACACATCAGGTATGGTTTTGGTTGTGCATCTCATCATTGTGACATGACATTATTCTATCTATAAAACTCATTGTTCGCTATATGTTTCTCATCTAAAAATGTTCAGAAACTCTTTATCTTACAAATGCACTTGTTTCATGCTAGATCATATTTGTACGAATGATGATTTCCACTTTTGATGTCCTCAGCTTTCAAGGTAATGGAGCTTGATCTGTTGTCGTTTGAGTCAGTTGTTCGATTCTCTGAAGCATGGAATTCACGGATGGGGCCTCGGCAATCTGCATGCGCTGATTAATAATGACCTTCTTTTCGGGTGTGAATCCGTCAATTGACGATCTGTTTGGAATGTGAATTGTTTCAATGCTTGTACATGATATTCTGTTAGATTTTAAGCTTTTGTAATTGTTGATGGTTGATACTCCATTTAGCATTTTCTAGTTGTGAACTACTGAAATCTGTGTCGTTGAAGTTCAAGGTTTTTGTTCCAAAATTTATAGTTGGATTTTTTTTCTGTAGTGTAGACTATAACTTTTTGCTCTTGTCATTTTATAGAACCCAGAAATTTTCAAATGATGGCTATGAACAACACTTGCAAGTAAATTATTTAGCTCCTGTTTTGCTGTCCATCTTGCTTTTGCTCTCTCTTATACGAGGCTCACCAAGCTGGATAACCAATGTGAATTCTATTGTAAGTTGAGGCCTTTCTAACCTTTTTCTTATGACTTGTGTTCAACGATAATTACTAAGCATGTCTGCTGATGTGTATAATATTTTGCATGTATGGAAGAATGAAGAATGGAATTTTCTTCTGTTCGAGATATTTCTGGATTCACTATGTTTTCATGTGATGTAGTATAGTTGGTCAGAGAAGAGTGGCTCTATGCGTTTTTTTTCCTCATAAGCAGTTGATAGAGATCACAATAATGCATTTTTCTTTAAAGAAAATAAGTTTTAAGATGCTTTGTAATTTTGGATTATTTGGGCTGTTTTGAAATTCCAACAAAAAAATGGTCTAGAATTTCAACCTTTAGTAGAGTGTTTCGAAATTCCATGTATAGATACGTGCAAGGTAATTACCGATTTTTATTACATTCAATGCTAACAAAAATTCCCATTAGAAATTTAAAACATAACGTACATGCACCCAATTATTAAATTGCCCGTCCATGGATGGCCAAGCTTTCTAGTTTTATATAAAAATGCAAACAACAAGATATATATATTAAGAATAACTTTGACATAGTTCAAACAGTTTCTTTCTCACACTTACAATAACATCACAAAGTTCATGATGATTATGCCCTTTCTTAAAATCACTTGTCACATTCAAAGTTTCAAGATATAACAAATGAAAAGATGGTACATAAACATTACTAAAAATATATGTTAATTCTATCATTGAAAACTTCTAAATGTTCATAATTTTATAGCGGTTGTATCAAACAGGTCCAATAATTGATAAGTCCAAAATATGATGAGCAGTAAACACGGATAAAAGATCTTTATAAGGATGTGGAGTTTCAACAATGTCCAATATGGATTGAAAAACATCATTTTTTAAAGCCATGATCCTTACAAAATTTATCCACCTTTTTTCTACCATTTTATCGGAAAAATAAATCTAGAGAATGAATCATGTGAGAACGATACATTTAAAAAGGAAAATGAGAACGCACGTTGGTTATCCGATATGGATATACCAATTTCCTAGATCGTGTGCACGTTTTCAAAAATGTAGGTGGGGACTAAACAAGAGCAATATATAAGCTCGTGGAAGTAAACAAGATTGATGTATAAGCTTATGTATTCTCCTTCAATTGTCATTTGGTTTTAAGTCGGAACATCATTTAGTTCGTATATATGTTAGGCTGATGCGCGGAATTTTTGGTCCACCAAACTTTATCATTGGTATCAAAGCAAGTTTGAGTGTTTATTCATTTTCTCAAGTCTTTGGGCTTGCTGGTTGTATAAACTCAATTAAACAATTCGCCTAATAAAGTAGTGATCGAACTCAAATGCGGTGGTTTTCCAAGAATAGTTAATGATCTACAGTAGAACCTCTATAAAATAATACTCGATAAATTAATAAACGCGGTCAATTAATATTTTTCTCTGGTCCCGACTTGGGATAGTGTAAAATTTCATGATTTTCGATAAAATAATAAGATAATAAATTTTCGAAAAACCACTATAAAAATATAAGGTCCTAATAAAATCATAAATTAATAATTAATGTGTAAGGAACGTACAATAATACCAATAATCCAAAATTTGGTTGGAAATTGTCCATATTTTATTTTTAGTAGATATGTTAGTAGTTTGGCTATACTTTCATGGTTTTTGTAGTTGGTATTATTTTTGGTTCAATGACAATACTTGGTATTATTTATTTGGAAATATTTCTATTACTAAAATCTCTATAAATTAATAAATAATTAATTTATCGATGAATTAATATCTCTATAAAATAATAAAATACTCCAATCCCGATCTTATTAATTTATAGAAGTTTAACTTTATGAGCACATACAAGTAGGAGCTTTTAATCCAAATATGACGATTCATCAACCTTGAGGGATCTTGTCCAAATACAATTAAAATTACCTACCGCATTACCCAAAAAATTACTCTATCTATTTCCATATGATTTTGAATTGAAAATGCTAATTGAAGTAAGGTCAATTAAGTAGTGAGAAAGATATCCCCTAACACTCATGCACTACCCAAAATATCATCCTACCAAATATGATTATGGTATACGTATTATATTACCTTTGCTTTACTTCGTCGGAGCACGATAAAACTCCCAGTTTTTGGATCACATTTGAATCCTACCTCTCCATCACACACAACTCTTGTTTCTTTGGTCTATTATTTCCGTTTTCAATAGTGGCCTGCGTGCAGGGTAGTTTCTGTTTGGTTTTAGCTCTTTGTTTCAATTAGTCTGTTGTGTTCCGTTGTTGCGTCGTTGTGGAAAATTTAATGGAGTTGTTTCTACTTTCGGTTTATTCTGGTGTTGGCTTTTCTCTTTTATGTTTGTTTTCTTTCAGCTGTCCTCCGCCTTGGCTCATATTGCAGTTCGTTTGGTTTTTGTTGGCTGGGGTTGTGCTTGATCTGATGTGTGGAGTTTTTCTGCTCAATTTGTGATGTGCAGCGTGCCAGGTTGTGCTGCCAGCTGATTGTTTGGCAAGCTGTCGTGATTGGTGATCAAATTAAGGCCAACTCGAAAGTGAGGAAACCTTGTCAGAGCCAAGCTGCTATTAGGTGGCGTCAGTTTGTAGCTCGTCGGTGTCTTACCGCCATGAATGGACGTTGTATTGTTACTAATGTTAGCCCATTATCTAGTAGTGTTGATCTCAGTTTTGACATGCTCTGGTGGTGTGCTTCTTTTGTTGTTTCAAGCTTCGTTAAAACACAAACTGTGTACCAGGAGAGGGGTAATTTTAAATTGCAGAATTTTCTTCTCAAGAAAAAGGGGATTTTACACCTCCATACCAAAACACATAGACAAATTATGGGCCAAAAACCCCTAAGTGTACCTTTTTATTACCACTATGCTCGAAATACACTTAATTATATTCTTTGATGGTGTGCTTCACTGCCTTTCAACGATTTCTAAAATTGGGGGATCCAACAGCAGAGTCGTTGGGGGTGTATTTAGACTTGAAAATCATAGAATGGAAGGAATTTTCATGTTATGGGGATTTGCTTCTTAACAATCCCAACTGCTGGCACTCCAAAAACCGGCACAACCACCCAGATTGGCTTCTAGCTATGGATTTAAAAATCCTTACGCACTACAACATGCAGAAAAGATCTTTCTACAAGGCCAAACGCCCATACAAAATAGGTTTTTAATGGAAGTCTCTCTTTGAAATTGTAGGCGTCTTAATAAACCAAACCGTTGGACAGACTTTAATGCCCTTTGTCAGACAGAGTATTTCCATTTGATTGCCCTTGTGGAAACTAAATGTCAACAATTGCAAACTTGCAGAAATGGACCAATGCGGGCTTTGACTCTTTTGAGTTCTGCCCATCACTAGGTATGTTGGGAGGCATGCTGGTTGTTTGGAAGAACCACAAACTTCTTAACGAAACCCTTATAATCAACCATAAAGACGATAGGTTCATGGCTTTCTGCTATAAAAACCTTGGCTCAGGTTTAGAATGCATCATAATTTTTGCATACGCACCTGCCCAAACAAAAGACAAAACTGAGTTCTGGAACAGGATTAAGGTGTTTATTTTACAAACGAACAAACCTTGCATTCTTCTTGGCGATTTGAATGAAATTTAAAGCCCTGAGGAGAAAAGTGGAGGGGCTATCCCGAACGCCTGTAGATTTGAATGACTCGCCAACTTCAAAAGTGATTGTGGTCTTTGTGACATTCCCTCTTTTGAAAACCAGCTTACTTGTAGGCGCTCGAAAAACATGAATTACAACAATACATATGAAAAGCTTGATAGGATTCTTGTCAGTGATTCAATCATTCAATGGTTTCCATCCAGCTCTACAAAGGACCACAACTTCTCATCTTCAGTCCACTGCCCCATTTCGTGTGATATACCTAAGGATGGGTCTATCAAAGGCCGCCCTTTCAGATTTGAAACCATGTGGACATCATGTAAGGACTTCCAGAATGTTGTTAAATAAGCTTGGAGGATCAACCCTAAAGGATCTCATATGTTTAGACTTGTTAAAAAAACCCAACTCCTGGAGACTAAGGCTAAGTTGTGGAATAAAACCACGTTTGAGAACATCTTTGAACAATTTAAAAAGGTTAACGATGACCTGCTCACTGTTCAAAAGGAAATTAATGAACAAAACAACCTCTCTCTAGTCCGGAAGCATAATAGACTTGCTAAGGTAAGAGAGTGTCGAATTCTGTTCCAATTCTCATATTGGAAGCAAGAGGCAAGAACAACCATATAAAGTTGAATGACAAAAACTCGAAATACTTTCATCGAATCGCCAGTGGCAGGAGGAACAAGACGAATATTCCGGAATTCACATATGCGGAAGGAACCTGCATCATCGAAACTGACAACATCAAGCGGAAAATCCAGCGAGACTTTCAAGTGAAATATCAATTCCACGAAATTAATCAAAACAAAGTGAGTAACCTCATTCAAAATATTCACAAAGAAATCACTGAAGAGGAAAACGAGTTCCTCACCCAACCGGTGTCAAATGCTGAGATTAAAAGAGAAGTCTTTGACATTGATGAAGATAAATCGCCCGGCTCTAACGGTATGACCGCATGTTTTTATAAAAAATATTGGCACATTGTTGGACCTGACGTGACCAAAGCGGTAAAGAGTTTCTTTCACTTAGGAAAGCTCCTAAAACAGATCAACCATGCGTTTATCACTTTATTACCAAAATGTGATAATCCGAACTCGGCAAACCATTATAGACCGATAAGCCTCTACAATACGATGTACAAAATCTTATCCAAAATTCTTACAACACGGCTCAAAAAGGTCATGGGGAAGCTCGTACACCCGATGCAAGCTGCATTTCTGGAAAATAGAAGTATTCATGATAACACCCTTATTGCGCATGAAATCCTTCATTCCTTTCGGAATAAAAAGGGCCGGGGTGGATTGGTGGCCACTAAGCTCGACATGGAGAAAGCTTATGACCGCCTCTGGGAATTTCTTACCCAGGTGTTAGATAAATTTGGCTTCGCCAAGAAGTTCATCTCGTGGATCAGAGAATGTGTTGAGTATGTGTCATTCTTTGTCCTTCTTAATAATGGTCCGACCGATCAATTCAAACCACATAAAGGTCTTCGGCAAGGAGATCCCCTCTCCCTGTATTCGTTTATTCTTGCCTCTAAAGTGTTGGCTCGTTAACTTCAGCATGCCAGTTTGAAGCCCAAAAATGGGAATGGGATCCAAATCTCCAGAGGTGGGACTAAAATACCTTTCTTTGCGTATGCAGATGATATTATCATTTTCGCAAAAGCAAGAGTCTTGCATGCAAAAACATCATTGAGGAAAACTGTCAAGCATCTGGCCAGAGGTTAACTTCCATAAATCCGCCTTTCAAACGACTAAGAACATTGACACCCCAACTAAAAACCGATTAAGCCAAATCTTGCATATCACTAATGCTGCAGCTCTAGATAGGTACCTAGGATGTCCACTTATAAGTGAGAGGATAAATAAAAATACCTTCAATATGACGACAGCAAGAACAAGAGAGAACACCTTGCAAAATGGAAAGCGAACCCGCTATCCCAAGAAGGGAGGAAAACTCTAATTAAATCAAATATGTCTGCACAACCAAACTACATTATCCAGTCCTTCTACCTACCGAAATCCATCCACTACGAACTGGATAAGATTAACAAAGATTTCTTCTGGAATAAACAATCAGGTTTCAAACCCCTGATTAGTTGGGATTCCATTTATAGGCCGACGAGACATGGAGGTCTTGGCATTGCAAAGTCCAAGGAAATGAACCAAGCTCTCCAAATGAAACTTCTGTGGAAAATCATTGTTGACCCGGGAAATATGGGGGTCAAGATAGTCAATGAAAAATACCTTAAGAACCGGAAAATGTGGGACTATAAAAAATAGAGTAACACCTCGTAGCAATGGTCAAAACTGATGAGTCTACTGCAACCATTTTTGTATGGTCTGTATTGGCAAGTGAGTGATGGCGAAACCATCCGCTTCTAGATGGATAAATGGACGCCAGGGGCAAAACCAAAACCCAAGACGAACTACCCTCTCCCGATTGATGAGGATGAACGAGTGTGTTCTTACATCCTAGATGACGGATCTTGGGATATCCACAAACTTAGGCTTGTCCTCCATCCAGAAGACGTGCAGACAATAACCATTATCTCGTTACCTATAAACCCCATTTCCAGATCGTCTGTATTGGGGCCCAAGCAATAATGGTTGGTACTCCACCAATGCTACAATGGAATGGATCCAAGATAGTAAAAGGAGCCCACAAATTGATCTACAATGGATTTGGAAGCTCAATATCCCACCGAAGCAGAAAAACTTCATCTGGAAGTTGTGTCGTAATGGACTACATCAAGTCCAGACTCGCGGTGAATCACATTGCGTTCCCACAAGGATGCACTTTATGTGACTCATCAAACGAAGACGCTTACCACCTTTTTCTTGTGTGCCCTCACTCTTCTTTAGCCATCAAGGCTCTCAACCCCATTATTGCCCATGCTCTCAAGCAAATTTGCCAAGATGATCGGAACCCCTTAGTCTTCATCGAAGCGGTTCGGTCTTCGCTGAGTAAGCAGGATATGGAAACAGTTTTCGGCCTCTGGTGGAGTATTTGGTACTTTAGGAACAAAAAGATTTTCGAGGAGGTTGGCCAAGGCCCTTTTAATCCTGTTACGATTATAGAGTTTGCTGTAAATCAATCTGCTGACTGGAAGAGAGCAACTTCCCTAGTGGCGAAGGATGGTGTGGGATTTAAAACCAATGGGCAGAAGAGAAGGGGGAAAACCAAGTGGAACAAACCCCCGGAAAATTTTTGTAAACTCAATTTCGGTGGTGCTATTATTTATTATGGCTCTACCGCTTTTGGTTTTGTTATTAGGGATTGTAGGATCTACGAGTGTGAGAATACAAACGTTGATCCTTCGGAGGGATCAACGAACTGGGCAGCGGAATAAGAAACGATTAAAACAAGTAAAGATGAACACAATGAATTCCAAATCAAATTTACAATTGTTATTACCAAGTGTGAACTTACAAACGCGAATCTTAGTCCTAGGTGTACACAACTCCTATTCTCCAGACTTCGATCCCTCAGCGTCGGACACTCCTTGTAACTCGACAATGTAAACTCGACCCACACCTTTAATCTTTGTACACAACTCGATTAAAGTCTCCGTGTGTTCTCCTCTCTCTCTCAATCGCACTCAGCAATTGAATCTCTAAGCTTGGGTAAAAATTAACCTAGTACATGGTTCCTATTTATACTAATAGCTAGAAAGATTCTATCTAAAAATATAAATATTAACCAAATCAGATTTTATCTTATCTTGGGAAATAAGATAAAATCTTCCTCCAATTAACATATCTCACAAATCTTCATAAGACACGTTAATTGATTCAACCAATCCATCCACGCGTGTTTCCTTATATAGTGCACAGCTTACGCGTTGATCCAACCTTCCATAAATAGCTTCAGGCCTTTGCGTTGATCTCATGATGATCCTATCAGGAATCAGCGAGCTCTTCAGCTATTCTCTTGTTTCCTTGGTTGTTCCTGTCGGTTGTTCCTGCTTTTATTTCCTGCTCAATTAGTCCTAATTGATCCTGAAACACTTAGCAAACACATTAAATACTTCACAAGTGTTCCATCATCATCAAAACTACTTGGGATCGTTATTGGGAACAATCACCATCCCAACAGGGATGCTAGTGGCTCCATTGTCTCTGTGGAGGGGGGCTTCTTCGGGCACCGGTCTGTCATTTTTTCTGAAGCTTATGCGCTTCGTCAGAGGATCCTTGCAGCCATTCATCGTGGTATCCCCCGCCTGCTCATTGAAGGCAACAATCTGCAAGTCGTTTATGCGGTGCTGGGTGACTGAGATTATGAGCGTGGCCATCCAAGCATTGCTGGGACAGTTTCAGAGTTGGGGGATCAGGCACATGTTTCGTGAAGCCAACTTAGTTATTGATTTCGTTGTTGTCTCTTTCCGTCGAGTCTCGTCTCGCCCACTCGATGCCGATCCGGTGCTTCTGGACCTCATCCGCAAGGATGCTCTAGGATAGCTCTTTTGTTCTACAATTGCTATTCTAATTCTTTCCTGTATAAAAAAAATACCTTTTCTTTGCAATTGTGTGACTCTCTCCCTAGCTTGTGTGTCATGCCTAGCAATCTGCTAAGTGACTGAAATGCAAAGACTTCAAAATGTACACAACTAAAACGGACATATAGCAAAGGAAAAAAAGACTAGAAAACTCCTAATTAAGAAATGTACAAAACTATCTAAATTTGTCCTAGATAAATATATATGTATAAGATAGAAGTTATCACCGATTTGAGTTCCAAAATCTTACACTCATGTTTTTTGTTCTATAGATTTGTTTTTTTGTGAAACCATATTAATTCCAGACCTTAGGGAAAGATGGTTATGCAGGAGATTATTGAAAAGGTGATTGCACAAAATGTAAATTTTCTACCATTTAAGAGATTCAAGCACACATGAAGTTGAATTTCATACGTACAAGTGGTTGCAATTACATAAAGTCACATACACCAACTCAAAATGCACAATAGCTTAATTCGTCATTGAAGATTTTTAGTAGTAAATCCGAACCACAACAAATAGGTGATTGATCAATCATTATGCTACAACCGTGACAGGTTTAGGTGAAGCTACGGCCTCAATGTTTCCAATCTTCTTAAGCTTCTCGAGCATCTCTTGGTTGCAATTATGGATCTCAACCGAATACGTTCCCTCTCCGTTCACATTACAATGATCCTTATTCTTACCAGCGAGCACCGTGAGTTGTGGGGCCTCGACTTGTGCTAGGGTTCCTTGGGGAGCAAGCTTCACAACCTCGATAATCTGGTGATCCATGGGACTGACCAACTCCGAAGTGATCTTCTTCTCCTCGATAAGATCTATCAAGGATTTGTTCGAGTTTCTATACTTCACGTATAATCCCATTTGTACTATCCCGAAGGCGAATCCCAACACGTTTGGAATCTATATATGTACAAACAAACAAACCAACATCATATAAGTTGCAATGTTAAATTAGGGTTTAGGGTTTAGCACAAGTATTTATATGCTCGCTGTTAAGCTTCATACCGCGACGTAAATGTCCTTTCTAACAAGACCATAGAAGAACCAACTGACGGCACTGATTGTGAGGAAGAAGGATAGGAAGAATGGCATGTAATTGACACTCTTTGTTCTTATGACTTGCCTCTGTCATTCATACATACAAGCAAATATGTGTTAATGCATGATTTTATTGTACATACTAACAACTCAATTGATTTTAAAGCACATATATAGTGAAGAAAATGTTGAAGATTGTAAGTTTAAATGCTCACCAAGACACCAAGAGGAGCTACAAAGACACAAAGAGAGAACACAAGACAAATCCACCCGAGCATTTTGACGCGAACTTCAGTCGTCTTCACTATAACAAAGGTCACGAACACAATGGCGCCAAATCCAACAATGTTCATCATAAGAATAAGCTTCGCGGTAGTCATCTGGAAAATTAATCAGTCCTTTAATCCATGACGACTACGATTTTAATGTATAACTAGGAATCAAATGAGATCTAAGATACTGACCTTGCCCTCCCTAGTCGCATAGATAAAGAAGATGGTGATGAAGATGGTCTCGATGAAAATTCCGAAGGAATTGATGGTCTTGAGGAAGGTCGAATCAGGAGCGAATATGGCGTAGAGTATCCATAGCATCGAACTAAACAAAGCTACCACATAGGGAACAACTTGGTACCCTTCGGTTGATTTCATCTTGTAAATTCGGTAAAATGTTGGGCTGCATTCATAATATTTCATGTCATTATAATTAACTAAGCTCCTTATAATGCAACTGAGTTGTTTAGCTTTTGTCACTGTTTTTTTTTTTTTGATGAACAGCTTTTGTCACTGTTGAATGATCATAAAAGTGATGAACACTTACATAGGTGAAAGGAACACCATGAAAGAAATAGTATTGCCTGCAAGAAAAGAGATTATAAAGGGGCATAAGTTAGTCAATGATTTAGAAAGATTTTGATATAGATGGATTAATTTATTTAAGTAATCATATAATGATTAGTATGATTAATTTCTTTTAGCAAGTAATGGTTAATTATTCGTATTACCATTTATACCAAAACAAAAGTGATTATAAAATATATAGTAGAGCTAATAAGAAGCATATTTCTTTTATTTTCATATTAATAAGATTAACTATATTTCAATATGTTAGAGTGCATAAAATAACAAGTCGTGTCATGATAATCCAAAAAAAATCCCTAAGTGCATAAACCATGTATGGTCTGCCTAATTTGCATGAAATCCCACCTAAAATTAATCCTAAGTAAATATAGCTAAGATTTACTTACTTGGATAAGGGAAACAAAAGCATTTTTGATAGGCAAAGTGAAATATAGCAATAGTTCATCATGAGTCACTTGATTGCATGTACTAAAATAGATCGACCATGAGAAATTATGGCTAGCTAGGCAGATTAATTAAACATAGCATTGATTAGAAACCACTAAACTAGCTAGACACCCTTAACATCTATGAAAATATATTTATATTTAAAATGAAAACATATGTACGTCAAGAAATATGTGCATATACATACCAAGAAGGCCGAAGATTGTAGCCAATGGAAGATGGTGCAAGAAACTCATGATTGGTGCCATTCCCCTTAAAAACTTGGAGTGTGATTTAAGAGCTAGCTAGATTTCTCTCGATCGATTTCTCTTTGAGATTTCTTTCTATGTTGTTGTATTAGCTAATGGCTGTGGACGAAATGTAAGACGAGGGGGAACTGAGTATATATAGTGGATGAGGTGGGCAAATGAGGAAATTAAACATCAAAGTGCAAATAGTGGAAGTATTAGAGCATGTTTATCCATAGCATCCCAAACATCTCACTTTTTCCCCAACTTTTTACTTTTTTCTCTGTTACATCGTCTAAGCATCTTATACTATTTAACCATTTTTAATAATTAGCATCCCTAGCACTCCAAAATTTACTCTTTTCCGTTATATTCAATTATAAATAATACCCTTTCATTTTGTATTAAAATTTTACTTTATTTTAATTTATAAATATTCCTTTTATTGTTAATTACCAAAATACTCAAAAATAATAATTTACATATTTTTGCTTGCTTATATTGTAAATATAAATTAATAATTAATAATTCAAAGTCACAAATTGTATAATTTTTTCGATTTTCAAAGTCTTATCCTGTGCGATGCTAGCCTTATCCATGATGCTATCCTTATCCCGTGCTAAGCATGGGACTAACATAGACTAGTTATTTTTTATGGTAAAAATACCCCAAAATATATAATTGTAAAAACAATATGTGAAATATAGTCAAAATGAACGTCTAAGTGTAGAGGGGAGAAAAAACTAGACTTTTGATAAAAAAAAAATTAATTGAATTAACATGGAAATTTAGTTTTTTACAATTAAATTTAACCACTCTGACATGTGGTAAGGGTGATCTCTTTTCTTACTTTTTAGCAAAAGAGCAGCGATACTTATTTCTAAAAAAAGAGTATCGATGTTAGCCAATTCAACCAGTTTTTTGATTAAACAAATCGTAAAATAAGAGCATCGATGCTACAATACAACCCCATAAACATGCTCTTAGTGTTCCTCTTTTGGTTGGTGTGCAAGAGGTGTTAGTTGAGAGTGGAAACTTTTGTGGTCTCAGATATTTCTTAGTCCTCTATTATTGCAATATGGCTTTATTTTGCAAACCGATCGAGCCTTCAATCTCAATAGTTTTGCTTTTGCAATATGAAACAAACAATGTTGGGCACGTAATTACATTCATAGATATAAATTGCAAGCAAAAGACAAACATGATGTGGTGTATAGTTGCATGTCATTTTTATGATTAATACACTTGTACGAAATCACAATCATATGTTCAAAACGTAGAATCGTTAGTATTCAGAAGTGGTCGACATCTACGATGTCGATCACCAAATATAAAACTTTTATGTAGAAAAATAAACATAAGAAAGAAAATAATACTAGTATTTAGACACTTCAATTTAAAGTGGAAACCCCTTGCAAATCAATTAGGTCACAATGAGAGAAATCATTGTCCCTCATACTTCTCACTTGGTAGGACTTGAAGAGTTCCTTAACTTGCAATTTAATCTCTTGAGTTCTTACGAAGATACTCTTGTAAAGAAGAAAGAATCTCACACTCTTGAACTATACTCTGTCTAAGTATTCCACCTCTCACCTGATTAACAAAGCTTACCAAGAACTCTGACCCACCACTTGAACAATTCCACGAACAAATCAACACACAACACACTCAATAATTCTTTCAAGCTCGAGCTAGTTTCTTCTAATCTTCGAGGAACGAATACAACTGCTTCTCTTGGTAGTTACATGAGAACTAGGTTTAATTATGAAAAGCTTAGAATATCGACCTATTCGATTAAGGAATATATTCTAAACATAATCTTAAAAGATCTTTTCTAAAATACAACTAAGGAGCTAGGAAAATCTTCCTTCTTATCTTGACATCTTTAATCCGATTTTTCCTTCTTTTTGCACATATTGTATCCTCAAATAGGTGCTCCAAAATCCCCATATTCAAATCTGCTCCGCGTTTCCTTAAATAAAACTTCGCCCGTTCTGCACATGTAACTCAGGTCGTCGACTTCGCTAGAAGGCTTATGTCGGCGACTTCCTTTTAACACATTTGTCACCAACATTGTTTGAAACCATCAAAACATTAAGTTTTTTCATTTGTTGTCGGCGACTTCATTTGAAGGCCTTCGTCTCCAACAATATTTTTCATCTCTATACAAGCTTAGAGGGCACGTGAATAATCATCAATAATCACATAGACATATCTATTTCCTCCTCTACTTTGTACGCGCATCGGTCCACACAAGTCCATATGAATCAACTCAAGGGGCTTGGTGGTGCTCACCTCCTTCTTGGACTTAAAGGAAGACCTTACTTGCTTACGCTTCACACAAGCATCACATACACCAGATTTTAAGACATCAAACTTGGGCAAACCACGAACTAACTCTTCTCTATGCAATTTGATCAATAACTGCGGGCTAGCATGACAAATCTACTATGCCAGAGGTCAGCGACCTCCACAACAGTCTTCAAGCACAAACTCTCTTCAGGTTGGAAGCAGGGATCAACTTTGTAAATATTGTTTCTGCACAATCCCTTCAGAAGCGTCCTACTTGTACTTATTTCAATCACCTGGCATTGCTTATGATCAAAGACAACTTGATTTTTTCCGTTAGCACACAGTTGAGCTACGCTCAACAAATTAAAACCAAGGTTGTCAACCAGACTAACATCAGAAACTGAAACCTTACTTGAGATCTTTTCTTTTCCAATTCCAGAAACCACACCTTTGCTATTGTTTCCGAAGGTAATGTTACCTCCTTTGTGTTGTTGAAGTGAGACAAAAT
Organism: Polygonum maritimum; assembly: GCA_963924305.1. Classification (NCBI taxonomy): domain Eukaryota; kingdom Viridiplantae; phylum Streptophyta; class Magnoliopsida; order Caryophyllales; family Polygonaceae; genus Polygonum; species Polygonum maritimum. The sequence continues at coordinate 8,308,472 of OZ002729.1, read as the reverse complement.
CCTCAGATTTTCAAGTCATATGAGTTGAGCACACACTGTCGATGAACCAGGGGTCGTCGACACTCACTTCAACCTGCACAAACAAGATTAGTTTTTACGAACCCAGAGTTGTTTCACAACTCCTCTAGGTCGAGCAACAAATTTCATAGCATTACCAGAAGCATTAGCATTAGCAGGTTTTGGCTTCTTGACCGAGTCAGTGATATTAGAATTCTTTTTCTTAGTCCTTGACTTCCTAGCCTTTTCAGAATCTCTAGCCCTTTTGAAACACTCATGTTGGTAATGGCCTCCTTTGCCACAATACCAGCATGTGATGTGAGATTATAAGCCTACATACTTACTATATCCAGGATAGACAGGCTTGTTGTCGACCCGAGCCTGGAAATCAATTTGCGAGGGACCAGCTTTCTGGTCTTGGTTTTCCCACATGGTACGAACCTTTTCATTAGGGTACCACTTCTGTTTCCTTTTACCTTTGGGATCCACATGCGATGAGCAACTTGAGTTATGCTCATGCATAGGGGATTTTCCCTTAGATGATTGGGAGTTAGAAGTGTTTCCCTTTTTCATTTTGGTCTTTCCCATAGCCAAGACCAGGTCACTGAACAACCTTCACAAATCTCTTTCTGAAGTCTTCCTTGACTTCTTGGACCTTGTCGACGACAAACTCATCCTTCCATTTTTGTTTATTAGCTTCATCATCTATCTTTAGATTTTCAAGATCATTAGACAACTTAGCATTCCCCAGTTTCAGCATGAGTTTCCCTCCTTCAAGACTAGACACTTATTTTTCTAAGTCGTCAACCTGTTTCTGTAAGTCAATTACCTGAAACTCAAGGTTAGGACATTTAGTGCAATCAACAGGCTTTGAGACACTTTTCTTTTCTAGACCTATAGCTTTTGAAGACCAAACTTGGTTATCATCAATCAGATTAGCAATCTTTTCATCTTTTTCATCAAGTTCTTCACTTAACTCCGAAACTTGAAGGCCAAGATTTTCAATGATAGCACAAAGTTGTTCACGAATCTTTTTAGCTAAAAGAGAAGAAATGTCAGTATCTTTTATCTCACTTGAGGAGTCATCACTCAAGGCCATAAAGCAAAGTTCTTTGCTCGGCAACTCGTCTTCCTCCTCGTCAGACATGTCCCAAGTCGCCATCATGCTCTTCCCAACCTCCCTTTTTGGGCATTGTTTAGCGAAATGCCCTTTGTCATGGCAGTGATAGCATATCACTCCCTTTAGATCTTTAGCAGCTTCAGGGGCTTTGGCAGGAGCTTTGTTGCGACTCCAAAGTCTTTTCATCGCAATAGAGATAAGAGCAACATCTTCGTCAACGACGTCTTCATCATCTTGTCCTTAAGCAATGTCGAAAGCCTTTTCGACTTTCAGAGCAATGTTTTTGACCTTTTCAGTGTCAAATGTGTCTTCTCTCCTTTGTTGGATACCTCCGAGCATGGCCAGTTGACCAACCACATCCTCCACAGTCATCGACTTCATGTCCTTTTGAGACAAGAGAGAAGTCGCCATGCTATCACACTTCTTGTTGAGACCTAAGATCAGCTTGTTGGTTTGCTTCCATTGGGGAAGCTTTTCTCCAAGGAACTCCAGCTGATTGACCACCGACTGAAATCTAGAGTGGTAGTCGTGGATGGACTCATTCTTCCCTTAGAACAAGTTCTCATATTCTCACTCAAGGGTTATGATCCTGTCCTTTTTGACATCATCATTTCCTTGACGGAGACGTTTGAGAGAATCCCAAATCTCCTTAGCAGTGTCATAACCTATGACCTTCTTGATCTCACTGCTAGTTAGCGCATGGTGAAGAACCTTCTTGGCACGTTCATTCTTCTCAAGCTTCTTGAAGTCAGCATCGTCATACTCCGTGACTTCTTTTGCTTTGTCATCAGGTTTGAGGAACTTCTCAGGACCAACGGAAATCACTTTCCAGAGTTGTCCATCCAAAGAGCAAATGTGGGTTTGCATTTGTTTCACCCACTAATCGTACGCTCCGGGTTTGAGAACTGGAGGTTTCCAGAAGGAGTCATTGATAGAGGTGTTGGTGGTAGACATCTTTCCTACAAAGTATTAGAAAAATCTAGAGCCAAAGCTCTAATACCAATTGTAGGATCTATATTAGTACTTCAGAAGTCGTCGGCACCTACGATGTCGGCGACCAAAGTTACCAACTAGTGTTACGCAGCGGAATTAAGACGCAAGAAAGACTTAGATGTTACCAGGTTGAACACAAGGATTTATAGTGGAAAACTCTCTACAAACCAACTAGTTTGTATAGAGAAAAACCACTTGCCCTCTAAGCTTCAACCTAGAGGGACTTGAAGAGCACTTTCGCTCGCTTGTATTGCTTTCTTGGATTACAAGGTGTTCCTACTCCTAGATGTGAATCTCACACACTCTAGCAAGTACTCTTGGCTTAGCCTAATCCTCACTCAATGCAATCTCGCTCAAAGCTCAACCTCCTAAGACCGAATCTCACGATCTCACTCACCAAAACACTCACAATTACAATGTTCGCTCTTGCTCCTTTGTTCCTACAATGTACCCACGAAATAGTATAAATAGAACCAAGAATAATGTTGCTCGATTCAGCCCAAACGAGTAAGGCATGAATCGTACAAGATCTCTACAAGATCTTTCCTTAAATAAAATCCTAAGCCATGATAAAATCATCTTCAATATCTTCCTTGATCTCTTGATGATTCACCAAAACACTCACAATTACAATGTTCGCTCTTGCTCCTTTGTTCCTACAATGTACCCACGAAATAGTATAAATAGAACCAAGAATAATGTTGCTCGATTCAGCCCAAACGAGTAAGGCATGAATCGTACAAGATCTCTACAAGATCTTTCCTTAAATAAAATCCTAAGCCATGATAAAATCATCTTCAATATCTTCCTTGATCTCTTGATGATTTTCCATCTTTGTAACCTTGCTCTTGCCTTAAAGAAACTGCTGGATATGTTGCACGCAATTACCATAAGTAAGAACGCGCTCTTTCTTTTCTCGCAAAATCGCACGCGTTTTGATCTGGGATGCAACCTTTTCGGTTTGGAACCATCAAAACACAAACTCGGTTTTCTAACAATATCAAATACAATAACATTTTACACCCTCGTGGTAAATTGCCTTTTTATGCACGTACTACATATTTATCTTGTTAATTCGGACTGGTTGATCAAGGGACAAATTTATTTCTCTACATAAATATTATTCTCATGTGATCCATTATTTATATACATTAGGGTTGATGCCGGGTCTAAATGGAAATAAACGAAAATGAAACAATAATTTTAACACAAGTGGAAAAGTAAAAATGACTTTAAATCCTTGTCCGTAAAAGGACCATATACACATAATTGGTACTAGTTATCGACTATATAGACATCTAAGATAGATTCTCACTTTCCTTCATAAAAAAGGTAAAATTAGATTATTACTTTATAGAGTCCCCTTCATGGATACTTTTAGATCAATAATGTAATTCTTATATCTTATTCAAAAAAACAAAAAAAAATGCCCTAAGATATATATGAATATATCAAGTGGTGATGAGTATAAGCTACTGTTAGAAAACTGTGTGTGTTTTGATGGTTCCAAACAGGTTGCTGACAAGAGTCGTCGACCTTGCAAGAAGTCACCCAAGGTCGTTGAATGTCAAGAAGTCATCTGGAGGAATTTGGCAAGAGACTGTGTGTCTTGGTGAATCCATAACAAGAGTCGCCGACTTCACAAAGATAATATCAGAAGTCGTCGACCTCCCGCCAACCTCACTGCCCAGAAGTCCGAACACGTGCAGAATTCTATAAAAGGCAAAACGCGTGAATGGTCTAAGGAAGGCACGGAAGATGATTCTGAGGTGTTTTTAAGGCAAGAAGAAGAGCATAAAAGAGGAAAATCTTCATGGGATATTTGGAGATCACAAGGAAGATTTTATTGTGTCTTAGGATTTTATTTAAGGAAAGATTTTGTATGGATTGTGTACAATTCATTCCTTGGGCAAAAAGGATGAATTGTGCAGCAATCTTCTTGGTTCTTTATATATAATTTCGTGGGTACATTGTAGGAACTAAGAGAGTCAAGAGAAAAACTTGTATTGAGAGTGTGTGGTGTAGAAGAGAGGATCGTGGGATTCGATCTTTAGGAAGGTTGAGTATGAGCGAGTTGTATTGAGTGAGGGTTGAGATAAAAGGCAAGAGTACTTGCAAGAGAGGGCGTGAGATTCGCCGGAGCGTGGGATGCGCATCTTGAAGTAGGAACACCTTTTGTAGCCCGAGAAATCAATATAGCGAGCGAAGTGCTCTTCAAGTCCTTCTAAGTTGAAGCTTAGGAGGCAAGTGGTTTTTCTCCTTGCAAGCACGTTGGCTACAAGGAGTTTCCACTCTAAATCGTTGTGTCAATCTGGTATTTCGTAATCTTTCCTGTGTATTTTATTCCGCTGCGTAAACATAAGTTGTTGACTCTGGTCGCCGACATCGTAGGTGTCGACGACCTCTGAAGTACTAACACAGATCCTACAGCTACACTAATTGATCCACCTTATTATATATCATTGTCCCTTTTTTAGCTTTAATTTAACATGAAAGTTCGTAGAAGTGTATATTATTAGTTCTACGCAGAAAGTAGGCATCTACGTGTATTCAGAATATGCATAGCATCGGCCAAATCATGGCATAAGATGAGGTAACATAGCACACAAAGGGCTTTTTATGAAAAAGTAGGAGCCAAAAAAAAGGCATGTTATCATATGGTAGAAATCATCTTTAAATTCATATCGTCCTTTTCTGCATGGGAAATCATATATAAGAATGGAAATAAAGTTCCAAAATTTTGATAATTTTATGTTAATAGCTTTTCTTTCTTTTGATGTGTTGAAATAATATAAAATTATGGGGTGGAAGGAACGAGTGGTACTCGTTGTGCAACATAAGCCAATATATGGCAAAGGAGATAAGAGTGAAGTAGGCACCCATATAAATTAAAAGCTTGTTTCCACCCAAGAAAATGAAATAAAATTAAAGCTTGTTTCAAATAATTGAAAGTGAAAAAGATTTTTTTGTTCTGACTTTTTTTTTGAATGATTTGTGATTGTTTATTTCATTATGGTACTCTATTTGTAAAATATATATAGATATTTGCTAATATCATTTCGGATTTATAAATATCTCAAGATATTTGCTAATACCTAGAGATATTTAATATTTGCGCTTGAAAAAAAAAAGACACTTAATACTTTACATGAAAATTTAATTAATTCTTCATATCTATTACTTTCTCATAATCTAAGGGTATACAACACACATTAAATTAGCAAATGCTCATTTTAGAATTTTGTATTTCGAATTAATCTAGTCCAAAACATGTACAATTTACCTGAGAGTGACATAGGATCAGGATGTATAGTATTTACCCTGCATTTTTGTGGTTTGTTATATATGTATGTAATGTGCATTTAAAAAGCATCACTTGATTAACTCCACTAATTGTTTTGCGTAAAGAACGCGCCTCACGCGCGGGACAAAGTTCTGAGCGTTCCAGGGTTCCAGGGGGGCTGTCGGGCCGCGCCGCCAAGCAATCCCAAGGCCATGGCCAAAGGAAAAGGTGCGGGCCGAAGGAGAAAGGCGTCCCCTTCCAAGGCTTCAGGTTGTAATGTTCCTACGTCTTCAAGTGTTGTAGAGGAAATTTCTGAGAATACCATAAGAGCTGTGAACAAAAGGCTTCTAAGAAGCAATGCAAAGGCTTTGGTAGAGGCTAGCAACATGGAAGGTGTTTCCACGACCCAGCCCATGACTCATGAATCTGAAGATCCTGTCGTCAAGGATAGTGAAGCTGTCCCTGAGTCTCAAGGGGTTTTTTCAGGGGATTCTTCTACAAATGTGTCCAGTGTCCCTATCGAGTTGAGTAAGATGAACAAAGATGTGAGTGAGCCCCTGGAAGAAGGAGAAGTGCAGCGAGAAGGGAACACTCCAGTGCATGGTCAAGAGGGATCACAAAGGAAACTGTCTTTTCGTGATGCTCTGGCAGGAAATAGAGCAAACAAGACAGGGAGACGCTTGAATTATGTCTCTGGTTATGAGGATGGCATCATAAGATTCAAAAAGAAGGACGTGGAAAAGAATGTGGAGAAGTGGAGACTTACCTTGCTTGGAATGATGGCAGGAAGTAAATCTTCTTTCAATGTGATGCAAAATTTTGTGTCTGCTAGATGGAATGTTCAAGTTCAGCCTAAGATCATCCACTGACTCGGGTATCTTTGTCTTCAAGTTTGAGATTGAAGAAGACTTAGATTGGGTGCTCTCTAACGGTCCATGGATGATTGGAGGAGTTAGGCCTCTAGCCCTAAAGAGATGGAGTGAAGGAGTCAAGTTGGACCCCTCTTGCTTTGAGACAACACAAGTTTGGGCCAATCTCCCTAACCTTGATGTAAGGTTCTGGGATGATGAATTCTTTGAGAAAGTTGGGAGTGCTCTTGGAAAGCCAGTGATTATTGATAAAGTTATAGAAAATCAAGAGAGACTCTCTTTTGCAAGAGTTTTGGTAGAGATTTCAGCAAGGGTCCCTCTCAGGAAAGAAGTGTCCTTTCTAGGTGAAGATGGAGAGAAAGTTGATCAACCTGTGAACTATGAGTGGGTGCCTGAAAAGTGTGATAAGTGCAGTGTATTTGGACACAAAGAAGGTGAGTGTGAGATTAGAAACAAGCCTTCTGTTTTTAGCAGACTTGGCTCCAGGAGACAACCACCAGCTCCACGGAAGGCCTGGATTAGGAAGGAAGGTCCAAATCAGATCAAATTTCATGGACCAAACAATCCTGAAACAAGCAAAGCTGCAGCAATGAATACTAAGATTCCTAGTATCCCTCAAAGCAGTCAGGGAGCCTTGCACCAGAGCCCTGTGCCTAGCTCCAGAGGAAAAGATCAGCTGGTGGAAGAGGAATGGGAAACAGTGAAATCAAAAAGTGGCAAAAGAGTGCAAGCAGAACAGAATGACCCAAAAGGGAAAAAGGTGTTGATAGAGCAATCAATGTTTGCTGCCCTAGATGATCAAGAGGAAGATGGAGAGGAGGACCTGGATGGGGATGACAATGACACCATTGTCTTTAATGGATAGTCTCTCTATAGTGTCTTGGAACATTAGAGGGCTTAATGACCCTTCTAATGTCAGTTTTGTTCATAAATTAGTAGAAGATAATAAGGTGGATGTTTTAGCTATTCTAGAAACTAGAGTTCGGGAAGCTAGAGTTGATGATGTGTCAAGCAGGATCCTCAAGGGTTGGAAAAGGTGTACAAAATGCACTGGAAACAATGGGAGGATCTGGCTATTTTGGAAGTCCCACGATCAACTTTTAGTGGACATTTTAGTAGAAGATTACCAGTTTGTTCATTGTTCTATAAGTTCTCCCACGCTTGGAAGAAGTGCTCTGGCCACATTTGTTTATGCTTCTAATGCTGAGAATGAGAGACTGAGTCTGTGGAATTCTCTTGATCAGATTACAGCCTTTACTATTGCTAATGATATTCCTTGGATAGTGATGGGAGATTTCAATGCTACCTTGGATGCTAGAGAGAAGTGGATGGGAAGAGGGCCAAATTCCAGTTTCAACAGTTCTTTTCTCAACTGTATAAACAGAAATGGTTTGGCAGATATTAGTTTCACAGGTGCTTATTACACATGGTCCAATAACCAAGAAGGTGTTGATCAGATTTTATGTAAGCTGGATAGAGTGCTAGCAAATCAAAAATGGATGGATGTGTTTGAAAATTCTGCTGTGAGATTTGATACCCCTGGATGTTCTGATCATTCTCCAGCCATTCTTGTTATTAAAGGTGCCAAAACCCCAGTGAAAGCTCCTTTCCGTTTCAATAATGTCTGGGCTAAGCATCCAAATTTCTTAGATGTTGTTAGTTCAGAATGGAGAAAAAGAGGACCTAGAGGTTTTAAAATGTTCAGGTTTGTGAGTAAGCTAAAGCAGCTGAAGATTCCACTAAAGAACTTGAGATCAAAAAGTGTGGATGAACTTGAGGATGTTATTAAGTCCAAGCATCTGCAGCTGAGAGTAGTGCAGGAGAATAGACAGTCTAGGCCTACTAATATCCAGCTCAAGAATTCAGAAGAAGTGATCTTAGCTGAGCTTAATCAGGCTATAAGGAGTCGTGGTACTATGCTTCAACAGCTGGCTAAAATTCACTGGATGAAATACCAAGACAGTTGCAGCAGCTTCTTTTACAACTCAATAAAGAGCAGGAAAGCACATAATCACTTCAGTGGCATTAAAAATGAAAATGGTGATTTAATCACTGAGGAGGTTGACATCAAAGACTTATTTGTGAGGCACTACTCTGAGTTTCTAGGAAAGCAGGGAGACCATTGGCAAGTTGATGAGACTGTAATTAGTGAAGGAGTTGTGCTCAATGATGCAGAAAAACAGAATCTGGTCTCTTATTTTTCAAAGGAGGATGTGAGGAAAGCTCTCTGGAGCATTAGCAAGAACAAGGCGCCAGGGCCAGATGGGTACAATGCTCACTTCTATAGACAGGCCTGGGACATTCTTGGTGATGATTTGTGTAATGCAGTTCTTGAGTTCTTTGAGAGTGGCAAAATCCTTAAGGAGTTGGGAAATACAGTCATTGCTTTGATTCCAAAGGTTGAAAATCCTGCTTCAGTGAATGATTTCAGACCTATATCTTGTTGTAATGTGCTGTACAAAATCATCTCAAAGATGATGGTGGATAGAATCCAATCTGTTTTGCCAAAGATCATAGACAAGAGCCAGGGTGCGTTTGTTAAAGGAAGGAGTATCCATCATAACATTGCTGTGTGTCAGGATGTGATCAAGAGTTATGGGAGGAGATTTATCAGCTAAAGATGTGCTCTAAAAATTGATTTGAGAAAAGCATATGACACTGTGAATTGGGAGTTTCTTTTCAAGCTGCTGGAGCATTTAAATTTCCACCCTATTATGATAGGTTGGATAAGAGAATGCATCATTAACACACAATATACTCTCAAGATAGGCAAAGAATTCTGTGGTCATTTTAATGCAGGCAGGGGCCTTAGACAAGGTGATCCTTTGTCACCCTATCTGTTTGTGATTGTCATGGAGTATTTGAGTAGAATGCTAAAGAAGGATGCTAGACTCAAGTTGTTCAAGTTCCATCCAGGGTGTAAGAGAGTAGGAGTAACTAACTTGTGCTTTGCTGATGACTTATTCATCTTCTCTCATGGGAGTGTGGAAGCAATTCAAAATGTCAGCAAGGTGCTAAAAGAATTCAGCAACAGCACTGGTCTAGGGATTAATGCTAGTAAATCTAAGGTGTTTTGTGCTGGATTATCAAGTCTGGAAGAGGAGGAAGTTTGCTCTATTCTGGCTATGGAGAAGGGTGCCCTGCCTGTGAAGTATTTGGGAGTGCCTCTATGCAGCTCTAGAGCCCAATGCAAGGATTATAGTGAGCTGAAAAGCAAGATAAAAAAAAAGGCAGATTCTTGGGCAGCTAGAAACTTGACTTATGCAGGTAGACTGGAGATTGTAAGGGCTGTATTCTATGGAATAATCCAGTTTTGGTGCAAGAATTTTTCACTTCCAGCTGCAGTGATCAAAAGTATAAATGCAATTATGAGGAATTTCCTCTGGTCAGGCAAAAGTGAAGGCAGAAGTGCTCCTATAGCATGGTCCAAAGTGTGTATGCCAAAGCTGGAGGGTGGGCTGGGACTTTAAGATTTGAAGGCTTGGAACAAGGCTAATGTAACTGGACTGCTATATGATGCAGTTATTGAGTCTGACTCTATATGGTATCACTGGGTAAACAAGGCTATTACCAGAGGTGATTCTGTGTGGGAGTCTAGGAGCAAGAGCACTTCGAGCTCAGTTTGGAAGATGATCATTCAAATAAAATATTGGACTCACTGATTTTCAGTGAAGAGCCAATTATTCTCCACTCTAGATATGGGAAGTTAGACAGCAGAAGAGTCTATGATAGCTTCAGAAGCAAAGGAAATGAGGTTCAGTGGAAAAATATGGTGTGGACGAGGCTGAATACACCTAGAGTGGCTTTCTTGGCTTGGAGAGTAGTTAAAGGTGGAATGAGAACCAAAGATAAGCTGTGCAGTTGGGGTGTAACAAATGACAATTTCTGTGTGTTATGCTCAGAAAACGTGTCAGAAAGTGCTCAACATCTCTGGTTTGAATGCTCTTACTCAAAGTCTGTTATGGAGAGAGTTATGAAATGGAGCAAAATTGGCAGGAAAAGCAGTAATGTGGAGCATTGGATCAGTACAACAGCTGGATGGGCTGGAACTGGTTCCCTGGCTCATAACTTGTGGAACAATTGTCATTGTGTAGTTATATACTACATTTGGAAAGTGAGGAATTTGAAGATCTTTAAAAATCTTGAGATTAGCATGGAAGATTGCACTTGTATGTGCATTAGACATATTAGCAATTGTCTTAAGGCAAGATGGAGAACATGTAATAGGCAAGACAATCGAGTGTTGGAGAGAATAGAACTGGAACAAACTGTAAATAGCTAGATTATCTAGCATTTTTGTAACCGTTTTTTGAGTAATAAATTACCCTTTTATTCAAAAAAAAAAAAAAAAAGCATCACTTGATTCACTTGTTAGATGGGTCAGTGGATCGAGTCCATGTTCGGTTGAAAATAGGTTTAGGTTATCATGTCATTAGAATCTTCGGTCGGTCGGGTCAGATTGGTATGGATTTAAGTCGATTCATCAAGTCAAGAGCATATTCTTAACATGTTGTATAATTATTAAATTATTATTAAAATTAAATAAAATACTATTGTTATTTTAACAATAAAAATATATTCAAATGATATGTTTTTTATAGAACAATAGTTTGGTCGACCCACGGTTTCATATACTATTGATCAGCTCGATGAGGTCCGATTGCTCTTTGGCTTATCAATTTCGGAACGGGTCAACTTTGACATGTCTCCCCAACCGATACCACTAACTTTTTTCATACGTCGCGGTTTGCGCCAAGGAGACCCTATGTTGTCATACATTTTCGTGCTTATCGTTGAATACCTTAGTCGAATGCTCATCGCTCCTTAGATGGCCTCAGCTTCATCGACGACTTGATCCTCTTTTTGTCGTGGTGATGCGAACGTTGTCATGGTTGTTACCCGGGTTCTTGACCAATTAATTGGAGTCCTGTCGGTACTCAAAGCTAATCCGAATACAACACATATATGCATCTTCTTCGGGAGAAGTAACATCTTACAATGTCATTTGTTCCCCCTTCAAGGATTCTCCCCATCAAATACCTAGGAATTTCGGTTAGTTTTCGCAAACAAATCCTCAGTGACTTCAACTATGTCATTGATAAAATGACCTAAAAAATGAACTCTTGGATAGCCACAAATTTATCATATGTTGGTCGTGTCGATTGTCCAGGGTATGACATACAAAGCTTCTGGTGCAATGTTATTATGTCCCCGAAAAATGTCATCGACCAGGCAGGCTCGGTTTTATGAATTGTTGTCCTAGCTAGAGCTGAGCATGCATGACTCGCTCTATTATGATCGAATTTCTCGGGCCTCCTACCGATATTTAGGCACACCCTTGATTAAACATGCACTCTTCATACATACTACGTACATACATTGTCATGAGACAAATTGTGGGAGTTAGTACTAAGTAATTAATTAGAAATATGTTTTCGACATTGTTCCAATTATTCCCTCGTACGACCAGGGATAATTTTAATGAAGGTCTTAAACAAAACAACCAAATCCCACTTGAAGCCCAATATGGCTTCTATGATTCCTATCCATTTTCGGATAAGATTGTTTCAAATATGGTCCAAATAATACAAAGTGCGTACTTATTATTGAGCTAAAATACATTTAGATCGATTAAGATATCATTTGTGCCATGATGACCTTCTCTTTAATTTGTGTGGCCTTTGCTCATCGACCCACTTGACTTTTTCTCCTTCGCTTATGTTCGAGCTCCAAAAATTTTGGTGTATTTTCCCACTTTATGTGACCAAAAAAGCATCGATAATTTAATTGTTTAAACTTAAAATATAAATTTTGATGCACTTTACTTGCAAAATGCCAACAGATGATGCAGATTTCGTAAATATCAATTGCCCCCACACGCACCAGAGTTCAGGTTTATAATGCATGGTATTTCATCATGAGATTTGGTCAATCGTGCATCCTCAAATGGACTTTTTTTTTGGTACCTTAATGTTATTTAATGCATTTAATTGCTAATTTTTGAGAGCCCACCTATTATGTGAGTTAATTTAATTGTGACATGATATTTTCAAAAGTATAAATGGTGTTAGCTGATGCTGATTCCTTGAATAATTATATATAATCTATATGATCATTGAATAATTATACTAATTTATATAAATGATCCTTAATTGGGTAGTGGAAAATTATCACAAAGTATATATACACTTTTCACTATTACTGAATTGCTTTTTGATATTTGTGACATTATATTCTTCAAAAATATAAAGGGTGTTAAGCTGATGCTGATCACTTGAATAATTATAATTTATATAAATAAACTGATAATCAAAACACTATTTTTATCTTTCCAAGAGTTGGAAACTTGAATAGTGGAATCACAAAATATAGTCTATTTATTAATACATTACTTTTGACCAGTCTTTCGTAATCGGTTCTATGGTGTAGTGGTTAGCACTCTGGACTTTGAATCCAGCGACCTGGGTTCGACTCCCGGTAGGACCTTTTTAAATATTCTTCTCTACTGTGTTTTTTGTCCATTTTTGATTAAATTTTACAACTACAAACAAATCAAACTCTTTTTTTTTTGGTTGAAACAAATCAAACTCTTCGTGGCTCACATGTTATGAGTTTTTTTCGACAAATACATTTGGTAAAATGAGTAAATTAAAAGAAAAAATGAAGATGAGAAATTGAACAATTATGATTAGAAACTTAATAGTTACAACTTATAGGTAGTAGAAGTGTTATTACATACAATAACTAAACAATGATACGTGTGTTGCATTAGTTTAATCGGTAGAAAAACCTAGCTTAGATAGTACGTAAAGGTTGTCGATTTAAATCTTATGGAGACGGGTATCGTGTATTTACCCACCAACAGGTTTTTTGACCTTCGGGTCCCTCTTTAGGGGGTGAGCTAATGAGCTCCGAGTCTCAAGGACCCCCCGTCGAGTGTGAAGAGTTGGGCTGTCATATACCCATACGATAAATTCAAAAAAAAATAACTAAAGAACAATGAACACTATTTATTTAGGCCTTGGAGAATGGATGGAATACTCTCTCACTTGATAGACTAAACACATTAACAAACACACTCAATTATAAGGTTATGATAACTATATGCTCATATACACATACTCAGTCATAACATCGTGTACACTACTACACACACTGGGTTTTCGACCCTATTTTGGTGGTTGGTGGACTCACATATTTTGGTGGTTGCTGTGAGAAGATTCATACATACATGTTTTGTGCGTAACCTTTTTTGGTCGAAATTTTGTGCGTAACTTTTATTAACGATAAGCAGGGCTTCTACGATGAATATGGGTGGGCTGCTGGGCTTTCGGCCCATTGAGACACATGTTCGGCCCAAGTCTCGTTGCATTGTTAGGGCTTTTGAAAGACAAAATGTGTGACCGCCATATGGGTGTGTTGGACTGTTGTGGTTCGTTGTTTGTTTTCTTATATATTGGTGGCGGGTGGTTCGGGCTCGGTTCGTGTACTTCTTCGAAGATTTGGAACCCGGTTCGGGTTTAGCTTAAGCTGTATTGAGCTAGGTCATGGTTGTGCTTCAATAAGGACCCTTCTTGAATATCATTCATCTCGATGGAAGAAACATCGTTGCCGGGCTATCTTTGTAAATACCAAGAAATATTCTACATCGACCGTAAACCAATGATAGTATACTTCTAACTCGTTTCGACCTCACGCGAACGTGCAAGTTCACCGTTTTGAAACCACACGCACAACATTTGAAATTCTTCACACGTAAGGAACGGGTTTAGGTCTTCTATAAGGGTGTGTGGATACACCGAAAGAAGACCCCATGCCATTAAAAGGATCCAACACACATGAAAGCTACCACGTACCATCCGTACAAAGCAAAGCTTAACCATGAAGGAACTAAAGCGCCCGCCATTATCAACCCATATCGATCTCCTCATACTGTGAGCAATTCTAGACCCTAGAAAAGAAATCAAGTACAAAAATAAAAAAATTATAATGGTCACATGGACTGAAATGATGAGGATGAAGGATTAGTGCACATATGATACAATTAAGGTTTTGAAAGGGAAAAAGAAGATCCATCATATGTATGTGTATAAAATATGCACTTACACTACGTGTAGTCATCGGACCATCATAGGCGGAACTATATTGGGGCTGGTGGGGGCCATGGCCCCCCCAATCCAAATGTTTTTTACCATATATTGTTCATCTCTTTCGGGGCTTCGATTTGATATATTATATGTCTTAATCCGATATCTAAACAAAAAGTTATAAATACTTGAAGATTGAACATTTGTAAGCCAATTTTAAGTCATTTTCTTAGTATAAGTTATAAATTTAATATGTTTAACTAACATACTTGGCCCTCTCAATACAGTCGGCCCCCTCAATACTTCTATCCTGGTTCCGCCCCTGGGACCATAATCCCACGTTGGAATCGATTAAAATGCTACCTATTTTTTCGCTTTATTTTTTTGTAGTTCTTTTTTCTTTTACTAGTTTGCCGGCTTTATTTAATGTTACGAACGCACTTATTCTTTCATTTTTTATATATAATGCGATTGACATTTCGGTATTATGCATATGTACATGTTGCTGTGCAAAATGCTACCGGAAAGTTGTCCCCTTAAGGATACTACGAAGTTAAATTTGGAGAAATTCCGCCTCCTAAGTCCTAACAAGACACGCTCTAATAAATATTGGTGTCGAACGAGCACATAATAGACCGTGGTCACGTTTGAATTAAAGCTCACGTATATTTTAGGTACGAACGTGACCTGACCTACCTTCTAAAGTAACTTATGTATTAAGTTTGCTTGGCATTGTTCTTTTATCACTTATGGAATTCTGACCTCGTGTATTGATGTACACATAGACCAACCTAGACAAATCACATACACAAGATAAACACAACTATCATCACCCTACTTTAATTTGTTGTCTAAACATCTTTTTAAACTTGTTGGCTCCTTCATTATCATTGTTTTAATCTTTTCCAGCCATATTAGCTATGGCTTTATAGACTTTGGTTGACCTCATCCTCCACACATGCTTGCTTGTATTCCATTTAGCCTAGAAGCAAAGCAAAGGCATTTATAGATTTCCTTTATTGTCACCTTTAAGATGACTTTAGTACATCCTTGACTTAGTTTATATATTGAAACACTACACCACCTACATATATGCATACTACATGCATTTAGAACATATGCATTTGGAGGAGAAAGAGAAGGCATGAATCATATAGAGAAGCACAACTTTGTTAGAGATGGAGCGACTCGCCTGCCTCCCGGTTTCAGGTTCCAGCCTACAGATGACGAGCTCGTGTTTCAGTACTTGAAGTCCAAAATCCTTCACCTTCCTCTTCCTGCTTCCATCATCCCTGACCTCTTAAACGTCTCTAACTTTGACCCTTGGGATTTGCCTGGTATTTCATTCTCTCTTCTATCTTAATTGTTCTATATCATAACACATTAACACTGACACTATCTACATCATAGTGAACATCAAGCTTTGTGCAATAGTGAAAGCATAAGATATCATCATGATAACCTTACTAGCTTAGCTGACTCACCATAGTGTGCACATCCAAGTATAAGGTTGGATTAGTGTAACACACTTATTAGTGTATAAGTTAGCTAGCTTGTGCTTGGTTAACTTTGTTGATGAATCGCGTAACTTAGGTGATCCGGAACAAGACAAGTACTTCTTCACGAAGAAGGAAGCAAAGTATCGAATAGGAAACAAGTCGAACAGGTCAACACCATCTGGGTACTGGAAAGTCACTGGCTCGGACAAGCCTATAGTCACCACGTCCATGAAGAATAACAACAATAACATGGGAATGAGAGGATTAAGGAAAACCCTAGTGTTTCATGTAGGCAAACCTCCTCGCGGGACCCGAACTGATTGGTTCATGCACGAATTTAGCTTAACAATGCAGGTAACATGTTCTCCAATGCATACATTCTTGACATTGAGATTAAGGAAACGATTTAGGTTCCGTTCGGTAAGGGGTAGATGTTAGATGAAAGATGAAATTGGGTTGAAGGCATGTTCGGTAACAAATATTCAGCTAGATGAAAGATGAAATTTTGCCTAAATTCAGCTACCAGCTACCCCCTACCCCACAAGCTTGTAGATGGTAGATGAAGCTTGTAGCTGGTAGATGAAATTTGTTACTTTTACCGAACGGAGTCTTATACTTATGTTTTCGTCGCATATAGTATGATTTATTTGATCTCGTACATTTCGTAGGGTTGTTCAATGGAGTTGGAAGAGTGGTTGATATGCCGTATATACAAGAAGGATGGTCCAGATTATCAGGAAGATACCTTAAATCATCATCATCATGCGTCGTCTTCCTCTTCGTCATCGTCTTCAAGTAGCTCGAGTGGGATTACCGAGGTTTCATCGAGCAATCGAATGGATTTTTACAATGAAGAAGGCCAGCTACCTAATTATAATATCTACTTCCAATACTACTAGCTAGCTATTGATGATGAACTCCTTGTCGATCGATCCGTAGCATGATCGAAATCTATGTTTAATTTGCTAATTAAGAACGTACTTTGATCGATAATGATATATACATATCGATCTATATATGTTGTAAGATTGGTTGGATCAGATGTCTATGTAGATCAAATTGATTCCTATGTTAGTTATTGATATTGATACATATATATAATATATCGATCATACATAGTTAATCCATTTTTTTAATTGGAATTTGTGGAAGAGAATATTTCTCACATTGGAAAATAAAGTGAAACCACACACCATATAAGTGTATGAGTTACTTCCCCTATTATCAATTGTTTTTAGGGTGGAACCTCATGTACTCATGTGTCGGGCTTACCGCGCATATGTACACGAACTGACGTGTGAACCCCTCACGCCATATATGACCCACCGAGATTTAATAAAATTGAGACACATTCAATTCTCAACTATATGTTTCAAGCTTAACACTCTTTGATACTGTTTTTGGCTGATCACCAAGTTTTAAATGGAAATTATAGCAATTTAACTCGATATAACATGATCAAGTTAAAAAAAACCTCAATATAACATGTTAGCTAAAAACAACTCAAAAGTAAAAAAAATAAAAAAAAATAAAATCTAAAGGTAAACATAGAATCTATCACCAAACAATACATTATGATTTTTTGATATGCAAGTAATCTAAACGCCCGAAATGAGCCAAGTGTGAATTAATCTGAAATAATAATTACTTAACTTAATCCATCTCAAATTGGAATCTCGTACGCCTTTTGAGACTAAAAGGTGATGGTGTACAATGTTGAATGATCATGTGGACAAATTCAATTCTCCCTCGTACGTACTAGATAGATGCCTTGAAGAATAATTAAGCGAAAGATTCCGCCATTTTATCCACATTAGCCCAATGACAACAAAAGCATGATTTATACGCCATCATATTCAATTCCATAGTTAATTAAGGTGTACGCTTGCTATATAGGCGTGTTCACATTCAAAATCTGTAGTCTCTTGACTATTAACAAAGCAAATTAGACGATGAATATTGGGGATCGTATGGGGAATCATACTGCGTTTCATCCTAAAAAGAAAAAAGGAAATATAAATCCTTGGCATGATTCTATAATTTGGGCTTTACATGTCAATTCTCATATCATGAGGTTAAATGGGTCACACTATTTATCTTCATACCGGGATCAATTTAATAAACTTTTAAGAAATTTCTCCAAACTTGCCTTTAATTACAAAGTTGTGTTTAATTTATTGCATTAAAGTTGTGACATCCAAATGAAGGGTACGTAGTAGGACTAATTAATTAGAATCTTGTGTGACTCGTACATATGTATAAACAAACTCATGGGGATTCATAATAACAATCCAATGATTACCATTATAATTCTTCAAAATTGAAGGGATAATCAAATTATTCATGCCCTATATATAATGAGCATCCGAAATTCATGCATTACGAGAAAATCGGCGGACCTCGAAGTGGAAATCAAACCTCTAAATTTCAAACATATCTCGTCTCATCCCATTTGTTAGTTCAATTAAGCATTTGTGGATCATCTCCAAAACTATCTTCTCATACCGATCATGCTTGCATCCCTTCAAATGGGGGGCCGAAACACCAAACTAGATGCACAAAGCATTAACTTACCGACGTGGGTGACCCAACGAGCCACCAGCTTGAGCCGCGGCTGTCGAACCGGTTTCTCCAAGGATCAACTTGCCACTCCTGATCCTGAACTCCCTACCACATCCGTCGCCAATCAAAGCGACGCGAACCCTAAAGAGGAGGAGGTGGAGGGGTTAGGAAAAGAGATAGGATCATGCGAGAATGAGAATGACGGTGCTGAATACGACGAAGATGAAGATAAGGAGAGGGAGGATTCGATACAGCACCATTCCATGTCGCCTAGCTTTAAGGTGTATTGCTTGAAAACGGATGAGCCCATAGAGGAGGTGGAAGGCGAAGACGAAGATGATAATGCACATGAAAACAATAGTTCTCTTACCAAGACTCTAACCCAACAATCGTCGCACAATTCCAATTCCATTGATGAGGTGATTAACTAACATGGATTGTGAAACATTGATGGTTTATAAATGTTAGGTTTATAAAAATGGAAGAGGAGAAAATGTGTTACCATGGTATATATGGTGTTGATAATGTGGTAGTTATAGATGTTTTTGGCATGTTATAGTAAATACATGTTTTGGTGTTTAGGGTGTGATGAAGAAACCCGACAAGGGGAGAAGGAGAGGAATAAGGCTTATACAAAGAGACATGTTCAAAGGAGTTGGGACCCTTCTTCACCTCAAACCATCCCTTCATCGTCGTAGCGTTTCTGAAGGCGGTAACCACTATAATGAAGAGGTAAAACAACAACCTCCTACTTCTCAGGATGATCAAGTTGACGCGGCTAGTAGCACTCACCATCAACACCAACACCATCGTCTCCTTCCAATTCCTTGTATGTCTTATCAATCTAGCAATGACACCAACAAGAATCATGGTAATCAGCCTGTATCCATGGATGAAGGCAACACTCATCGCGTTAAGATCCATCATATCAAATCTCATCATAGTAAAACTAAAGACGAAAATATCAACAATACTTCAAATCACGATACTTCTCAAGGTGACCATGCTAATAACGACGACAATCATTCTCATCACCATCCGATGTTGCCTCCTGCGTCCCAACAAACTATTGCTCACGATGAAGACAAACTTCACCATGTTTCCGATCAAGATAGAGATCATGATGATGAGGAGAACAACCATGACGCGTGTCAAATAGATGAAAGCAACTCTCGTTGCGATCAGAATCACACTTCTGGTGTAGGTGAAGGTAGTTTAAATAGTTAGGTGTTAGTTGTGAGTAAAGAGTATGTATGTCGTTGTGTAAGTTGGTAAGCTTAGTATAAATAAGGTCATTCTAGACCATTGTAACTTGATTCATCTAAGATTAATGAAATAGACCTTAAGCTTCCTCTTTCTTGATTCTATTCTACTCAAATTGTTCTTTCATTTTTATTCAATCCGATTCATCACAAAAGCAATCATTTTAGTATTAAAGCTTGCATTTAGTTGCTGGTAGAATCGGATTGGAATATATCCAATTTGTAGGGTATTAGCCAAAATCAAGTCACTATTGTATTACTATGCCCCCTCTGGATCTCCAATCTTAAGCTTAATAATAACATCTCGAATCAAAATATAGACATTGCTACAATAATCAATTCAAGACTTGCATTAACACGGCCCTAATTCATCTCATACACCTTACTATATTAAGTACATAAAACGTTTCCCTCTTTCCAAAATTAGAAGGGCAAAAAAAAAAGTACTAAAAGAGAAGGCTTTGTCCTTGTCACAATTTCGCATTCTGGATTCCCCTCGAGGCCTCGTCTCTTTCGATCGGATCTCTGAAAGTCTCAATCGAACCCTCTCTTCCATTCTCCGAAAGCTTCATCAGTCATCATCTAACTCCAGGTATTTGATTTCTGCGTGCTAGGTCTTTACTGTTCTCTGGTCTTCCTCTGCAACCTACCCAGATTCATACCCAATTGCATAAACTCCGTGACCCAATACCCATGTCCTTTTTCTCTCCTGTTTCTGCATTTCGTTTGTATCTCTTGGTATGTGACTAGAGAATTGCTTAATTCAGGGGTGTTTTGGATCGCAATCTAACGTTTTGTCCGCTGAGTTTTCAACCCCCCTTTTCAATTTGTTGTTGATGGTGATTTTTTTGGGTCGTTTCAGGCCCTAGAGAAGAATGTCGAGGATTATGATGCAAAAGGTTGCACGTGGAGGAATTTCCTCTTCGGTATAGCGTTTTTCACATTCCTTATTTCCATGGTTTTTCTTCACTACTCGTGTAAAGAGGGGATCAGGATTTGGTGTTTGATTTTAGGTTCTGCCCATGTCTGTTATTCACATTTTTACTCTCTTTGTTTGGTTGACAGAGATTCTGGCGTATGCAACAGGCTGCTCGAGCTTTCTCATCTGGTGGAAAAGAGGTGAATTGTCTTTATAATGAATGTTGAGATTCGGAATAGATGTAGTCCAAGCTTTTCTTAGTCTCCATCTTTTTTAGATGAGTCACTTTGTTTCGAATATTGGAGTACATTTTAAGGGTTTGTTAAATTGTATGGAAGAATCCCTTCCCTGGTTGGCCAATTTGACACTGAATCTGTACTAATCATCTTGTTACTAGTGATTTACTATTAGACTCTGCACACATGACCCAACTCAAAGAATTTGTTTGAAGGCTCCCCTGTCGAATTAGTACCAATCCTTTCCCTAAACTTTCTCAACACTGAGCTAAGTTCTGTATACCTAGTGCAAATGGCCCATGTGTTGGTATTCTCTGGTTTGTAGCTGGCTTTTGAATTCCTGTTACACATATGACTTGGACTTGGAGCAAATGAAATGTGCTTGTTTTGAATCTGCAGATGAACGTCAGAGATGCTTTAAATTCTGCTCTGGATGAAGAAATGGCTGCAGATTCCAAAGTGTTTTTGATGGGTGAAGAGGTATTCAAATATGCCACTATATTCTTTGACTAATGCTTTTAAGGGTATGACAATGCTCATATTGTTAATATCCGTATTTGTTTTCCTTTTTTACATACCAGGTTGGTGAATATCAAGGTGCTTACAAGGTTAGATATGAATTACGATGCAGACCACCTTTTCATCCAATATATTTCTCTTATCCTTTAGTATTTTCCATCTTACTTGCATTGTTATTCTTCGATATAAATGATCTTTAACTTTTCCACTTCCAACAGATAACAAAAGGGCTTTTGGATAAGTATGGTCCTGAGAGAGTTATTGATACCCCCATCACAGAGGTTATGCTCTTACCTTGTTTTTTTTTTTTTTCAACTTTTACTTCTTTTCCACTGTATTAAATGATAATGGATTTTACCCAATACTAATGTTCAAGTGGATTGCAGGCTGGTTTTACTGGTATTGGAGTTGGTGCAGCTTACAAGGGCTTGAGGCCTGTCATAGAATTCATGACTTTTAACTTCTCAATGCAGGTGAGGCTTTCTCTTTTCAGATTCCATGCTTTTAGCTGTTCTTTTTTTATGTCTTCTTCAACGCTCTGTTTCTGCATTTGTAGGCAATTGATCATATAATCAATTCAGCAGCGAAATCAAACTACATGTCTGCTGGTCAGCTGTCTGTGCCAATTGTCTTTAGAGGACCGAATGGTGCTGCTGCTGGAGTTGGTGCTCAACATTCCCAGGTATAATCGAACAGCTTTAATTGAGGCTGTAAAGTTCTAGCTATATGTTTCTCTCCTGGTGAAAGGTTTATCTTGAGTGATAAATATGATGTGTTATTTAAGAAGAATATAATATACTGGATTTGTTATACTGTAAGGATAACCCTTTATTAAACTCAAATGACATGTGAATTGTCTTTCAGAACATATGATGTCCTCAATGAGATGGAATTGCTTGTTAATGCCTGGTTATGTTGAATTGCTAGTTATACTATACTGAATTACTACGTAGTGAGGTTGATGTGTACTTGAAGAGTTCATTACGTGCTATGCTTCCTTGCTTATGCATCACATTATCTTGATGCTGACGGCTTTGTTTGCTTTTTCGAATTCCACAATTCATATACTCCCTCCGTCCCCTTTTGTTTGTCCGAAGGGACAATTTGCGCGGGTTTTAAGAACGGTATAAAATAGTATGGGTAATTGAGAAAGTTGGTATAAAGTAGTATGGGTAAAATATTTGATTAGTTGGGGTGAAAAAAGATAAAGTATGTGAGAGAGTGGAATAATGGGGGGGTAAAAGAATGGATATAAATGGAAAGTGGACAAACAAAAGGGGACGCCCGAAAAGGAATACTAGACAAGCAAACCGGGACAGAGGGAGTACTAAATAGCAAGACATCAATTTGATGCAGAATGTGTTCAATTCAAATAGACATGTGGTTTTCCATTTGTAATGATTCTGTAAATTATCTTAAGTAGTGATACATCAAAGCCTCACTCTGGCATCATTTACAGTGTTATGCAGGATGGTATGGTTCATGTCCTGGGCTGAAGGTGTTGACTCCATACTCTTCAGAAGATGCCAGGGGCCTTCTCAAAGCTGCTATTAGGGACCCAGATCCTGTTGTTTTCCTTGAAAATGAGTTGTTGTAAGTGATTCGTCTATGCTGGCACATTAAGCATTTAGGTTCAGTTTTAGTTTTACTGAGTTTTGATGTGAATCATGTGGCAGATATGGTGAATCTTTCCCAGTTTCTCAAGAAGCTCTGGACCCCAATTTCTGCCTTCCAATAGGGAAAGCTAAGGTGCTTATGGGTCATTAGTTATTCGCTTTTATAACATTTTCTTATCATAGATTATATGTAATAACCAAGTGTATTTTTCTTTTAGTAAAGGTAATGTGCTTACTGTCTTCTTCACTTTGTTATAGATAGAGCGATCAGGAAAGGATGTAACATTAGTTACCTTCTCCAAGATGGTTGGCTATGCCCTTAAGGTATGTATATCACAAACAATGACTTATTTTCCATTCTGTCCTACCATCTGTAGGTTTACCTTATGAAATCGTTTTATGCAGGCAGCTGATATTTTGGAAAAGGAAGGAATTAGCGCTGAGGTACTATGCCCATCTTTTATATTACAATTCATTCCAAAATGAAAAATGCATTGTTTCCCGAGTTTCAAGCTTCACTTGTGAATTCTTGGGCAGGTCATAAACCTTCGCTCAATTCGCCCCCTTGATAGAGCTGCAATCAACGAATCTGTTAGGAAGACTAACAGAATAGTGACCATTGAAGAGGGTTTCCCCCAGCACGGAGTGGGTGCAGAAATATGGTAATATATCATGCTATGGAAATATAAAAAACTTTAACCATGAAAATTTTCGTCTGCTATAGTATTGTTGTGGAGATTGATTTGATCATTTGTCTTTCACCAGCGCAACTGTTGTAGAGGATAGTTTCGAGTATCTTGATGCTCCAGTTGAAAGGATTACAGGTGCTGACATTCCCATGCCTTATGCTGCAAATTTGGAAAGATTGGCTCTTCCACAGGTTTGTATTGCTTCAAGTCCTTAAATCATCTCTTTATTGCTTTACATTCCTTTTGAGCTAAACCTAGTTTACTGGCTACCTATCTCTATAAATGCTTCTTTTGTAAGCAGTTTATTAGTTGTGCAAGTTGAAAAGTATAATATCATTCTAAATTGATTGATAAGTTTGCCTGTCATGGATCTGGGCGTTGCTTGAAAACACTTTGATTTGATTTTGTCGAGTGCAGGTTGAAGATATCGTTCGAGCCGCCAAGAGGGCTTGCTATAGGTCAGGCTGAAGATAATCACATTGCAAGATGACTAAACTCAGCTTCTTTTTTTCCCCGTTTATGCCCCTCTCTTCCATCATAATATTGATGTTGATAAACATTGAGATTGACCACATTATAAGCAATGTGGTATTTTGAGTTATAGTTTGAAAGTGCCTGATCCCACTGATCAACTTGTCCAGTTTCTGGAAATAATGAATTTCTACTGTTTTGACAAATCAGGCCGGCACCCAAAATATTGTAAAATCTAGGGAGAATATATAAATTCCATGAAAACTTGGCGATTTAGAATTGATTTTTACTCTATTCTGCATCTTGCATCAAGGTCTTCTCCACTATTGATGCATATTCTATGTGTATGATCCCATCACAATCTCAACTTTCATGGACACAAGTTCAAAATTTTAATGCCAGACTGACACAAGATTGTAAAGTTCCTCTCGCAAATACATTGGTCTAAGATGAAGCCTAATCATGATGTAGATTTTGTGACACGAACCATGCATTATTAGCAAGATGAAACTGTTTCATACAAGACACCACTATCCATTTGCTAAACAATGGAACATCCACTATTTGTACAAAAATTTTGCAATAACTTGGAAAGAGGTCAGTGCACAATCCATTCTCATCCTGATAAATATTGCCCAGGTTGGAAGAACAAGCAAAATTAGTAGCCATAATCACTCCGAAGCTAGTAGGATCAAGAAATTCCCTCAACAGGAATGAATATTGCAAGGCAAATCCATTTGGTAGCTACTAACACTTCCATAAGATCGGCAAGTATCTATACAGTTAGGATTCTTTTTTTTTCACTTTCATGAGGGCACTATACGACAAGTCACAGCTGCTAGGCTTGTAGTTGTAAATGAGCATAAGCTTCAATCAGGGAACAAATGACCAAGGAAAAATTCACAAGAACCCTTTACTTTCTGGTACTAGAAGAAGCCTTTCCTCTCATCATGCCCAATGACAGACCAATGGATGATGGTTTAAACGCATAGAAGAGTTTACGCGATGGAGCCATATAAGGTGGTGCATCCTTGCTAGGCTTCTTAATCCTGGAGGTTCCTTCCATAGCAGAGACGCTAACGGATTTTGATTTTGATAGCTTTGGATCTAAACAAGACGAGTCGAAGGAGGAACCCGTTGGGTCAAACGAAGCCGTTCGGGTATTTGATTTTTCCATACAAAACCCGACTGCAGCATCTTGGTGGGGTGGTGGAAACTTTTCACTTTTGCTTGTTTTCCCT
Organism: Polygonum maritimum; assembly: GCA_963924305.1. NCBI lineage: Eukaryota > Viridiplantae > Streptophyta > Magnoliopsida > Caryophyllales > Polygonaceae > Polygonum > Polygonum maritimum. The sequence goes on along the minus strand of OZ002729.1, from coordinate 8,283,109 downwards.
TGTGTCTTAGCTCTCAACATCTGAATCAGAAAAGTGAAGACTTCAACTTAGTAGCAATAGAGCATCAAAAAATAAATTCATAACATACAATGGAAATCTTGAGTTTGACATACATCTAAGTTTGACTGAATCTCTGCATTGGCTTCTGGAGCTGGGACTGCTTGGGAGGTCCGATCACGCATTCTGACTCTCTTGGTACCATCATCAACATTCGCCTTCACAGCTTGACCCCTTTGCCTATATCATATGATACCAACTTTAAAGGGTGAGCCTTTATGTGAAAGAAAACCAAAATGCAAGAATGTTTTTTGCAAGAGGGAATGAATTATGTAACCTTCTTGCTGCTTGATCTCTTAATTTGGCATCCAACTCTTTGCTGGGTGGATAGTGCGGTAAACTTGATGGATCGCATGCATAAGGTTCAGTATTAAAGAACTGCAACACGATCAGATAAATATAAATAATCATCTCAACTAGCAAAAATACCTAGGCGGATGGAGAACTACATCTGCTTTCTTTGAGAAATTAACATCCATTGAAATCCAACACAGATCTCAGCTTGTTTAATGTAGATAGAGTATACAATAACAAAGGAGTAAGAGATGCATACTAAAGATCCCCTGGGATTACTGAGCCAACAGAAATGAGCATTCATATATTAACTAGCCTCATAGAGAAGTGAATTGCTTCATCTTGTACAACAAGTTCAGTAATAATATATATTTTGTAGCTTTAAACTGTCAGTAGACTGAACATAGGAAGAACTAGTGTTTCATGAGTGAATGGTAATGATGAAAATTTGCAATTATTAGAGATCGATTGATCCACCAAGTGGCAGTCTAATGAGCATAATCATAGCAATTTTTCGTATGGAAAAAAGTGTACTGACTTCACTATTCAAAGCAGCAGCGGCAGTGACTCGGTCATCAGCATCAATTGAGAGAAGTGACTCAACAAGCGGAAGAGAGGAAACCGGAAAATCCTTGAAAGTATCAACCACGCAACGCCTGTATGGTTGTTGTGGCTTAAAGAGTGTTGCATTGGGCAACTTGTATTTCTTCCAATACTCTTCAGTTGGAGAACCACACAGTTTGAATATCTTGTGCAGTTGCTCAACCTAACAACATTTTCACCAAGGACTATGCAAACGTCAACCGAAGTTCAAGTAGCCATTTAGACCATTCATTACAAGACCATAACTAAAAAACATGTCAAATAGAAACACAGTACTCTGGAAGCTATGCAAGACTTGGTGAATAAGAATATCATAGACTTGGTCCAACCAATGTATAAGGCTTGTACATAAGAAATTTCCCATTCTCTTCCAAAATATTCCAAATTGATCACATACATGCAAGAAAGAGATGAAGAAAAAATGGAGAGAAAGGTAGAATTAAATGGACATTTTCTTGAGGAGAAAATATCTCAAGGAGGCAAAGACTGAAATAAAATAAGAACATGAATTAGAAAATGCACCTCTGTTCGCCCAGGAAGTATCGGCTTTCCTGTGAGTAGCTCTGCAAGGATGCAGCCAGCACTCCAAAGGTCAACACCAGCACCATAATAAGTAGCCCCAAGAAGGAGCTCCGGAGGACGATACCAGAGAGTGACAACCCTACTTGTCATTGGTTGCTTGCTACCAGGATCATAGATGGTTGCTAAACCAAAGTCAGCTATCTTCAGATTTCCATTGTCGTCAATCAATAGATTGGAACCTTTGATGTCACGATGCAGAACACCATTTTTATGGCAATGCTCAAGCCCGGAGAATAATTGCTTCATATAGCATTTGACCTAAAAGTCAGCAGGTAAAAAAGGGTCCTCTTAGACTAGCAAAGAACAAAATTTTAATGATTCATCGAATTCCCAAATAAGATAGCATCATAGTTGAAACTACAAATGACATGTACAAGCAAATTTAGCCATAAAAGCAAGGGCACACTGGACCCAATTCCTGTACAACCATGTTAAATCATCACCCACTACAATAAGCCAGCCAAAGACAAGAAGACAAATACAATTAACTATGCAAAATTCAACTAAGTTACCAAATTTGATATCAACAGAAGTACCATTCTATAACAAGCCATGCAGTGTATACAAACTATACCATTGATCATAATTCATACAATGTCAGGAATATAGAAACTACCTGTGGCTCAGAAAAACTGGTGCCGCCTCCAAGGGACGCTGTGAGGCCGGAAAGATCATGCTCCATGTACTCAAAAACCAAGTAAAGACTACTCGACATTCTTGAAGTAACCATTCCTTCAAGCTTAATGACATTTGGATGATCAAGGCGACGGAGAACAATTATCTCTCTGGCCATAAATTTCACACTCTCTGGCTCTGCAGTATCAAACCTCACCTTCTTCAAAGCCACTATCTTCCCTGTGATCAAATCCCTTGCCTTGTACACATTACTATACGTCCCTTGCCCAATCTACAATTCCATTCATTACCCATCATAAATACCAATCAGAACCCAACAATGCCAGTCACAATCTAACAATCAAACCATCAAACACATCTGAAAGTGAGTAGACAAAAGAAAGATTAGGGCTTTCTCAAATCTTACCTTGTCAAGCTTCTCATAAGTGCTAGCCCGGCGAGGGGTGAAGTCGTTGATGACGTCGCCGATGACGGCAGCCAACCACGCCGGCCACCCACTCTGGGTGGTGGAGTGGGGGTCAAACTTCCACCGCCGGTGGTCAACCGCCGGAAAGTTCGAATGAGGTGGGGGTTTAGCAGCTCCACCTTCACCCTTCCGCTCATGCAAGACAACACCTTTCTCGCCGGCGTTTAGGGTCACCTCAGAAGGCTGTTTCTCCGGCCTCCTCCGCCGGCGTGAGTGCTTGTCTCCGGCACCGGTGGACGGCTTACTGACAGCACAGCCCATCACATACCCCTATTCCGCCACATCGAAGAAAGACTCCGGCGAAAATGAACGGAGATTGATGGTGGGTTTTGATGGGGGAGATGGAGAAAGGGCTAAAGAATCGAACTTGGTGGGTCTGGTGTGAAGTGTGGACTTTGTTTGAAAGTTTTTCAGGCTTTTGGGAAGGTGGGTCTGTTGTCTTTTTTACTCGCAGCAAAAGATAGAGGCTGCCAAATGAGAGGGATGGAACGAGAGGAAGAAGAAAGGGAACGGAACTCTAGGGAATTCAGAGGTTGTCGTTGACGAGAGAGCCAGAGGGGAAAAGGAATCTGAGAAATTCCCGGGAAGCGGGTTGAAACAAATCAAAAAAAAGGGTTGAGGGAAAGAAGAAAAGATAAGAAGAAAGACGACCAAGGATTCTTCACCAGCATGTCAACTGAGATTTTGGGTGGTAGCTTTTCAGCTCAGCCCATCCCATCTCTTCTTCTTGTACCTAGTAAATTAGGTATTTTTTACTTTCACCTCAATTTATTTACCACCAATAAGATTCAATCTTGACAAAAGATATATTTATATACGGAGTATGATTTAATAACTTAATTATGGAGTATTAGTTATTGGTTTTCAAATTTGATTTAACGTTGGGTTATATCCATATTATTATACTATAAAATTATCATTTTGGTGTAATATTAGTGAATAATTTTCTTTAAACTTTGACCTTTTGATACACTTTTGAGTAAAAGTCTACACTTGAGGAATAATATACTCTACTAGTCCACTAGCCAATAGCCATACTATAAATTCCAAATACTAACACGTGAAATTGGAAAAATGAGAGCACATAGGAGCCAAAATGGAGATGGGTCCCACAGAAGCTAAGCTATCATCGACTAAAATTTTTATACTTTTCTCTCATTAATCATCATTACCGACTATATACAAATCAAAGAGCAATTCATTTTTCAAACCATTATACACACATGGTATACAAAAAAAAAAACCCAAAAGGTTGATCAAAGTTAGACTTGTATGACCATGACGTTGCAAGGTCAAAGTTTCAGAAAATGGTGCAATTTCTTCTAGAATTTCAAACTTCACCTCAAACTTTAAGACGCTTTTAGCAGCTCTGTTGTAATTGCATTGGTTGAATTTTATGCCATTTTTCTAACTTTATATGTTAATGCCATGGTTAATTATTTTTATTTGATGTTAGTACGGACTTATCCAGAACAGGTTCAATCACACCAAAAAAAGATTCCAAAGTAAATATTGTTTCACTAGATTGGTTGGTTAGGCCGCGCACCAACAAATAATTAACAATTAATTAGATCAGTGCTATGATTAAAGGAGGATATTTGGACTGATATTCATATTATTAGCCCCTGTTTTTCGTCCTTTAATATGATGGACTCTTCTGTGTTTTGTTTTTGTGGTAGGGAAGAAACTACTAATAAGGCCACATGTCACTCCGTTCCCTGCTCAACCTTGGATGGTGAAGAAATCAAATGCTACTAATCTTTTACATGTGTTGAAATTTTAGCCTGTCATAGTTTCAATCACAACAAAACAAAAGTTGTAGCTAGGTAAGGGAAAATGATATTGTTGATGTTTTGTTTCCACATGTAGAAAGTCTATAATCTATTGACATGGTCATACATTGAGCACATAGCTTGCTTCCAACAATTATTTGTTTGTTTTCATTCCACATTGTCATTTTAGTGCATTTTTTACAAGGTAAGATCAGCCTTACAATGATACGTGGTTTCAGTAGTTTTAGGTACATTAGGTCGACCTAAAGCAGCCTTATAATCTATTTACTTGTACTTGTTGTAGGCTAATAGAAATGATAAAGATAACCATCAATTTCCCAAGGACAGTTCCATCTAACTTCAACCCAAATCGATACCACAAGTATAGTTTCTTACAAGGGCTATTTCACCTACCTTCAAAGTCTCTAACCAAATTGATCCCACAAGAATTGTGTCCTACAATCTTAAATATCCAGGGTTCAGAGTTCTGGTCATTTTGCATAAAGTCTCCCCCATTAATACTTCAGCAATCAAAATGGAGATGAGTTTGCCACATCGTCGTCTACAATAAATACATATCGCACTGATAACTTACTGGTATTGTGATTGTGGGGTCTCGTAGGATAAATCTCTAAATCTGATCATAAGAAAACCAGAACAGTCCAAATCTGTTCACTTTCTCCCCATTTTCCCAATTTATGGCTACTGAATTGTGTAAACTGAAGAGGAGACCACAAGGTCCACAAGCAGCTGTGTACTGAGTCTGTGAGAACAAGGCACGGGTTACACCTTACAACTATGTAAGCCAACAGGGTTCAATACAACTCACACATATTGAGAGGGACAAAACAAGGAAGAGTAACTACAGTTAATACTGTCTTCTCTCAAGTCCTCTCATTTTTGCAGCATATCATAACATCCTACAAATGATGCCAGATCCAGCCAAATATACGAAAGTTGAGATGAGGAGCCTGTTAGGTTACACAGTTTAAAGGGGCAACATGACCAATTCTATACCACCACAGTTTTCCTTTCTGAAATTTCCCCTTCTTTAGTTCAATAACCAAAAGGGCATTTTCAATCATTCAAAATGGGTACATATTGCCCAGAACATGTAATTTGTAGCATAGAAAGAACTAGTTAGATTTGATTCGAGACAGGGTACATATAGCCCAGAACCAAAAACACTTGTGGCGTGAACTAGCACGAGCAAAGCTTTTCAAGAGCCATGTTTTCGTCACCGCCTACTTCTTCCAGAGCACTTCTCACTAGAGCCTCCGGGAAACCCATCTCTACAAGCTTTTGTACCTACAACATACATTTACATTCAGAGTTTATCTCACTTCTGGTAAAAAAATACAGGAAAAAAAAATATGAGTTTTCTTTTCAGATTCTTCTGAAGAGATGAGTTTATCTGCTCACCTTCTCCTCTACCCCATGGGAGGATGTCTTGGCAAAAGCTTCTGTCCAGTAGCGAGCTGTGCCCAGGAAAGTTTGGTATTCTCTCAGGTACTACACAAGACCGTAGTATATCAGTATAATCACCTGAGAATGGATCCAAAAGCACAAAGAAATGATAACGTAAGAATCTTTGTTTCTGGAAGTAAAAAACCTGTTTTGCCACCACAGCGTCTTGTGGATCATCAGGTTCTGGAGCAGAAAGCAAAGCTTGTATTGACAGAAGCGCCGTCTTCAAAGTGAGTGCAGGACTCCATTGATCCTTCAAGATGTCTAGGCAAATTGCACCACTCTGGCTGCTTACATTAGGGTGCCTTGAGTATACAAAATACAGCAAAAGGTTCAGTCAAGGAAGTCTTCTCCTATGATGAGCACATTAATAAAAACTCCAACCATAACCTGAATATAATACTTGTAGTTTACAGATACAAGTAACCTAAGAAGCAGACTAAAGCAAAAATATCCAGTGAAGATATAGGGCATCTCATAGCAAAGAAGAGTTCCATTTTCATTTGCAATTAACCATCCAAGGAGCACAAAAGATCAACTAGCTATTTAGAGAGCAAGATTCCCGCAAGATCAAATGTTTCATACTAGAAAAAGCTATGATAATGACAATATTTGTAATATGTTTCTGAGTATGTTTGATCCCAACTAAATACTAATGAGGAAATAGGAATCACAGTTCTTCAATTTTAGAAACACAAGTCATTTTAAGTAAGATCAAGATTTTGAGTAAGGTTAGAATTTATTGAAGCTTTCCCTGTATGTGGATCCATCCACACATTGGAACTTGTTTTATTGGTATTTTCAAACATATCAATAGTCGTTTTGTTCACACCACGACACCACACGTGCAAAATCTCATGCATGTGAATCCTAGCTGAAACAACCATAACACAATTGTAGGTGTAGCCTTGTTTGCACAGCTACTTAAACAGCATAAAACACCATTCTATATCAAAGGACTCCCTCAGTCAGAATAAAGAATCCAAAAGATAACAGAAGCAACGAAAAATGGTCTAGCAATCAAAGGAATGTCCAATTGAAACCCAGAAACAAGTGCCATGTACAGTCCCCAAGCACATACTTGCAAAAAAGAACCTAACCAATAAGGGCCTGTTTGGTATCGAAAGGCGGAATCGGAAACGGAATGGAATGAAATGGAAATGAACCTAGTCCAATTATGAGTCACTATACATTAATTGAAAAAAATATTTTAATTTGAAACTTTGAAATTTGTGTGTCTAGAGAAGGGATGAAGGGAATGATTGAGGTGTTTTGTTACCCCACCCTTAGATTAGGGAATGATTGAGGTGCTACAAGGGTACCGCAAGGCACCTTGCGGTAGTTTTTGAATGAAAATTGAGATGACTCATCATGTATCATGATGCTAAAGTGGACTAGATTCGTTTCCATTCCATTCCATTCCGTTTCCGATTCCGCCTTTGGATACCAAACGGGCCCTAAAGATAAACGAAAAGAAATTGAATGAACTTCCATGTACACAGATTAAGCCAAGACAATCAAGTGAAAGAGGTTACATACATACATCACACTACGTACCAAACTTTTGTGGAGAAGCGCATTTTTGGTGGCTCAAAAGGATATCCATCTGTAAAGACAAACACAGGAGGCATCAGACTAGCATAAACCGGGGAAATCAACCATACATAGTAATTCAAGTAAAAGCATTTCCACATTTCATTGCCTAACATAACAAGCTTGAAAGTCTTGGACACAATTTTGGCAAAAGACCAAGACGAGCAGGCAACTGTCTACATCGGATGTCTGTTTATCACAATGACCGATCACTATGTATGGTTGATTATCAAATGACCGTTCTTAAAGATGACCAAGACTTCAACTTTCTCACACAATCCTCATCGGATGTCTGTTTTCCCTCAATTGGACGTATCTACAAACTTTAACCTGGATTACATTCTATCGGCCCCAAATTTGGAGTCATCTGAATCGCATTCGAAATGCTCGTCCGAATTCAAGCAATTATTTTATATTCAAGCACGAATTCAAACAACAATCAAAAAATGGAAGAAAAACACAAAAAGAACTCAGCTTTGAAAGCGGAAATTAGACCACGCAACAATAGAACCCTAGAAAAGGGAAAAAGAGGTACCTGGCAAGACGATGTCGACGGAGAAGGTACCGCCCTCATAAGGAGTATCGGCGGGGCCGGGGATGGTTCCGACGAGATGAGAGAGAGAGTCGGCGACGGGCTTGACGCTAATGCCGGAGACATTGACGTCCCTGTTGCACTCGTGGAGCTCCTTCTGAACCCTAGAAAAATCCACCATTTTCGTCTCCGATGGTGGAATTGAATGATCGGAAGGGAAGGAGGTGGACTGTCACTCTCCTCTGGGGGAGACTTGATGGTTTTTGGGGTTTCTGAATTCTGACACGAAAGCGGTGGGTGGGGGGAGGCTTGGGAAAGAGGGAAGGAATAATGAGAGAGAAGGGGAAAGGATGGGGGCGATCGAAAGGTGGCGGATACGCGTTGAGTGTGGCCCACCCAAGTTTTCGGAGCATCGCCGCCGTTGATTTGGGGAGAAAGAACGCAGCTTCTCGCCATTGTTTGTATTTTATTGTTTACATTTTCAGATTTTTTTATGGACAGAGATGTTCATGACTTCAGACAAACTTCGTGGTAAATGTATTAACTTTGTGGTAAATGTTCGAACCAAAAAAAAAAAAAACTTTGTGGTAAATGTATTAACATAGTGGATGAACTTATTGGTAAGTAGTAGAGGTGTCAAACAGGTCGGGTCGGGTGGATTCGGGTTTGGTCTTTTCGGGTTCAGGTTGAGTCCGGGTTCGGGTCAATCGGGTTACAAGTCAAGCCGGGTCAGGTCTTAACAGGTTGTTGTACGGGTTCGGGTCGACCTAACAGGTCAAGAATTTAAATTTTGGGAAATTCCTTTTGGTGCCCTCATGGTTTTGGCAATTCCTTTTGGTACCCAAAAAAGGTTTGTTTTCCTTTTGGTACCCCTGTATTTTGCAATTATATCCCTCCGTAACCAAACTCACACATTTACTCAAAAAGCCGTAACTCGGTTAACATAAAAAGCCAAAAAAATAAAATAAAAACAATGCCAAAAAAAAGACGTGTTTTGTAGTTCACTCTCACCAGCAATAAACCAAAAGCACGATTACGTTCACCGGTGGAAGCGAGACGGGCTACGGGCGAGGCCGACGACGGGCACCAGGCGTAGCAGCAGACCGGAGACGGTGAGACGACTTTGAGGCTGGCGACAGGGAGGCGACGGCTCGACCAACGACCAAGAGGCAAGGGTTCGACGACCGGCGACGAATCTGCACGGGACTCCAACGGCGGCCCTCGATTCGACGCTACAATACAACAATTGCTCTGATTCGTGAGGCTCAACATGATTCTAGGGTTTAGTTTCAATTAGTGAAAGTTTTATCAAAACTAGGGTTTTGATTTGGGGATAATCTAAATTAGGGGTTTTAATTTGGGGATAACGTGAGTCCTTCAAACCATTGTAATGTGTTCATGTCAACCGACAGTAAATGCAATGATTCATGCTTATACTGTTAGACTTGTTAGTTGAATTTAACAAGAAGAAGGCTGAGCTTAAATTTTGAATTTGAACGGCACTAGCTTTTTTTTTTTTTTTTTTTTGGTCAGATGAACGGTACTAGCTAGTAGGCAGTAGCTGGGAACTTGAGCTACAGGCTCTTGAACTTCGTCAATGGAGTTTTATGTTCATGAATATATCGTAAAATTAGTAAAAGTTGAGTTCTATATTCTTGGCATTGTTTTTTTTTGTTTTTTTTGCCCTTTTATGTTAACAGAGTTATGTCTTTTTGAGTAAATTGGTGAGTTTGGGCACGGATGGGTAAAATTGCATAACACAGGGGTACCAAAAGGAAAACAAATTTTTTTTGGGCACCAAAAGGAATTGTCAAAACCACAAGGGCACCAAAAGGAATTTCCCTTCAATTTTTAATGATTATTAAAATAATATTATGTTTAAATAATAATATTTAATAATAAAATATTATTTTTAATAGATTTTTATAATAATATTTTATTTATAATAGTAGATTTTATGATAAAATATATTATAATATTTACAATATAATACATTTATTCTACATATATATAATATATCGGGTCGGTCGGGTCGGTCTCGGGTTTCAACCCAATCGGGTTCGGGTTAATCGGGTTCGGTTTTTTTCTTTGCTCGCTACTATTCGGGTCGGGTTTCAACCCAAAAATTTTCGGTCGGTTCGGGTCGGGTCAGTTTTTGACAGCTCTAGTAAGTAGTGACCCTAATACCTTTTCTTATTAAAAAAAAAAACTTATAAAAAAAATATGCGACCCATACAAACAAAAAAATCAATCATATGAAAATGATTTTTGCCTAAATAAAAAAAAGTGAATTTTAGCTTTATCTAGGATAATAACTAGTATTACTCCCGTGCCTTGAAAGCACGATTATGATAACTAAAACTCATTTTAAAAATTATATAAAGTTATTAAAAATAATATTTTATTTTTAGAAAAATAATTAACGTGCAAATATTATGTGGAATTTTCGGCATAAAATGTACCAATTTTTATTTTTAGAAAACGTGCAAATATTTTTTTTATTAGAAAAATAATTAAAAATGGAAATTAGTGGATAAATATATTTTTGGAAACATTATGTGAAAATGTTAACATGTAATTTGTTTTATAAAAATAATTAAATAGAAATTAGTAGATAAGAATATCTTTAAAAAATTTGTGTGAATTTTTTTGGTATAAAACGTATAAATAATATTTTATAAAAAATTAAGATTGAATTGAAATATACGATTAAATCAAGGTAATAGGCATCAATTGAATCCATAAGTTTTAAAAAAATAAAATAAAATCTAAAACTAAAAAAACACAAAAACTAAGACTCATCTCCAAAAACTAAAATTTTAAAAATAATATGATTGGATTTTTAATGAAAACGCAAAAGTTTTTTAGATGAAGGTACGTTTTTGTTTATATCTATTTATTATATATAATATCTTCTTAATGTAGAGTTTTAAAACCACATATTATCATAATTAAGTTTAAAGTAAGTGTTTAAGAAATAAGCTTTATTCATATTAGATATACTTCCCGATCATAAATTTGTATATAAACCACATACATACATACCAAAGTTTTACAACTATTGTATAAGGAAACAATAAAATATATAACATATTAGATAGATTCTAGGTTAAAAATATAACTAAATAAAAATATATCTATTGAAAATTATAAATAGTGAATTTTCATTATGTGTACAATTTGGGATAGATTTTTATAAGTTTCTGATAGATAAGCTTAATTTTAAAGAAAATAATACATTTTGTAAATTTAGATTTTGCAATACGTTTGATTTGGATACAAATCTTCAAGTTGTAATTCTATCTATCGGTGGCAATTTTAATTATGTAATGTCAGATCAGTAAGCTTTTCTATATGTACTTGCATATATAACTTATCTGTATCATATGTCCAAGCAAAAAGTAATATGTGCCTATTAAAGGGACAATTGGAATTAAGATTTTGATCAAGAAAAAAGTACCGATTGAACTGAAATTAAGATTTTGATCAAGGAAGATTTTATAAAAAAATTAAGATTGAAAGTAAAATTATATTAAAAAAAATTAAGATTGAAATTGAAATTAGTAGATAAGAAGATATTAAGAAAATATTTTTTTTTAATTTATTAGGTATAATATTAAGACTGATTTTAAAGTGTTTAGTAGATAAGAAAAATATTGTATAAATTTTAACTTTTAATTTTTTTAGAAAAAAATAAAAATGAAAATAAGTAGATAAGAACAAAGCTAATGTGGGGTCTACAATCGAATTTCAACCAATTAACCAAACTACATTTGTTTAAATAAAGATGGGTGATTCGGTCTAATGAGAAGTTGACATGTGTTGTGCTAAATATTATTTTTAATCTCCGCTTTACTACTTTAGTATATAGTTATGATTATGATAGGACCGGGTTCGGATGATGAAATATCCTCTTTGTTCTATTCTCGTTTTGATTTGTAATCCCCATACCCTCATCTCAATGTGTGTATGAAACCAATTATCCTCGTCCTTACCCCCATTGGGTCTGTGTAGACTATACTCATTGGGGATTCTCCATCTCTATTGCATTTTCTTATAGACTCTCCTTGATTTTATTCGTTTTAATTTTCTATAAAAAATCATAATTTTTTAGTTATTTTCTTGAAAGAATAAACCGTCTCATTTGTAACTTAAATCTAAATAATACCATATAGAAGTGTAGAACAATAACATAATTTAATATAAATAAATTTCAATTTTGCTATAGCTAATAATAAATTTCCCAATAAGGATCCTCTGGTTATCCCCAACAAGGATGGGTTTAGATAGGGTGGTTTGCCCCGTATCAATCCCCATACCACCAAACTGTCCAAACATATACCTCTAACGATCGAGAAATTCCCGTAGGGAATGGGGAATCCCTGCCCTATTGCTATCCCAAACTTTGGGGTAGTTCAAAGATCCAAATCGCATGTTTTTCCTTTGTATCTCGAAGGGTGTAATATGTGACGAGCTAGTGTGTATTATTATTTTATCCAACTATATATTCCATTTTACTTGATTGTGTATGATATTTTAATGTAAGCTAGTGTGCATCATGGTCTTATTATGAGTTTGCATTTTTCTACAATATGTGACGAGCTACTATGTGTTACTCCCTCCGTCCCATAATGTTTGTCCAAAAGGACGGTTTTTGCGGTTTTTAATAAGAGGTGTAAAGTGATATTGGAAAGTGAAAAAGTAGAATAAAGTGGGTAAAAGATATGATTGAATAGGGGTACTTTTGGAAATTTATAGGGGATAAAAGTTGAAAAGAGATAAAGTAGGTGGAAAAGTTGGATAATGGGGGTAAATTTAGAGATTGAATAGGGGTAAGGTTGGAAAAAGTTATTGATATAAAAGGAAAGTGGACAAACATTTTGGGACGACGGAAAAGGAAAGTGGACAAACATTATGGGACGGAGGGAGTATTATTTTATCCGACTATATACCTTTTTGATTTTTTTTTTTTCGATCAGAATATACCTTTTTTTTTCATTGCAGAGCTACTAGCTCGAACAAGTCAAAATTAGGCTACCTTTTAGTTACAAGGATAACCCAGATCATCACGTCGGATGATTTTTAAAAAATCAAGCAGCAAGGGTTGTTGACTCAACAAACACCTTGATTGTGTTACAGATAAATGTGAAATCGATAAGGACGTAGGATGAAGCGGTAGAGCTGCATTGAGACTTTGAAGATTGATTTGTCTTCTTGCTAGGAAATCAGCAGCAACATTTGATTCCCTGAAACAATGATAAAAAACCACCGAGGTAGTAGTAGATAGAATATTCCTAATGTCAGCTAAAATAGAATGAATTTCCCAAGGAACTTTCCAGGTTTGTTTTATTGAATTAATTACAATCAAATTATCTCCTTCGATAATAAGATTGTTAATATTAGAACAGTCAATGCTTCTAAGGGCGTGGAGAAGGCTAGACGCTTCAGCTTGAACAATTGTCATGGGTGGAAGTTGTTGACGGCCTAAGGAATTGATATACCCATTGTGGTCTCTAAGGATGAACCCAGTATGAGTTGATCCAGTTGTAAGCCTGGATGCATCAAAATTTAACTTGGACCATTGAGTTAGCGGTTTTTTCCAATTCATATTATTTTTCCTCTTCGGTCTATTTTTTATTTTCGTATTGGTATTTTGACAGCCTTCCCAGGCTAAAGCACCTGAGAAGGCTAAATCAGCTAGAATCGTCTTTTTAGTAATTCTAGAAGGGTCAAAAATTTTAGCATTTCTATGTGCCCAAATGAACCACCAAAGAAAAGCAAGGAATGTTATATGGTCATTATTTTGAAATGTTTGTTGAATATTTTGGTTGAAATGACCATGTGATATAATTATGAAGTTGTAATTTAGCAATTTTTGCAATTTGAGTATCATTGACTTGGTAAACGGACAATGAAAAAAGAGATGGTTCAAGTTTTCATCCTGCATTTCACAAAGTGAGCATAAGTTTGGAACCGAGTTATGAAACCGATTAATTCTATCTGTTGTTGGAAGGCAATCTGCACAAGATTTCCAGAGGAAGTTTTTGATCTTTGGCGTTAGTTTAGATTTCCAAATCCAGTCAAAATCAAAGCTGAATGGATCCGAAATTGGCGTTAATAGAGACATAGTTGATAAGACCGAGAAATTCCCATCTGTTGTAGACAGCCAGATGAGGCGGTATGTTGTATTTGTTCAGGGAATTCTAATTGTTGCTATAATATTGACTATTTGTGATGGTAATATTTGTTGTAGCAGTTGTATATCCAAGTTTTTATCTGGGCAGATAAAATTTGAAACAAGAGTATTGGGATTCGAATTATCAATAAAAGTTGATAGTTGTATGTCCGGAATCCAAGGATCCGTCCAAAATTTAATAGTTTCGCCATTTCCCAAAAGCCACCGGAGGCCTTTAGTAAATGTATTTCTGGTGTTTAGCAGTCTACCAAATTGCTAGGAGCAATTATTTTTATTATAATCAAATAAGGAATCATTCTTGAGGTATTTTTTCGTAATAACTTGGACCCAAATATTTTGAGGTTGAGTAACAATTTTCCAAAGTAATTTCATTTGCAATGATATATTGATATTTTCAGCTGAGTGGAGACCGAGACCTCCATTTTGTTTGGAGGAGCAGATACGCTCCCAACTGATTAAGGGATGGTGATTTGGTGTGTATTTGTTCCAAAAGAAAGATTTACAAACAACATCAATTTGCTTGAGCACACCTTGTGGGAGCATAAAGCTTTGCATTAGATAGTTGACTTTGCTGAGGAGACATGATTGGATAAGGACGACCCTACCCGCTTGTGATATTGAATTTGCTTTCCATTGAGAGAGTTGTTTTTTAAGGTTTGAAACGGTAACAGAGAACATAGATATTTGAACTCTCCCTTTAAGGATAGGAATTCCAAGATATTTTTCCATGGTAGACGTAATCTGAATGTTAAGTATACTGGCAAGGGTAGTTGCGGTTGGTTGTGCAATATTGGCTGAGGTTTGTAAAGAGCTTTTGTGATAGTTAATGGATAATCCTGATACAAGGGTAAATTTTTGTAGAATGGTCTTAATATGTTCCATATTTTGTATAGTAGCATTTCCAAAGATTATTGTATCATCAGCAAAGCTAAGAAAAGGAATAACAGCCCCATTCTTAGTTAGCCTGATTCCTACATGGTTGGGGGTAAGACTTGCTTTTTGTTGAAGAGTACGAGTGATTCGGGCTATTTTGTATGAGTTAACTCTTGTATTTTAGAGCTATATTCAATGTGTTTAGGTTAGAATTTGTGCTAATTGTAATATCTAGGCCGAAGACACAAGAATTCAAGAATCAAGAGTTTTAAGGCGTTTTGAGCTGTCTGCGCGATATCACTTGCTTGCAAAGGCTATATCTTGAGCTACGGAGGTCGGATTGAGCTCATTCCGGTACCATTAAAAAGCTAACTTCAAGAACTTCAATTCATCTTTTTACACCGAAGTCAGATTCGAAGCCGAAAATGGTCAAAACAGCCTCCAAAGTGACACCAGCGATTTTGTCGGGATACCGCGACCGCGGCCTGGGCGACGCGACCGCGGTGGCCGCCGAGACAAGTCTTTCTTCTCCGTTGCGAAAGCGCGGGCGCGGTTATGGCGACGCGACCGCGGCGATGCCGAATCCGAAGCGGGCCGAAATCTTTCTATCTTGTTTCCTTTTCTATCTTTTGCCTCTTTCCTTATCTATCTCGGGGAGCTTGTTCCTTGGGCTATATAAGGAGGAGCCAGCCTTAGGTTTTGAGTATCTTCTACCTCTTATTCATTCAATTAATTCTTTAGTTTAGTTTAGTTTTGGAGAGCTAGTCTCCATGGGTTTGTTCAAGGGAGAAGCTCTGATGTATGAACTCGTGAGGTTTTGGTAATTGATTTCTATCCTTTGGTTGATATTGATTCTCTTGTGCTTCATCTTATGAATGTTTATTGTTTCTCTAGGAGTAGCTAACCTATTGAATTGATTTATGTTCTACTGTTTGATTAGGTTTGGACCGTGGACAAAACTAATATGTGAAAACAACTTAACCTAGACCTGTTGTCTATGCAACTAGGATTAAGAAGAGAATTGATTGTTTTATCTTGCAATTGACTCGTAGCTTGATTGTTTGATATTATATCCTGCATATCCTTGTTCTCTATGCTAATTCTAGGTTAAGCGTCCTTGCCTAGGGTTATAGAATTGCTTGGACTGTGGACTTGCGATTGTTAATGATTAGGATAGGAATTAACCTTAGGTGTGAATGAAATCAATGGATGAATCTATGATCGAGTGATTATTTCATGAGTGGATCTTTTGAATGAACCTGCTTCCTATCTATTTGTTTATTTGTTTGTTATTTGTTTCTTAGGTTGTTTAGTTTAGATATCTCTTCAATCCCCCTTCTCTTTGGTTGATAATTTTATTAATACTAGAAGCCTTTAGTTCTCTTCGGTTCGACCCCTTACTTGCTTACTATACTAGTTTGTTTGTTTGGGTTATTTATCTTTGATCTTGGCACGACGACTTTAGCCGAGTCAAATTTTGGCGCCGTTGCCAGGGACCTTAGGTTTCTTTCTAGTATTGATATTTTTATTGACTATGTAAAAAAAAAAATCGGGCTAACATGCAGGTACTAGGTTCGAAAGAACGTTCTGTGCTTGAACCACGCCCGCGAGTGCGCAACCGCGGTCGCGTTTCGAATACAGAAACTCCCGACGTACAGGTACTAGACACCGCGGTCGCGGTCCACAAACCGCGCCCGCGGTGGTGATGTAGTTGGTCTCGAAAAAAAAGAAAAAAAAAAGAAAAAAAAAGAAAAAAAAAAGAAAAAAAAGAGGACTACTTGGTCCCATTCTATCTTCTTCCTTCCATTTATCTTTACCATCCATCTATCTTTCCATCTTTCTATCTCTACCATTCCATATATCTTTCCATACCTTCTATATATTCTTTTCATCCATCTTTAGATTTCCATTCTTTTGGCTATGTTCAAAGCCTAAGTATGGGGGAGCTTTGTTCCCCGAATAGCATCATTGAGGTTCGAGTTCAAGAGTTCACACATATCCCGAGAAGACGAACCCAATATCCGAGGGCCACGTTGAGCATTCATGTTCGAGGAGACGTCCAAGTTCGCAAATCGCTCAAGGTCGCGCTCGCGCTACCCGTACCCCGCCCGCGGTTGGTTCCCAGAGGATGATGTTGCTTACAATGTTGAATCCGCGCCCGCGGCCCGTACACCCGCGCCCGCGGTTTGCCTGCAGAATGGTGATTCCAAAGCTTTTCGTCCATTCTTCTACCACCTTTGAAGAGTTCTTCCATTCCACCCCTCTTCATCGATTGTGAGTCTTCTGATATACCTTCTTCCTTGCTTCTATCCTTTCTCTTTGCTTCATTGAGGACAACGAAGGATTTAAGTATGGGGGAAGGAGTACTCGCATTCGCTTATCCTGGTTAGCTTAGTTAGTTGATTTGCTTCAGATTTTTTATTTTCTTCTTTTCATGGAGCACTTGCACCATATTTTTTGCATAATAAAGAAAGAAAGAAAAAAGAAAAAGATAGAAAAAGCCATAAAGATTGAAAAAAGGCATATAAATCCTGGGATGAGTCGAAAACCCGAAGGGGCGGCTCAGGTAATAAGCAGGTAACCCGGACCAGCATTAGGCTGGGGTAATATGAGGTTCATGAGAGTTGTGAGTATTTGTCAGCACACCCTTTTGAAAAATGAAAAGAGCGGTTAGGTGAAAACCCGAAAGGGCGCCTAAACAGAATTGAGCGGTAAAATTCGAGTGTTTAGGATCATTCTTGCTTGGGGACTTTGGGGCTTACATGATAGATTTGGGTAGATCCTAGGTTGCTCTTTTATCTTTTTAGAGCTTGAGTGTTGTATATTGTTGTGAGGTGTGTGTTTGAGCTTCATTGTTTTATGCTCATGATTTCTCTATATCTTTGGGTTCGGGTTGTGAGTTGAGTGTTTTTATATTCCCTTATATTTTCTGAGATTTAGATGTGTTGTCTTGTCATATTTTGTTTGAGCTTACTCGAGGACGAGCAAGATCTAAGTATGGGGGAATTTGATTCGGGCTATTTTGTATGAGTTAACTCTTGTATTTTAGGGATATATTCAATGTGTTTAGGTTAGAGTTTGTGCTAATTGTAATATCTAGGCCGAAGACACAAGAATTCAAGAATCAAGAGTTTTAAGGCGTTTTGAGCTGTCTGCGCGACAACACTTGCTTGCAAAGGCTATATCTTGAGCTACGGAGGTCGGATTGAGCTGATTCCGGTGCCATTAAAAAGCTAACTTCAAGGGCTTCAATTCATCTTTTTACACCGAAGTCAAATTGGAAGCCGAAGATGGTCAAAACAGCCTCCGAAGTGACGCCAACGATTCTGTCGGGATACCGCGACCGCGGCCTGGGCGACGCGACCGCGGTGGCCGCCGAGACAAGTCTTTCTTCTCTGTTGCGAAAGCGCGGGCACGGTGATGGCGACGCGACCGCGGCGATGCCGAATCCGAAGCGGGCCGAAATCTTTCTATCTTGTTTCCTTTTCTATCTTTTGCCTCTTTCCTTATCTATCTCGGGGAGCTTGTTCCTTGGGCTATATAAGGAGGAGCCAGCCTTAGGTTTTGAGTATCTTCTACCTCTTATTCATTCAATTAATTCTTTAGTTTAGTTTAGTTTTGGAGAGCTAGTCTCCTTGGGTTTGTTCAAGGGAGAAGCTCTGATGTATGAACTCGTGAGGTTTTGGTAATTGATTTCTATCCTTTGGTTGATATTGATTCTCTTGTGCTTCATCTTATGAATGTTTATTGTTTCTCTAGGAGTAGCTAACCTATTGAATTGATTTATGTTCTACTGTTTGATTAGGTTTGGACCGTGGACAAAACTAATCTGTGAAAACAACTTAACCTAGACCTGTTGTCTATGCAACTAGGATTAAGAAGAGAATTGATTGTTTTATCTTGCAATTGACTCGTAGCTTGATTGTTTGATATTATATCCTGCATATCCTTGTTCTCTATGCTAATTCTAGGTTAAGCGTCCTTGCCTAGGGTTATAGAATTGCTTGGACTGTGGACTTGCGATTGTTAATGATCAGGATAGGCATTAACCTTAGGTGTGAATGAAATCAATGGATGAATCTATGATCGAGTGATTATTTCATGAGTGGATCTTTTGAATGAACCTGCTTCCTATCTATTTGTTTATTTGTTTCTTAGGTTGTTTAGTTTAGATATCTCTTCAATCCCCCTTATCTTTGGTTGATAATTTTATTGATACTAGAAGTCTTTAGTTCTCTTGGGTTCGACCCCTTACTTGCTTACTATACTAATTTGTTTGTTTGGGTTATTTATCTTTGATCTTGGCACGACGACTTTAGCCGAGTCAACGAGTCAAATATTCTATACATAAAACAAATATGAATGGAGACATCGGGTCTCCTTGGCGAATACCACAAGAGGGGGTAAATTCAATTCCTGGTTCATTATTGACTAAAACCGACGACGAGGAAGTAGTAATACATGTCATAACAAGATAGATCCATTTTTGGTGAAATCCGAACTTAGTAAGTACAAGGTAAATAAAATTCCAATTGATTTTGTCGTAAGCTTTTTCAAGATCTAATTTGATGGCCATCCAACCAAGACGCCCTTTTTTCTTTTTGTGGAAGGAGTGAATAATCTCGTGAGCAATGAGTACATTATCTTGAATCAAACGACCTTTAACAAAGGCACTCTGTAATGGGTGAATAATCGAAGGCAGTATATGCTGAAAACTGTTTGACAGAACTTTAGTGATAGCTTTACGAATTGTATTGCAAAGACTAATAGGTATATAATGATTTATGGAGTTTGGTGCATCAATTTTTGGGATTAAAGTGATGAAGGTTTTGTTTGCCGCAGTCAGCATTGATCCCGAATGGAAAAACGCAGCAACCGCGCGAACAACCGACGTACCAACAGTCGGCCAATAATGTTGGAAAAATTCAGCTGTGAAACCATCAGGTCCCGGAGTTTTGTTTAGAGCTAGGTCAAAGATAGCCGCTTTGATTTCAGATGGCAAAGGTTGTTTCGAAATTGAGATATTATCTTGGTTAGAGATGAGAGAAGGAATTAAGTCCAAATCTTGAGGATTGATAGGCATGTTTGAGTTGGAATGGAATCTGGAGGCTAGCTCCGAGGTAATGTTTACGGATATTGAATCGTGATCTGAAAGAGTCAGCCCATCATGTGTTTGAAAACTCGTAATGTTTTGTTTGAATCTTCGAATTTTCGAAATTGTTTGGAAGTATTTTGTATTCTTATCAATATTTTGTAAATGTGTTGTTTTGGCTCTTTGCTGCCAGAACTTATGATGAAAGTTCATTAAAGCATTATACTCCCTCCGTTTCACAATAAGTGTCGTTTTAGCTCTTAACACAGTTTTTAAGAAAAGCAATCATTCACTTTAAAACTTACAACTTTTTCTTAATCTTACCACTCATTACATCTTTTTGACTAATGAATGAATAACTTTAGTCAACAAATACACATTCCAATAAAAAGTATCATTACTCACCCCTAATTAATCACTTTGAAAACCTAAAACGACACATAATATGAAACAAATTTTAAGTGCTAAAACGACACTTATTGTGAAACGGAGGGAGTATTTGTTAAGATGTTGTTGTAGTTTGTTGAGGATAGTTTGGTTATAAGGGTCACGGAGTAAGTCATTTTGTAACTTTTGCAGTTGTCTTTCAGAAGTCTTGAGTTGTTCAAAATTGTTATTAATGTAACGTTTGGACCAATCTTTAGAGTATTTTTTGAGCAATTGCATTTTCATTGAGACTTTGAACATAAAAGAGCCTGAAAGTTTATATTGCCAAACCTTTTTACGAGTTGGGTATAAGATGGTTTATCGATCCAAGTGTTTTCAAAACGAAATGGATATTTAAGGAATTTCTTTTTGATCCCTAACTCAAAAGAAATAAGACAGTGATCAGATGTTGTAAAGGGGTGATGGTGTATTTTAAGAGCGGGTAGAGATGTGACTAGGTCAGAGTGAATCAGAACCCGATCAAGCTGCTCAAAAGTATTATCTGTTGATGTTGTATTTTTCCTCCAAGTAAACGGGAAACCCGAGAAACTCGTGTTCAGCGCGTTCATTTTGTTTTGGAAGCCTCTAAGGCGATTGAATTTGCTTGGAGACGGGGTGACACCCCCGAATTTGTCCATGGGAGAATCAATTTCATTAAGGTCCCCAATTAAGAGGAACGGTAGACGGTGTTGGGTAATATCAATTCTAACGTGGTCCAGAAAGCAGGTTTATTTTCTTCTCGAGACGGTGCATAAACAAAGATAAGGAGGTACGGGTGGAACGGATTGTTGACTTTCATGATGATTTTATTAGCGGTTTGCATAACGAGGGTACATGATTTGGTGAAATTTGTTTGGTAAATGAACAAGGCAATGCCTCCTTTGGTACCATCCGAAGGAGATGATATACATTGATGGAATCCGATTTTTTTAATAATGACATCCGATGGTGGTGTATCTGATTTTGTTTCTACTAAGCATAAAAATTGTAATTTGTGTAATTTTCGTAGGAAGGCAATTTCATCCCAGAAATTAGGCCTCCTAATACCCCGTACATTCCAAAATCCACAGGTCATGAGAAAGGTTTTAAAAGTAACGGGTCATATTGAAGTGTCAAATAAATTGTCATTATCCCTTGCAGGATTTGTGAGAAATGAAAGACAAACATAATACTCAAAAAACGCAAACAAGTAACACAACACAACAAACGTCAGCCAAGTTGATCCCCTCGGCACTTGAGAAGAAGCAACTGAAGCAACCTGTGCAACAATATATCAGAGCCCTGAATCTGTAAAGAGGGAGGGCTGAAGAAGTAGTAAGGTGGATAATTTTTAAATTAACCAAACTGTGAATCAAAGATGGAAACTGAAAAGGTAAAAGAACATACATAATAACAAGGTAGAAGTCCTTAAGGTTACACTCAGAGAGATGAACAATTTGATACATTAGATAGTTAAAGTACAAGTGAAGCATTTGGTTGACAGAGTTGCAAACAACCGAGCATCCAGAAAGCAGTATACTTATGAGAAAGAAGCAATGTCTGTGAATACTTAAACTGCAAAACAACAGCATATAATTTGTGGTTAAGTAATGATTTAAGGTTAGGGAGATATTGAAGAGGAGTAGTGCACACACAGTACCATAAAGTTGATATTGACTTGATGGACAAGTTAAGCAAGATACTGAGAGATCAGCAAACCAAAATAGCTCACAAAACAGTGCTGGATCATGAAGAAGAATGACAGAATTAGGCAGGTATAGCACATAAATTTCATAAAGAGTAGGCATCTTATGGTAATTTAGGTAGATAGGAACCCACCTAAGATCAAGAAGGCAACAAGAAGCATTATCACAACAAGTCTTTGTAATGATTATTTGGTAGCCGCTTAAAAAAGCAAATATTGCATGCAGATTCATTAAATATGGGTGAAGAGGGTAATGCTCAGATTTAATACTGTAGAAAAAAGGCACTGTAATTTCAGACTTATAAGTTTGTATACCTCTTAATTTGATATAATGAACCTGATAAGATTTGGTAATCATCTGTGAAGAAGTGAAATTGATAAAATTGCAGTAGAAGGATTTATGAGAACCAAATTTGGTAGAGCATAGAAGAGAGTTACCAGTGTGTTCCATAAAAACTCCCAGAAAGAGGAAATAGTTACAAAAAGAAGTAAGGATCTGGGGACACAAACAGAACACAAGATGGTAAGTTGTTAAAGTGAATTGAGTGACAGTGGTGAAGCAATCAAACATACAAACTAAAGTGGATGTTAACATATCATTCACATGGCATGGCAACAACAAAGTTGATATGATAAACAGTTGCTTAGAAGGAAGAATAACATTAAGGATAGTGAGATGTTTGAGAGCACTTTTTAAGTTGAAATGGTAAGAGTTGTGACCAGTGATCGAAATACACAGTAGATGGAAATTGCAGTTTTGTATGTTACATAACCTGACAGGCAATTCAGAAGGAATTTGAATGGAAATTAGTCGGGTGATAATACATAGTGTTTTCTTGATGGTTTCCTGGATGCATAGATGGGATTAACATGTTTACAATTGTAGTTAGATATGGATTTGTAGCCGTAGTGGCCTGGATAAGGTTCATGCAAGTTTTGTAAAGATGGTGAAGCATAAGTTGGAAATAGATGTTTTGAAGTCTCAGAGAGATCTTATGTGAACACAAAAGGATCCCATTTTCATCATCTGACTTTTGTAGCAGCTGCAGTTGGAGCATAGGTAAAGCTTCAACCTCCCGGAAGAGAGGGAGCCTACACCAAATGACAACAGAGTACTGCAACAGTAGTAGATCATAGCAAGTGGCCCAAGCACTTATCAACACCTCGACCCATGCATCCATCCATAAGGGAGGAGGCATGAGGAGCACTTGATATTCCAGGCTTGTATTTGTCATAATTTGTTTCAAATTGAGGATAGGAGAAGGACTCCCCTCCCCAAATGGTATTCTGCAATTGTAATTCCAGAGGTCAAACAAGTTTGCAAGCAAAGTGTTATAGCAAAGGGTCATTCCAGAAGGCATGTCATTTAAGTGGTCAATCACACCAGATTGGCTCTCAGAGGTATGTACCAACCTACAGGAATGTCCTGAGACATCCCTGGAAGGGCAAATACCCAA
This sequence comes from Polygonum maritimum, assembly GCA_963924305.1. NCBI lineage: Eukaryota > Viridiplantae > Streptophyta > Magnoliopsida > Caryophyllales > Polygonaceae > Polygonum > Polygonum maritimum. Next base: position 8,259,379 of record OZ002729.1, on the reverse strand, counting down.
GAGAAGAGAATCCAGCATGATAAGTTTCTTATAAGTGGTAGAAAGAAGCAGCTTACCAGCAGCAAAGCAACCACTAACAGGCGACCTTACCCGCCAGACAACCAAATTCCAAAGAAGGCAAAGGTTCATTTTGAGAGCAGGCAGTTGGAAAAAGGTCCCATGGAACTGTAGGCACAACCAAGAACACAGTAGTAGCAAGGAGAAACCTAAAGAGTTTGCTTGATAAGTTTATAATGAGAATGAGTTGCACACTCCATTACAATTGTAGGATCTGTGTTAGTACTTCAGAGGTCGTCGACACCTACGATGTCGGCGACCAGAGTCAACAATTTATGTTTACGCAGCGGAATTAAAATACACAGGAAAGATTACGAAATACCAGATTGACACAATGATTTAGAGTGGAAACTCCTTGTAGCCAACGTGCTTGCAAGGAGAAAAACCACTTGCCTTCTAAGCTTCAACTTAGAAGGACTTGAAGAGCACTTCGCTCGCTATATTGATTTCTGGGGCTACAAAAGGTGTTCCTACTTCAAGATGCGCATCCCACGCTCCGGCGAATCCCACGCCCTCTCTTGCAAGTACTCTTGCCTTTTATCTCAACCCTCACTCAATACAACTCGCTCATACTCAACCTTCCTAAGGACCGAATCCCACGATCCTCCTACACCACACACTCGCACCTAATACAAGTTTTTCTCTTGGCTCTCTTGGTTCCTACAATGTACCCACGAAAATATATATAAAGAACCAAGAAGATTGCTGCACAATTCATCCTTTTTGCCCAAGGAATGAATTGTACACAATCCATACAAAATCTTTCCTTAAATAAAATCCTAAGCCATGATAAAATCATCTTCAATATCTTCCTTGATCTCTTGATGATTTTCCATCTTTATGATCTTGTCCTTGCCTTAAACGAGCTACTGAATATGTTGTACGCAATTTCCATAACAGAAAAACACGTTGTTTCCTTTTCTGAATTTCCGCACGCGCTTCGCTTCTGGAAACTGAGGTCGGCGACCTCTCGGCAACCTCTTCGGTTTGGAACCATCAAAACACGAACTCGGTTTTCTAACAAATTCCCCCTTTTTGATGGTGGCAAACACTCATCTTCTCTAATTTGAATCTGGGGTCTTTATTTACCTGTTCAGCATCTCAAACAAATAATCTACAAAGGCAAGCAAAAAATATTTCTCCTTAACTTTTCAAAAGTTCCCCCTAAGTTCAACATTCACTTGAAATTCAGCATATCCCCTTAATTAAGCATGCAACCCTCAGCTATTTCCCCCTTTTGGCATCATCAAAAAAGATCATAAATCATGGAGAAATAAGCAAGGCAAACATATTAGCTAATATAGGCAAAAGCATGCAGAGACCAAGTCAGCGACCATGCAAGCATGGCAATGTCAAACAGAACGCACACAGCAAGAGTATTAATATCTTCCAACCATATCGAACTTAAGAAAAAGTTTTAGAGAGAGGAATAATGTGGTAGGGATAGAAAGAAGGATAGTGGTAAAGTCAGAAGTGCACCAGTCGACGACTAAGACATAACTCTGTGCGTTTCCTTGATGTCGTCAACATCTTCACCAACATCTCCTATCAGCTTGAGCATCTGTGTCATTCCCTTTGCCAGCTCAAGAATTTGATTCTTCATCTTAGCATGCAGAGTTGACAACTCTTCCCTACTCACCCATCTCTTTTTTTTTCATTTTTTCGGCTTCATTTTTATTTTCTCTCCTTTTTTTTTAACTCCATCAAACGAGTCCAACATCTTTTGGACTTCACCTTCTTTCGACAAGGAAACTACACTCCATTTGATATCAAGATCTTTTCCTTCCAAAACAGCACATGCACTTTTGCACTGATTAATCGGCGACAGCAGCGACGTCGTCGACTCCAAAACGACTTTCCTCACAAGTTTTTCAACACTTCACCTTTTCTGAGCACAAACCTGAAAGAAACTGCCAAGTCGTCGACCTCAATTGACACACATGAGAAGTCGTCGACCTGTACCTGTTCTCACACTTCTGAACATAATCATCAGACTGAATGCACTATGACAATTACCACCTGGAGTAGCTTGGGGGTTGGGTCACACCGGGTGGTGTCAAAGCAACCCAAGCGAAAAAAAAATAATATTTTGTGGAATTTGTCAATCATGTTAATAAGTCTCAGTTTAAATAACACAAACAAACAATATGGGCTCATAGAGACTCTCAAGCATGATAGGTCGGGGACAGCTATAGAATCAACCATCATTTGGGCTTATAATGTGGGTTCGGGGGTCATCAGGTTGATTCTTTTGGACTCAAAGAAAAAGTTCAATATAATTGCAAGCATAATCACAACAAGTAGGAGGTCGTCAACATGCACACACAAGCAAAGTGAATCATCAATCAAAGCATGATTACCCTATTAGACTTACAACACATAAGCATGTTATTCTCATGATAAACAATCAGATTTCAACCAGTCATCAAGGGGTAGCATTTAAGGTAACAAGTTAATCAAGAGAGATCATAGCTAGCTCCATGTGAAGTCGTTCAAACGGTTCACGATTTAAAGCCTTGGTGAAAATATCCGCCCTTTTTTCATATGTCCTGCAAAACTTTATAGACACCATGCCTTTCTCCACATGTCGTCGACCTAGTCTGGGTTGGCAACATCCTTGAATCTTGGAGATATTACTGTCAGATTGAACGTCAATGACGTTCTCAACAACCTCTTTAGCTTTCTCAAAGTCGTCGACTTCTTCGACCAACTCATCATCTTCTCCAACCCTCTCTTCGCCTTTTTCTTCCTCAACCGCCGGTTCCCTTGGCGGTTCCTCCTTTTCCTTCTCCGGCTCGGGTTTTTCAACCGCCAAAGGAATGTCGCCTGAAACCGCCAGATCTGGGGCGATTTCCGACACATTCTCTGTCGGAAGAGGTTCGGGTTCGGTTATGGGTTCTTGTGGAGGGGATTTGGGCTTGGATTGAGGAGATTCAGGGGCAATGGGGTCGGGATTTTGAGTTTTGGAGCTTTCGGCTATGGCGGGTTCCGGTTGGGTTTTCTCAATTAGGGTTTTGGCAGCGAGTTTCTTCAACTCTTCCTCTCCAAGATGGGTCATGAGAAGAGATTGAAGTTGCTCGGGGGTGAGGTTTGACAATGGGGACTGGTTTGGGGAAGCCATTGACGCTTGGGTAAAGCTTGAGAGGGCGGTAATGACGTTTGGGAGTTTTTGGGGAAAAGAGAGAGAGTTGACAGGATAGGTGATAGATGGAAAGAGGAATACCTTTTGGGGGTCCTTTTATTGAAGTACAATTCCACAATTAAGGCAACTGCAGATCCACTCGAGTACATGATCCCGTTAGAAGATCTTCCCTTTCCAAAAATTTCAAACTGAAAACCTGTCAAATATTTCGCCCCAAAATAGCACGTGCGCTTCTCGCACAAATTGGTCGTCAACCTTGTCGACTACCTCAACTTCAAACTTTCTTTCCATAAACCTGAAATCTGACAAATTATCAACTGCAATTGACATATCTGAAGTCGTCAACCTCAAACCTGTTTTCTCTTGAGTTCTGAGCCTGTCAACAACCTTACTGCGCCTTGACTTTCTTGATCTCACTGCTAGTCAAAGCGTGATGGAGGACTTTCTTAGCACGCTCATTCTTCTCAAGCTTTTTGAAGTCAGCATCACTGTACTCCGTGACTTCTTTCTCCTTTCCATCAGCTTTGAGAATCTTTTCGGGGCCTATGCATATGACTTTCCAAAGCTGGCCATCAAGAGAGCATATGTGGGTTCTCATTTGCTTTGCCCACCAATCGTACTCTCCAACCTTGAGAATTGGAGGCTTCCAGAAGGAGTCACTAATAGCGGTGTTGGTGGTAGACATCTTTCCTGCAAAGTACTAGCAAAATCTAGAGCCAAAGCTCTGATACCAATTGTAGGATCTGTGTTAGTACTTCAGAGGTCGTCGACACCTACGATGTCGGCGACCAGAGTCAACAATTTATGTTTACGCAGCGGAATTAAAATACACAGGAAAGATTACGAAATACCAGATTGACACAATGATTTAGAGTGGAAACTCCTTGTAGCCAACGTGCTTACAAGGAGAAAAACCACTTGCCTTCTAAGCTTCAACTTAGAAGGACTTGAAGAGCACTTCGCTCGCTATATTGATTTCTCGGGCTACAAAAGGTGTTCCTACTTCAAGATGCGCATCCCACGCTCCGGCGAATCCCACGCCCTCTCTTGCAAGTACTCTTGCCTTTTATCTCAACCCTCACTCAATACAACTCGCTCATACTCAACCTTCCTAAGGACCGAATCCCACGATCCTCCTACACCACACACTCGCACCTAATACAAGTTTTTCTCTTGACTCTCTTGGTTCCTACAATGTGCCCACGAAAATATATATAAAGAACCAAGAAGATTGCTGCATAATTCATCCTTTTTACCCAAGGAATGAATTGTACACAATCCATACAAAATCTTTCCTTAAATACAATCCTAAGCCATGATAAAATCATCTTCAATATCTTCCTTGATCTCTTGATGATTTTCCATCTTTATGATCTTGTCCTTGCCTTAAACGAGCTGCTGAATATGATATACGCAATTTCCATAACAGAAAAACACGTTGTTTCCTTTTCTGAATTTCCGCACGCGCTTCGCTTCTGGAAACTGAGGTCGGCGACCTCTCGGCAACCTCTTCGGTTTGGAACCATCAAAACACGAACTCGGTTTTCTAACAACAATACTATATACATTTGCTTACAAAATGATGCATGATCACGGGCTTCCAAGCGAGGAGCTCATCAAGGGCATCAATGGCGGATTTGGCCTTCTTCATATGCCAACCCACGACCTTGCTAGGCCAATCATATCAAGTTGATCTTGTACGTCATAGAATTGGATGACGGTGTGAGCGGCGATGCGAACTAGGTGATCGCGAAGACCCCTAGTGGTGCAAACCTTGTTGTGGTGATCCTTTTACTTTGTCGCGAACCATACAATTCGGCAGCCGTTGGGGCATCGGCAATTGCCTTAGCACCCACACTCCCGAGAGTCCCCCTAGAGTTCTGATCGTCAAATCTTCCTTCACACTGCCAGCAAAAAGAACATGCTTGTCAAAAAATGCTTATTTAGGGTTTTGGAAAGATGGTGAGATGCTGAATTTCATTAGATTGTTGGAGGCGTAAACCGTGGTAGATCTGTCCGAATTCTCCCATTATATGAACGTGCCTTCTCTTCTCATCAACAGACAACGTCTTCTCTTCTCACTTACATTGCAACTATTAGCTTGTGTCACAAATACTAGATTCACTTGCACCCCGCAAGTCTTTAAGTTACATGTGGTGCAAGCAAGGACGGATACATGGGTGGGCTGGGGTAGGCTCCAGACCACCCTTATTTTTTTTAAAAAAATAAAATGTATAATTTAGAATTTTGTTGATAAAATTTGTCTATTTTTATAAAAAATAAAGCCTAAAATCTTGATAAAAGACTATGATCAATCAAAATTTATTCTTTTCTTTATAATTGTATATAATTTCTTTATCTATTTACTAATTAATTACTTTTTCAATTTTATTTAGAGGTTTAGAAAACTCTAAAAACACTGAAATTTTTTAAAAATTATTTAACTATTTTTTTAATTTAATACAGCCTACCCTGAATTCAAATCCTGGTTTCGTGCCTGAGTGCAAGTATTGGAGGATCATTTATGCCTTAAGTCTTTGACTTCCGATGGAAGGTTGAAAACTCTTTTGCAGGACTGGTTCTGCTTTGTGTTCGAGTACATGGATGTATCTTCGATCATTATATAAGAGAGTTGCAAGACTTTTGAAGATCCATCATCTCGGTAGATGAAACGTCAACTTTCTATGTCACATACACCCAAATAGGTTGACTGGTGCATATCACACTATTTTTTAGTGTCTTACTCGCTCCATTTTTTAACTGTCTTACTCGCTCCATTTTTTAACGCATTTTATTCTTTTTATCCGAAGATTCGTAAATTTCTTGATCGATCCTTCTCGCCTTGTGTACGAGTCTTCTATTAACCTTCCTAGCCATTCTCGATTCTGTTCCACGACATCTCGGATTACCCATTCCAATTCGGTTTGATAAACCCAATTATTACCGACTATACTTTAGAGGCTTAATTACAAATCATCACGTATCTTTGTGTTTAACCTTTTAAATTGGTACACCTAAAAGTAGCGGTAAATTCTACAGTACTACAGTTAAAAGGAAATTCAGATGCAGGGGATTTTTAGGTTACGAATTTACAATTGAATATTACCGACACCGTTTACAGAGCTCATGTGACCGCGTCGGGGTTTTCGAAATATTTTTCCTTTGAGATTATTATTATTACAATAAAATCTTTATCTCTTCTCTTCATCACTGAAAGAAGAAAAAAGGGTTTGCGGGGTTTGCCACTACCCACCATTCTTGCTTTCTTACTAGGAATTGGGAGTTTTTTACCAGTTGAGAGAAAGAGAAAATGCTCGAAGGATTTAGAAGAATGAATTGGCGAGCAACTAAGAGATAAACACATATAAAAATAAATAAATAAATAATAAAGAGAGTGTGCAGAAGAAGAAGAATTCTGAAGACCCAGCAAGAAGATTTAGGAAGCCAAGCCCACCTCTTTCCCACAAGGAAAGTTATAAAGTTGGGACTTATCTTCTGCCCAAATCAACATCCTTCTTGGTCGATTTTTTCTCCTCTTAACAAAAAACCTCGGAATAATTTGCGTATATTAAATAAGCTGGAGATTTGAGCAGGGTTTATTAATAAATTCCGATCATTTCATCAATTACAAGCTACAATTTTCTCTCGGTGCGTTTTTCTTCTCTCTCTGTGTGCTCATTTTTGCGTTTGATTTCTTCTTTGTTTGTGGATGTTGGATAATCAGCTTGAGCTGCCTGATTTGCTTTGATTGCTATGAAATTGAGGGGTTTTTGTGCTGGTCACATTCGGATTGCAAAATCACATGTTAGATTGATGATCAGCTTCATACTTTGGATCATTTTGGTCCTGATTCCATCTTTTTCTTATCTGGTGGGTTGATTGTGTGGTAATCTGATGATGGCTGGGAAAGATAAAACAATCTGGTGGCCTTGTAGCTTAGGCCTTGTGAGGTTGAGAAATAGAAATGAACTTGCTTTGCCTGCACAATTCATTTCACCTGCTAATTTCTATTGGTTTTATCTTCTCTAGAACCCCCATTTCCTTTTATGTCTCTCCCAGTGTGATCACCATTGTTTTGAGCAAGTTTTGAAAGACACTACTATCATATTTTTTAGCTGATGCAGCTATGAGCTTGGCTATGTTGAGTGTTGAATAGCGAAAATGAGGAGATTTATGGGGTTAAGTGCTATGTTTGATATCAGTGAAGGATCTGGTTAAAGTGGTCAAGAGATTGGTAGATGGCTGTTGTCCGTTTCTTGATTTCTAGAGTGAATAGGATAGAGTTTTCCCAGAAAAGACACTACTTTCATTCATTCAGATGTTTAATTATTGCTTCATCTTTGGCTGTCTTATGATATGGTTTTTTGTTTTTCAGGACGGGGCTCTGGTTTCTAGAATGTGCAACTTTGACCTCATCTCTTGCTGTGTCGAATACGAGCTCTCTTACTTGAAGTTTTCTGTTGGCCATCCATCGAATTCTCTGATGCCAACTCTTGGGCACAGTCTGCTTGAGGAGATTATACCTTTGGTTGATCGATAGTTGACTGGATTCAGTGCAGTATTGTGGGAGTAATGCCAACATAGAACTAGGATTAATAAGTAAGGTTACGTTTCAGCCACTATTAGGGAATTAAGTGTTCATTCAATCTTCAATCCAAAAATGAAAAATCACTAGTAGCTGTTGTTAGTACTCGGTGCCCTTCTCAAGTGTACCAGCTTCTAGGGTAGTTAGAATTGGATTAGTCTAGAGTAGGAGAATTTGAACTTTGTGCTTCGGAAATGGGGTTGCCTCAAGTAACAACCAGTGGTAATGGTGAAGAAGCAGCTGCTTCTCAAACCACAGCTGTACAAACTCCTCATCGTTTGGTTAGCATGAGCACTTATGGTGCTAACAGTATGCATGGAGCAAGTGTGTGCAACAGAACATCTGGCCATTTACCATTCTCTATGTTAGGAGATCACCAAAGAGAATCTCCAAGAAGTCGTTCAAGGGAAGTGGATTCTGCAAATGTCTCTAAGGATGGCACTTCTTATATGTCCAGCCTTAGTATTAGACAAGAAGATCCAATTGGATGGTTTACCAGTACTAGTGGACAGGGAGTGCATAGTCATAGTCCCCTAGTTAGGGTAGTCGGTTTTGAATCAAAGGAGGTGAGCTCATCAACCAACATCTTTCATGCCAAGGAGACAGATTCTGCTCCGCTTTCAAATGATGGAGACACTTCAGGAAACGAGATTGAGGGGATTGGCTCATCAGCTAGGAAGAGGATGTTATCTCCTATAAATGGTATGCTTCATCATGAACAGTTCAATGGGGATACATTAAGCATTGGAAATAGTGTTTATCGGGCTAGTTCACTGGTTGGTGGTGATAAACGAAATATTTCCTTGCTACAAGAGCACAAGAAAGCTCACATTAGCTGCTCCGGTTATAAGGATTCTGCTGTTTGCTACTCGTTTGATGATTGGGAACTGAAAAACTCACCTGATCATTTTGAGATGAAGCCTGGCACTCTCTGCAGTAGCCCATTGCTTGGAAATCAGCAACTTTTGCATCATGTAAACAACAGCCCTCAATTTGGACGTGTGAATAGAGGGTTGTCTTTATCATTAGAATATACTGTCTCCCCTCCACTATCTCTTTCTCCTCTTGGTAGAAAGTTCCATGAAAGGATACAAAGAACCCGAGGGTTTGACAATGCAGAGAAAGATTCTGATTGTGAGCATCTAACATGGAAAGATGTTCAGCAATCTCTTGATGGAACCATCTCTGAGATTTTCCCTTCTAAGAACAGGAAGGAGTTGATCATCAAAGAGCATCAGATATTGCCTAGTGGCAATGATTTATTTACTTCTGAATTCAGGCATGATTTGAGATATGATACAACCCCTCCTTCCCCAACTACTAAGTTGGGAAGGGCATTAGCTGGATTGCCTGTTAGAAGGTCCTTGGTTGGCTCTTTTGAGGAGTCCCTTTTGTCTGGTCGTTTGGCATCAGCAAATGCTAGCAAGGTTGGCATACATTTGTTTTCCTTTCTGCTCTGTTTAATCTTATGCATGAACTTAGTAATATATTCATCAGTGTATAATACACTACATGATTAATGTTTTTGTTGATGTGCAGAAAATTGATGGGTTTCTTGCCATACTAAATATATCTGGCGGATCGTTCTCGCCAAGGCCTCACAAGCTTCCATTTTCTGTTACGATTGTGGATGGAGAAAATTTCTTATTGTATTACTCTGAGGTTAAACTTGGGTCACGCAATGCATCAGAGAAACCTGAATCCCAAAAAATGAAAAGAAGTTTGAGTATTCATGATCCACCTTCTGAAAAAAACAGGTTGCGTGTTCCAGTGAAGGGCCGCATACAGCTGGTATTTGGTTTCTCTTAGACTATAGTTAATTTTAAAGTTATGGAGACATCATCAATTGATTTTGCTAAAGCAAGATCTTCTATCTGATTAGATACATAATTAATATGTGTGAAATTCAAATAGTTAGTTGATTGTGCTATGTAGGGAGTTCATGCTACTCTTGCAAAGAGGAAATGCCAGCTTACCCATTTCATGCTTGTGCATAACATAATATCGATTTTTTGTTGATTATTGGTTGCTGACAGAGATGGGATTCTGATTGCTGTAATTGCCCATTTTGCAGGTACTCAGCAATCCAGAAAAGACGCCAATTCATACTTTTCTTTGTAATTATGATCTGAGCGACATGCCTGCTGGTACAAAGGTATAATTTTGAATTGGTTTGTAACTGTATTGTGACTTTAGTTTGCATCCCTAAACTAAAGTGCAAAATTATAATATACCATGCTGTCCGATGTGCATGCCAGCTACATACTTTTGCTGATTGATCTTCTTTGCATGAGATGTTGCGGAAATGGTTAATTTTAGTTGCTTGAATTGCCCTCACAAGAAGGGGAAAAAGAAAAGTGACATCATTTCTATCTTGCAACATTCCTTTAGGTGAACTAATTACATTGGGTTTCTTACATATTAGTACACAGTTATCCTATTCTATATATTAGCTATGTGTTCACAGCTTCGAACATTCTCCTGCTTCCTGTTCCTTCATGGTAGATGACCCCACTGATCTGCTTCTTGATAAAATTTGGCATTATGTTGAAATTGGCAGAATGGCAACTGTAAATTATAAATCATTCCAATTGCTTACATTAGTTTGACACTAGATTAGGATGTCACATCCAACTTGTAACTTCTTTTTTTTCTCCATAAATTAGACATTTCTTCGCCAAAAGACCACCCTAGCTTCATGTGAGAAGAGTTCTGCATCAAATGGATTACATAGTAACGATCTGTCCACAGCATCAAACAATCCAAATGAACTGTTACAGACTGCAAGAACCCAAGATCACCAAATACCACAGATGGAGTCTAAAAGAGATACAAGAACTACAGAATCTTTATCTGGTGAGTCTGATTTTACTAGGACCCCAGAGAAGAAGAGTGACAGTAAACCTGTACATAGCAGTCCTTCAAAGGTCAATGAAAGTGGTAGCGGGAATGGTGCTCTGCGCTACGCCCTTCATCTCCGGTTTTTATGCCCACATCCTAAGAAAAGTTCTAAATCCATCCAGAGATGCAAATCCGATCCGTTCTCTGTTCCATCAGAGAACAAAAGTACTTGTGTTGACGGAGAAAGACGCTTTTACTTGTATAGTGACTTAAAAGTGGTCTTTCCTCAGCGCCATGCTGATGCAGACGAGGGCAAGGTAAAAAAAATGATTAGTTTCAATACTTGGCTAGTCTTGTAATTGCTCTTTTCTTGCACTGTTTTTGCTCACAGTTTCTTTGCATGATGATTTATCTTTTAGCTTGGATTTATGTGAATCTTTGATAGCTCTTTCCCTATACTTGTTCACTCACCTTCTCGGCTAGTATGAGTCTTTTGACCTTTATCTTCTACAAGCCATGGAGCTCAAGGCTTTCCCATTTTCTTGCATGGACATGTAAATTGGTTTGTTATGAGCATGCTTTTGAGTAATGAGTAATGACTATTGTAATGTTTGTTGTGGCATATGCAGTTACATGTAGAATACCATTTCCCATCAGACCCTAAATACTTCGACATCAGTGAGTGAACGACGACCGTCTCAAGGTAGCAAATAAGTGCTGTTTGTAAATAGATTTACCTTCCCTACTGTGAACATTCTTCAGAAACTCTTCTCAGATTCTCAACCAAACAGAGGCAAACTTCTCTGTGTTTTCAGCTGTACATAATAGCTACTTCCCTCCCAACTGTTTTACAAATGTCTCTATTCCAAGTTCCTTACACCAGCTAATCAATCAAATGCTTCCAAGTTTCTTGTTTTTACTTAATGATGGAAAAGGAGCTGACAAATAAGTTCATATAACAATCAAATTAAGGAACTGAACCTGTTAAGCATTAGGGTAAGAATAGACTTTTTAGGGTTTGTTGGGCAAAGCTATAATTGCTTATGTAAATATCATCTAACTAGGCTTAGTACATTTGGAAATCTCTCTGGATGAAAATTCCCATTTGTTTTTCCATTTCCAAAACTGTGTATGGTAACTAATTGCAGTTAGAGGTGTCTATATCATGTGATTAGTGATTACCCAGTGAAACCAAACCATAAACCCCCTCGGTTGAAAACGCACTTTTCACCAGGAAAAACACACACCCATTTGGTCTCTTGGAAACCAAAGCACACCCATATGCTTCAAATGTGAAATGCAATGCAATATAATGCGTTATCAAGTGTGATCCAAGCGCATATGAAATGCAATGCAATGTAATGCATTATCAAATGCGATCCAAACGCACCCTGAACGCGCGTACTCGTCTTCAACCGTCTTGCCTTTGTAGCTTCGGCCTCGGTTTGGTGGGTTTTCCAAAGCTAGTGAGAATTACAACCGTAATGTTTTTGCAGCTTAGGGTTTGAGTTCAGAAACCCATACAACATGGATGATGTAGGCATTGCCTCTATCTCAAAATCAGTTGTTGGCAAACCATAAATAGCACTAAGCATACCCCGACCCAAAAAATAAATAGCATGGCTGGACCCATTACCTATACTGACAAAAACATTACGGTTGCCAACGCGGGTCAGCCCGCCTGCCCGCCCGCCCAAGAAAATGGGCGGATATGGAAAACGTTTATAGCCTAGTACGCCGGGCCAATCTTGCCCGGATATTATAAAGGACCGGGTTTGGTCATTAGTATAAAGTCCTGCCCTTTACCTGGCCGGATATTTTTATAATATATTAATTAAATTACTAATTTTCTATATCATATATCATTATATATCAAAAAACAAAACCCTAGATATTTTTACTATATAAAATATTGTGGATGAATGTGTGTTAGTGTGTTGGATTCTTGGTTAAACTTATGGATGAATATTAGTTTGCTTAGTTTTAGGTTAATATTGCTTAGATTTACAAATTTCATGTTCACAATTGCAGTTTTTTTAAGCTTAAAATCTTAGTTGAAAATAAAAATGGGCGGCCAGGTGGGTGGCCCGGCCCACCCCTGTGGGCAGATTTGGGCAAAAATATTGGGCCCGTTGGGTGGGCCAAAACCCGGCCCAACCTTCATCTTGAGCTGAGAAAATGAGTCAAACCCGGCCCGAACCCGTGTTTGATCAGGTTTATACCGCAGTTATCTAGTTGTAGTCTGGCTTTTCACCTTACGATATCCTAAGAAAAAACCACGTTTTTTGTATATAAACTACTACTCGGTTCTTTCATCCCGTAACATATGTGCAGTTTCTAAATCTATCGTCCAAAATATTTGTCGGCTTTTTAAATCCGCTCACTCCCTCACTAGATTAGTTTTTTCTTATCCGTTGGGTTTTCATTTTCTTGTTGAACCTCATGTTGTTTCCACTTCCTTTTTTGTTTGATGATATTCAGGCCCGTCCACTATGCTGTACAAACTGCCCAATGGAACAAAGCCTCCAAAAATCCAAAATTATAATATATTAAAAAATAGTCCATAATACACCATTGGCAATTAGTATAGATGGTGAGGCCCTTTCCTTACAACACATTTGGACAGGTGAAATACATAACCGGCCAATAACCTCAGTTTAGCACCTCACCATTTTTTGTACCGAGAGTACCTAAGACCATCTGCCATCGTAAGATATAACTCTTTCATCCTCTACATATACATTTTACATGTCTCCCACCATAAGCTAAAACACAAGTTCCAAAAAAAAAATTAGCAAGTGTGCACAGTAACTACGGTATTTGCCGTATGAAGTTGAAATGTTATACTCCCTCTGTCCCAGGGAGTTTGTCCAAAAAGCAATATTGCACTTGGATTAAGACAACTCACATCATGTACAGTTTTTCATCATTGCAAAAACTAAACAGCTGTTTTTAATTGAAATTAAGTGGGAACAATCTGTGTACTACAAATTCAAACCAATGAAAAACAAGAAAAAAGTCAAGGAACCAATAAGATTACATTATTCATTTTCACAAGGATTGCTGACATGGCATGCCAAATCTCTTACACAACACATTTTTACAAGGAATTACAGATCTGCTATAAATACAGATGAAACACACGAATGCACAAACATTTAATGCTAAAAAAACTCTTCTCTACTTCATTGCTTTGCTCTAATGGCTTCAGGAGTGGAAGTTAATGACTTGCCTTTTCCTGAAGGTGAAGCCCCACCACAGCACCCACCTTTTCCCTTTGATTTAAATGAGCCAGCACTTGACACAGAAGAGGTGGCAGGGCAACACACAGCAGAAGAAGGGAATCAGATGCCAGCACATTCTCATCAACAGCCATCAAAGTCAAAGCTCAGCAATGAGAAGAGATTCCATGTTCTCTTGAGGCTTCTGCAAATACACACAACATCAGGTGAGCTATACAGGAGTCAAATGACAGGGGTTGCATCAGAATTTGGCATTTCACCAAGGACAGCATCAAGGATATGGAATAAAGCCAAAGCTCAAATTGATGCAAACCAGAGACCAAATGTCAGCAACAACTATCACAAGTGTGGGGGCCAGAGGCAAGAGGTGAATCAAGCAGCAATCTCAGCAATAAGCATGGGAGACAGGACATGCATAAGGGATTTAGCAGGAAAGCTGGGGATATCAAAGAGTACAACACACAGACTTATCAAGAGAGGACAGATCAGACCTCACACAAATGCACTAAAGCCAGGTTTAAAAGAAGCCAACAAAACAACAAGGTTGCAGTGGATACTGAGCCTACTAGAAGGTGGCACACCAGAGACAAAGAGGAAATATTATGCAATGTATGACTTTGTTCACATTGATGAAAAATGGTTCCAACTAAGCAAGAAGTCTCAAAGATGTTATCTAGCACAAGAAGAGAGGGGACAATACAGAGCAGCTAGTTCTAGCAAATTCATCCCCAAAGTCATGTTTACAGCAGCAGTTGCAAGACCAAGGTATGATGCACAGGGGCAATGCACATTTGATGGTAAAATAGGAATTTTTCCATTCACATATCAAGAGCCAGCAAAGAGGAAATCAAAGAACAGAGCAAAGGGGACAATGGTTACAAAACTTATTGAATCAGTCAATCAGAAAGTGACCAGAGCCATGCTCATAAATCAAATTGTTCCAGCAATCAAGGCCAAGTGGCCCACACAAGCAGGAGCTCATCAAGTCATATTCATTCAACAAGACAATGCAAAAGCACACATAGCACACAAGAAGATCCAGAGTGGCAACAGGTATATCAACAAGATGGATTCACTTTCATTCTAACACAACAACCACCAAACAGTCCAGACCTCAACATATTAGACTTAGGATTTTTTAGAAGTATTCAGTCATTGATGCACAAGAAGATGCCAAAGGATGTTGATGCAATGATGGAAGCAGTGAATGAAGCATTTTATGAATTGGATCCTAAGACACTAGCCAATGTGTGGATGTCTATGCAATATGTTATGAATGAAGTTCTAAAGTGCAAAGGGTCAAATGATTATGACTTGCCACATGTAAACAAGAATAGACTAGAGCTCCTAGGTACACTACCAATCCAGGTTGAAGCCCCTATGTGGGCTATTCAAGAGGCATGGCAAATAGTGCATGGACCAACAATGCAAGCAACTGAAGAACCAACAATGCAAGCAAGTGAACCAGATCAGGAGACAGAAGACAACAATGCAGCATACACTCAGGAGATAGATCAAGCTTTTGAAGAC
Source organism: Polygonum maritimum (assembly GCA_963924305.1). Taxonomy (NCBI): domain Eukaryota; kingdom Viridiplantae; phylum Streptophyta; class Magnoliopsida; order Caryophyllales; family Polygonaceae; genus Polygonum; species Polygonum maritimum. The sequence continues at coordinate 8,243,982 of OZ002729.1, read as the reverse complement.
ATGTATGGCTTTGTGTAATGGACTATGTGCCATGCCTCTTACAAGTAGAAGAATTTTTTGAAAGCAGAAACAAGTAGAAGAATGTTTTGAAAGCAGAAACAAGTAGAAGAATGTTTTGAAAGCAGAAACAAGTAGAAGAATTTTTTGAAAGCAGAAAGAAGTAGAAGAATTTTTGGAAAGCAGAAACTATGTAAGTATTTTTGTAAGTATGAAAGTATAAGTAAAGTAATGGAATGTATGCAAGCTTTTGGGTATGAATGAATTACATGAATGAAATCATATAAAGTGCATTTCAGTTTATGCAAAAGTAGGAAAAAAAATAGGAAAAGTAATCTCAGATATCCCCAATCCTTCATTGATGTAATCCACCCACTCAAACTTCATGTGTAATGGCATGCCAGAGTCTACATAGACTGGCTTCCAATTGCATATCAAGTTCAAGTGGGAATGTAGAGGAAATACATCTCAGTTTTGTATCATCATTGATAAAAAAAAGAAATGGAAAAAAAACCTCAGGTGTCTCCACTCCATCATTGGGGCAACCCACCCACATCACCATGACATACACTGGCGTGCCATAGCCTAGATAACAGGCTGGCTTCCTTGTGTATGCCACAGTGGTGGGAATGTAGAGGCATTTCCCCTCAAGTTTGCTAGCATCATCATTGGTAAAAAAGAAAATTTTGAAAACAAAAAAAGCATGACATTCATGTATGCAACACAAGAAGGAAAACAGACAGCATTCAAACAAAGGAAGTGTAAGAAATTGAGCATGGAACAACAATACAGAAGACATGGAACATGCACTCAACAATACAGAAGCATGGAAGCATGGAAAATACAGAAAATAGGCATGATATAGTCATAACAGAAGCATAGCAACATGAAAAATTAAGAAAATAGGCATGATATACACATAACAAAAGCACAGATTCAAGGAAAAATACAATAAATATGCATGATATAGTGATCACAGAAGCATGGAAGCATGAAAAGTATAGAAAAAAGGCATGATATACACATAACAGAAGCATAGAAGCATGGAAAATTAAGGAAATAAGCATGATATAGACATAACAGAAGCACAGAGTTAGGGAAAAATACAATAAATAGGCATGATATAGTGATCACAGAAGCATGGAAGCATGAAAAACACAGAAAAAAGGCATGATATACACATAACAGAAGCATAGAGTTAGGGAAAAATACAATAAATAGGCATGATATACTCATCACAAAAGCATGATATACATAGAACTCAAGCACACATAGGCATGATATAGTGATCACAGAAGCATCAAAGCATTTTCAATACACAAAAAGGCATGATATACACATAACAGAAGCATAGAGTTAGGGAAAAATACAAGCAACTAACAAAGGTATTCCAATGTATTCTCAGTTTTACATCTCTTTCCTTTTTTTTTTTGTTATTTACACTCATACCCTTTTAAAAGCAACTAACAAAGGTATTCCAATGTTACTCCTTTTTAATTTTAGGTCCAATTTTAATTTATCCTTCAATTTGATGTTAATAAATTTTATTAATGATAAAAATTATACCATTAATAATATCATAGTAAGCTTGTTAATTTGAGCCTAATATTCAATATATCGGATTAATTTTTAATTTAATACATAAGCATTAATTAAGGTTGCATAAAAAGCATATATTATACATTATAAGATATGACAATGACTTCTTCAAAACCTTCTCGGATATCAACTCCGAACTCGGAAAAATTACCACGCACACTTATGCAAAAATAAAATAACAAAACAATATGAAAATATAAATAAACTAACAATCACGACATTTTAGTATTCCGGCAAATTATTATCATTTCTCCTATGATACCCCATCCAGCCATATCCATTACTTGTTTCACCTCCATTGGTATCATCGAGTTGTCGTGATTCTCCTTGCACGCCACTTGAACTGGATCCACCACTTGCTCTATAATATGAAAAAATAGCGGTTATACAAAAGCCCGAAAGAATATTACCGTTGGAAACTAGCCGTTACATATATAATACATTATGATCGTAGGAAAGATTTTCATAAAACACAAGCCATGCATTGCACACATTTTAAATTAAAAACAATTATATTTATATCTATCTATAATACTATAAACTACAGTCGGAATCCGCAATGAATGCTCATCATTTTATCACTATCTCAATGTTTTCATGTGGTCTGCCCCATTATTTATGTGGAAATTACATTTCTATTAATGTTGTTTAGGGAGGAATCGGATTACAGCACCCTTTGGCATGTCACATTCAATAAAACATGTAATAATGGCAAACGTTAAAATGTTAAAATATGTAGAATGTAAGCCCTTTGGCCTACCAGCTCCGTTAAAATGTTAATTACGTTCTTCTTTCCTTCTGCTCGCCGAGGCCAGAAGCCACCATCTTTAAACTCGACTGCTCGGAGCTCTCCAAGAACGTCGACTGCATCTCCCACATGCTCCGCTCCGCTGTCTGCCTCTAGGCCTCCTCCGCCGCCGTACCAACCTCCTACGCCTACGACCGCCCCATCCGCTACATCGCCGCCGACGTCTCCCTCAACCTCCACGGCGCCCTAACCCTAGCCCGCAAGTGCCGGCGCCGCAGCTTCCTCCGCCGCGTCGTCGACATCTTGACCGCCACCGACTTCCGCAAGTTGTTCTCGCTCCTCGATACCTCCTCCGCTGGCTCCTCACCATCCCCGACCGCGACGCCGCCGGGGGCATCATCATCTCGCTCCCTCCCATCGCCAGCAACGACCCCATCCTCGCCAGGGTCTGGTCCTTCATCTCCATCGTCCAGATTGGCCAGCTCAGCGACCGAATCAAGGCCGCCAATGAACTCGCCTCCCTCGCCTTAGACAACGACCGCAACAAGCCCAAGGTGCCACTCGCCCTTAGAAGCCCATGGTCACCGTCAAGGTACACCAATTCGCCTCAATTCCTCTTTGTATTTGAAATCCGCCGTCGACGGGGTTCGTCTGTAGGCGTCAATCCTCAGATCGCCATCCAAACCCCGTCTACTCAATTGTAGGTTTTCATGTACTTATCTGTTGAGTTTGAATGTTACTGATCTCTGTGTCGTGATATGGCTTATGTTTGATTACGTGTGAATGTGATTCTTCAGTGGTTCTCCGCCTTTCTGGATTGGAGTTGGTGTTGGTTTCTCCGCCCTCTTTTCATGGCTTACTTCGTATCTGAAGGTATGGTTATGACAAATTGGTGAGCTCTGCAAAATGGAATAACTACATGAAAGTTGGTCTTTGCTCAAATTTGAACCTTGAGCACGAAAGAGTATAACTTTATCTGAAATTTAACTCTACTTGCTGATATGTGCTCAGTTGGAATAGTTGCTTGAAAGTTGATATTTGCTCAGGTTTGAAAATTGAGCACTAAAAAGTCTATAAATTGAACACTACTTGGTGATATCTTCCACTTTATAGGCTAAATTGATTTGCCTTGGTTGGTTGGTTATTTGATACAATCAAGACTTTTGATTTGTCATATTCTTGGCGCCATCTAAAATAGGAACCTGAATGCTATGTGATTTTTTGCTTTGTTATAATTTGAGAAGTATATACCAACTATTACTGTTTTGCTTAAAATATGTAGGCTTAAACTTTCATGTGAGGTACACTTGGTAATGAGAACACGAGATGGGTTTGCTTTGATCATGGGTCTAGGGCGTAGGTTCCAGAATAAGAGCTTAATCCAACCTAAAGAATTATTATAAGGTAATTGTTTTTTCTTAATTATATCCTCTTTCAATTGCTGCTAGGATGCCTTTAGTAGGGGTGATATGGTTACTCCTTTGCTGACTCAGCTGACATGTGAAGGTTTACTGGATGAGGTGTATATGATTCGAATTGGAAATTTTAGCAATAATGTATAATGCATTAGGCATCTTTTGATTTGGGATATCTCACTTGCAATCTCTGAATAACTTGATGCTACTGGATATTTGAGGTTGTCATTGTTTGCAACCAATAATAGAGGGAGTTTACTTACCTTTGATTGATTTTTTTCCCTTTATTGTATTCTGACAGGGATCTTGAAGAATTGGATGGAGTTGAAAACCGATTGGTTTGTATAGCTTCTTCATTCTCTATTTTGCTCAATATTTACTTGGAATTGCACATCTGACTTTTTCCCTTATGACATAGGATGAAGATTGGAAAACAAATGCAGATCAAAAGATAAGATCAAGGTGTTTTTTTTATATATTTTGAAATTTAAATTCATATTTCATAACCATACTGAGTTTTGGTATCGCTGAACATTGTGGTTTAGATTATGTATTTTATATTTAGCTTCCAGATTGAATTCCTTGCTTACATGGTTTTGATTTTAGTGACAATGTATTAGATAGCCTATAGTTAAACTGAAAATTTTGCAGCTTAAATTGTTGAACAGAATAGCAACTGTCAAAGATGATGGAACAGTTAAGCTTCAAGTCCCAGCAAATATTGAAGCTCAGGGATTTGGTGTCAAGTCTGAGGATTCATACGTTGAAGCTGGAAGTGAGGAAAATATTGACGCCAATGACCTTCACTACATTCCACCATTACAAATTGTAATGCTAATAGTTGGAACTCGAGGAGATGTGCAGCCATTTGTTGCAATTAGGAAGAAGTTGCAAGTCAGAATTATCTTTTATGGCCTATGTTGCTGATTTTTAGGCTCCAGTTCGTATCACTTCTAGGAGTTAACAGTTCTGTGAACCATGGACTTCAAAGATGGACATCTCACTTAAGATCTTTTTGTGGAATCATGTCTCAATTGATATGTTCGATTGACTTTCAGTCAGCATTGTCCCAACTTCTATTTGGTTTGTAGTTTAGTTTGAAATTGAAGAAACTACATGAATCCTTTGCAGGATTACTCGACGGCTGAGATATTCTGTTATAGTACCTATCTGTCCTTTATATAAAAGAGAGCGTATTACATCAACATGAAGCTGTCAGTTGTGAACTTGAAGAGGAAAAATCTAGGCATGAAATTTAAACGGATTAAATTTGAATTTGTCTTGAAATACATAAAAAATGTCACTGTAAGAGATTTATGAATTAAATTTAAAGTAATTTCTCTCTCATTCTCTGATGCAGAAACATTATAGGATGATGGTGGGTTTTGAGCTGCATGGATTTTGGAAGAGAGAGGTTTGGATACAAAATGTTGTTTATGAGTTGCCAACTTGCTGATGCCAAGTAATACTGTTTTAACCTGATTCACAAGTCATGGAAACTCCTAAATCTTCGGCTACAAAATACTATACAACTTCAGAAACACCCCAACTTCTAGATCAAGCATTCTTTTTCAATAGTACCTTAAGCATTTTGTTGTACATGGTGGTTTCATTTACTTGACTTGGGCAATGCCAGGAAGGATCAATTTCTTGATCTTCTTCATCCCCATAGCACTTTGTATGTGTGGCTTTCTCTAGATTGGAAGTCAGCATGAACATTTTCTGATTCCAAAAAAAAGAATTATGCGTGTACCCTAGATTGGATCTTTGAAAATGGTTTTGATTTCATGACCCTGCATGTACCCTTGGCCAAAGTTTGATTAGGTGGACTAAAAAAGAGAACAAATTCTGATTCCAAAAAAAAAGAATATTTTCTTTATGAAGCATACAGTGGCTTTCAAAATGCAAGTCAAGAATACAAGCAATGCTATGGCATTTTCTCAAGTCCTACTAAATTCTAATCCGTATATAGACACTACTTAAGCTTAACCAAACCTCAAGCACAGAAGTCGACTGAATCATTAATCATATGTTTACATGGCTTCAAACTAAAAGCCATAAACCTATTTAAAATCATAAATTTTCCTATAATTTAATACACAACTGATGATTTATATTTTTATTAAGAAATTTCTTGGAGGAAGGTTTCGATAAAGATTGAGTGAGATTAAATAACTCAATCTTTATCAAAACTTCGTGTTGCAAGGGTCTTATTTATCGCCCCCGAGACGATAATAGTAAAATCCTATTTAAAATACACTTTTATTAAATATACTGACCTAGACCCGCGCATCGCGCGGGGTTAAACTTCTAGTTTTAATATATACCATATGTAATTATGGGGTATGGTGGGAGGAAGAGGAATATAGCATACATGGTTTTTTGTCCTCTAGCAACTTCATTTACTAAAACTTCAAATATATCATTTCAAATATACCTTACGGTGACACTTGCTCTAAACTTATATTTTTTTACCTATTAAACACATGTTTATTGACGTGGGTAAAACAATTTGCCACGATGGCGTCACCATGGCCGCCACATGTACAATACATCTTTTTTTAATAAACAAAAAACTAAACAAAAAAAAAACAACACAAAAAAAAGAAAAAAGATAAAGATAAAAAAACCAAATCCTCCATCCTTCATCTCCCCTCCCTCCTCATTCCTCCATCCTTTAATGATATATATTCTTTCATATTTTACATATATGTGGGGTTTACACTTAACTTCAACCGATTAAATTATTTTAATGAAGATGAGTGATGTGGTCCAATGTGACGTTGACACGTGTCGTGATAATTATTATTTTTAATCTTCACTCTAGTATATAGTTATGATGATATGATGATTAGATAGATTACAACAACAACATTTTACCCAGTGTATCCCGCATAGTGCAAGATTTGGGGGGTCAGGATGGGAGTATTCCAGACCTGGATGGAATACGCCCGATAAAACCCAAGGAACCCAATCAACCAGCACAAAAGAAGGCTAGGTAACGCTTAAAAAAACCTCAACAAAGGAAAAGGCTAGCTAACAAGCCGGAAAAAAAAAAACGGAAAGCCGGCACAAGATCCCAAGCACCTAAACAAGAAACAAGCACGCATAAGCTCACCTTGCACAAAACGACTCCACCAGAAAGCTAACCGTCAGCCACCCTGATCTTCTCCCTCCACCTGTCTCTACATTGCGCCAGGTCCACTGTAATTCCTAACAAACTGATATCCGGTTTAATTCTATCCATCCAACGTTTCTTCGGCCGCCCCCTGTCCCTTCGAAACGCTCCTAAGTCCAGCTGCTCACACCTCCTAATTGTAGCATCTGGGCTCCTCCTTTGAACATGGCCAAACCACCAAAGTCTCGCCTCTCAAAGCTTGTCTCCTATGCACGCCACTCCCAGCCTGTTCCTGACCTCCTCGTTTCTGATCTTGTCCAACCTCGTGTGACCGCACATCCATCTAAGCATTCTCATCTATGCAACTGTCAGTTTCTGTTCCTGAGCCTTCGTCGTCAGCCAACATTCTGCTCCATAGAGCATCGCTGGCCTAGACCTGGGTCCGGTTAACCTAACCGCCGGTTCCGGTTCGAAACCGGCGGTTTAGGTTTGGGTTTAGGGCAAACCTAAACCCAAACCTTGGGGGACCCGGTTAGCCGGTTCCGGTCCGGTTCCGGTTTTTACCGGTTTCGGCGCCGGTTAAGGTTCCGGTTCGGTTCCGGTTTTTTTTTTTTTTTGTTTTTCTGAGAGTCCGCGGGCGCGGTCCACGTTCCGCGACTGCGGTTCTCATCTAGAAGGAAACCGCGGTCGCGGTTTAAGCAACCGCGCCCACGGTTTGGCCGGTTCACGGCCAATAAAACTAAAAAAATGTAATTTATTTATAAAAAAAATTGGTAAACCGGCGGTTTTTATACGGTTACGGTGCCGGTTTGAACCGCCGGTTCACCGGTTTGGCCTAACACCGAACCTTAACCTAAACCTAGCCCGGCCGGTTTGGCGGTTTAGGTTAAGGTTCCGGTTCGGTTCCGGTTCGGTTCCGGTTTTGACCGGTCAGGTTCCGGTCCGGTTCGCCGGTTCAAACCGAACCTGACCCAGCTCTACGCTGGCCTAATCAATAGATAAGAAGAAATCTAATGTGGGGTCTACGATGAAATTTCAACCAATTAAACAAATTAAATTGTTTTAATAAAGATGGGTGATGCCAATGAAAAGTTGACACATGTCCGGCTAAATATTATTTTTACCTCCGTTTTAGTATGCAATTATGACTAGTACTCGTTTCATCCCATAATATATGTCCATTTTCTAAATCTGTTGTTCCAAAATGTTTGTATACTTTTTAAATCCGCCGACTCTCTTACTAAATTAGCCTTTTCTTATCCATTGGGTTTTCATTTTCTTGTTGCAGCTCATGTTGATTCCGCTTCCTTTTTATTTGACGATGTTGGAGGTGGAGCTAGTCGCCACTTTTTGGGGGACTAGTCCACCCCTCCTCCTTAGAGGTACGTGGAACTACGAGGTAAGATCTGGGAGCGGCGATTTCCGACTAGGCGAGGCTGTCGGCGAGCAGTGGTGGACGACGGCGGCCACAAACCTGGTCTTATAGTGGCGGAGATGTGCCTATTTACCGAGAATCACCCTCCCAATAGGCCATATTCCCCTAAACCACCATTTAACGGAATTTTTAACGGAAAATCATAAATGGGTGGAAAAAACGTAACGGAGAGCATTGGAGGGGTGGTTTTTGGTAAATAGGCATATTAGGGGTGGTTTAGGAGAATATGACCTATTGGGAGGGTGGTTTCCGGTAAAAAAAGCCTTCGATCTCATATTTTACTCCCATTATTCACCTTTTTTATCTACTAGCGTAGTTACCCGCATCTTGTGCGGACTTCATTACAATTTTTTTAATATAATTTTACATGATTTTCAAGAAGTTCAATATATGTTCTAAGTTTGTATATATCTTTAGTATTCTATTTTGTTAACATAGTATTCTAATTTTTTTTGAGCCCACATAGTATTCTAATTAACCATGTTTAAGTGGTAAAAAATAAAATTTTTAATAAACAATTTATAAATTTACATAAATATACAATTCAATTATAAATCTTTATTTAAAAATAGACTTATAACATCTTTTGTTAAGTACTATCTTAATTATTATGTTATATATAAGATTTGTATAACTATTAGAAAAAATTATAAACAATCTTTACATTTACAAATATCTGCATTTACCTAATTGGAAGGAAAAAAATCTTTGTATTTAGGTAGGTTAAAAAATCTCATGTGGACAAATATCAATTACTATATACTAAAGCGGGAAGCAAATTCCGCCACCATATTGCGCCACATCACCCCCTTATTAAAAAAATTATCTTATCAATCTTAGCTTTAAGCTTAATCTTATACATATTTAATTCAAATATTAGTTCTATCTTAAAATTTGAGTTGCTTTCTATCCTAATATATAAATCTCAATCTTATCATTATATGGTTACCTATTTAGTTAATACATTAATTTATCCTAATTTTTTTTAAAAAAAAATCATTTTTACCCATTTAATTAAATATTATATTAATAATGAGTATTATTTTCGTAAAATTATTCTAAAGTTTTCTAAAAATCATCTTTAGTAGCAAATTCTACGACAATATTTACGCCACATCTTTTTTTTATCAAAATAATATATTAAATATATTTCCTATCTTTTCATATTGAAATCCAATAATAATATTAATAAGAAGATTAGATGATATATCTACCGTAAATATATTCGTAACATTACACATTGATTATGTGTTAGATAAAATATAGATTTCTTATTAAGATAATGACTCGCTAATATTTTTATTTAATGTTTATACACTTCTTATTTAATTAATTTTTTTACATATATACAAGATAATTTGGTTTTATTTTTATCTTATTAAATATTCTCTATATTTTAAAGTATAATACATTATTAATCCAAAATTTTATTTTAACTTATTGATTTATTTATATAAATTATTTTATGCAAATTAATTTAAATTTCAATAGATTTTATCAATTTTTAAAAATTTAAGAACTTATCTCATCTTATTGCATTGTTCCTCGATATATATATATATATATGTATAAAAAAAACAATAGATAAATACAATATTTTTATATAAATATTTGATGATATATGAGAATTATGATATGTTATAATTTAAAAGATATGCACCGTTTTAAAGGAAATCAGAAATATGATAATATTTGTAATTATTATAGTGGATTCATGTACAAGATAATAAAAACAAAATACACCTCTATACAAGATGTGGATCATTTGCTAGTATATACTGTATATAATATAGATAAATAGATATGATGTTTCTAAATAAAAATATTAAATAATATACAAGGTGAAATAACCATAAACCAACAACCGTGGTAAGATTTTAACTAGGGACGAAATACTGTATGAGCTGGCCATGCTATTTGATTATTAACAAAAACAATATACTGTATACGAAATTGATAGGCCTTCCAATGGACCCGATGGCACATCGGAAAATGACGTGTCAACGTAAGTTTAACACCTCATCCTCTGCATAATGTCAAATGTCAATCCTCCCTCTATCCTTCCTTGTTCCTCCACGATAAACCAGGCAGGAGAGCAAACACACACAAGCTTAAACAAGAACCTGGTGAAGACTAAAAAATGGCAGCAGCAGCAGGAGGAGGAGGAACCAGTAAGGTGACGGCAGCTTCAGCCAGGCAACACACCCGCAAATCCAATCCAAATTCCCCTGCTTTCTCTTTCGGTATGTATGTTTATCTATGCTTACCTCTTTCTTTCTTTCTGTTTCAAGATTCAGCCTTTCAGTCCCCAAAATCATGCCTCGTTCTTGTTTACCTGTATGCATGTCAATGCCAGATCTGGAATCATGTTTCTGCTTGCTTTTGGCCTTTGACTTGCTCTTACTGTTCAACTTTCGAGTCTTCCCGGGTTTCGGAGACCTTGAAAATTCCTGTAATTGGGGAATTCTGGATCTGGGTTTTTGTTTTTTACTGATTTCCAGCAAGATTTGGGTTCAACTTTTGTGTTTGTCCATATCCCTCTCACATTTGACTTAGTATTAGTCTTTTTTATGCTAATGAAATTGCACTTGATTGATTGTCATTGATTGATGATGATCTCAATAGAATTTAGGTGGGGGCAGAAAGATTGCCAATAGAGTCAAGTCATGAATCACTTTCTACACATACATACAAGAATTAGGTGTGTGCTAGTGCCTTTCCAAGCTTTTTGCCCACATGGTGTACTTTGTTGGATGGCTTAATTAAGCCCACTGTTCAAATTATTTAGTCATCCCAAGTGATTGCAGACCACACCATTCAGGTGGTTTCAAATCATTGTACGTAGACTTAGGCCACAACATTGATCTATCTTCTTCAGAATTCTAGACACACCAGCGAGTCACATTCCAACTTTTCGGCCGACCTCTCACTTTACTCATTTCACATATAAATAGTTATTCACAAGTAACATTTACCATATCAAAATTTCTTCAATCTCACCTATTTCTGTTATGAATTGTGTAACTGCAGCAGGCGCAATGAGAAACACTCTTGTGATCTTAGTGATAATCATATTGGCATTGGCATATCAAGCCATCCAACCTCCCGCGCCGAAAATCTGTGGGTCCCGCAGTGGCCCACCTGTCACTGCGTCGAGGATCAAGCTGAGGGATGGCCGGCATTTGGCCTACGAAGAGAACGGCGTGCCAAGAGACCGAGCCCAGCATAAGTTCATTTTCATACACGGATTTGACTCTTGCAGGCTTCACAATCCTTTCACCAGAGGACTTTCTTCTGTATGTATGACAATATATAGCGTAATGCGATTTATAGTGCATTGCATACTTTATAAATCATCCAATTTTCATAGTGCAATTCTTGTTTTCGGGCTGTGTAGGAAACTGTTGAGACATTGGGGATCTATGTGTTGGCTTTTGATAGAGCCGGGTATGGAGAGAGTGACCCGGATCCTAAACGAACAGGGAAAAGCCTAGCACTCGATATAGAGGAGCTTGCTGATCAGCTGGAGCTAGGAGCGAAATTCTATGTTGTCGGATTCTCCATGGGTGGTGAGAATGTCTGGAACTGCCTAAAGTACATTCCGCACAGGTATGTTGTTCTTATACTGTCACTTCTAGCCTAAAAACATGTTGATAAAGTAAGCATTTTGTGTGATTCCAAATACACATTTAGATTGAAAATGGAGTTGAGGTTATACTCTTGGTACCTTTATAAACTCATTCCAACTGTTTCTTGGGTGTTGCACTAAATTTCTTCCGTAGCTTGATATATTCTTGTGGTGCTTACAGGTTAGCAGGGGCCACGTTGTTAGCCCCGGTGATCAATTACTGGTGGGCTGGTCTACCGGCTAACTTAACCTCAGAGGCTTACAAAATGCAGTTTCAGCAAGATCAGTGGGCTTTGCGTGTCACTCATTACGCGCCATGGCTTACTTATTGGTGGAACTCCCAAAAGTTGTTTCCTCCTTCCAGTGTCGTCGCTCACAGGCCAGAGCTTCTATCCAAACAAGACATACAAATCCTGACAGACAATGCTGATAATGACCTGTTTGGAGATGTGAGTTTTTCTCTCATTTACTTTCACCATAATATTGATGTTTTTGATGCATTACGCTCCAATAAATTTTGCTTTAATTGGCCAATTCAAAATTTCAAAGCAATGCATGAGACTATATGGTTCAGATGCGCGCCTTGGCGCCTTTGAATCAAGTAAGGTGTTCTAGATTGGTGTTTCAGAAAACTACTACAACTTTCCACGTACAAAAGTCACTCAGGCTCATTTTTATTTTAGTGAACCAACTAAGATAATAACTTACTGTGATACTAACATGCCTGCTTTCTTATAGTAACAGTTTTGAGAGTTTCACCTAAAAAAAAAACACACACAAAAAAAGTTTTTATGTTTTGTTACAACTTTCTTACACAATCTGATGGAATTCGGTGGCTGAAACGATCAGGGTCCAGTGAGACAGCAAGGAGAATACGAGTCCATACACCGAGACATGATGATTGGATTCGGGTCCTGGGAATTCAGTCCATTAGACATAACGAACCCATTCCCACACAATGAAGGAACAGTTCACATATGGCAAGGGAACGAAGACGGGCTCGTGCCAGTCACCTTGCAACGCTATATAGCCCAGCAGATCCCTTGGGTTCGTTACCATGAGCTCCCGGGATCCGGGCATCTCTACCCTTTTGCTAAAGGAATGGCTGATCTGATAATCAAGACGCAGTTATCAGTCAAAACCTGAAACGGTCCGTCAGAGTTAGAGCTGTGTATGATTGATTGTAAGGTGGTGGCCTCTGTTGCATAATTTCAGTTGTACTTAGTCTTGTCTCCACAAAAGACGTTGATTGTGAAAGTCTATTGGCAATACAAACTACAATTCAGACAACAATGTTTAACTGTAATTCATCACCATTCTATATCATGAATGTGGCATACACAGTTTACACGATTTAGTAACACTTTATGTGTTACTTGATTACATATATATACTAAAAGTATCAACTGCTTATAACTGCTTACATATACAGTTATATAACTACCATTGATGACAGTTATGGAACTTGATCCACACGCCACATAACTGTCAACTAACAAACCTGTTTTAACAACTTAAACAAACACTTAACTAACAGACGTTTATAGACATGATTAAATACTTCATTCACTCCCTTAAGCATGAGCTATAAACTTCATTCCAAGCTTTCCTCTAAGCTCCACGAACCACTGTCTTGCCAATGGTTTTGTTAAGATATCTGCAAGTTGATCTCCTGTGTGGACATACTCCACTTTGATCTTGCCTTGATCCACACAGTCCCTAATGAAATGAAACCTTGTGTCTATATGTTTACTTCTATCATGAAACACTGGATTTTTAGACAGTGCAATGGCTGAAATATTGTCTATCTTCAATTCAACCTCACTCCATCTCTTATCCTCCAAGGTTTCCAGCAAAGTCTTTAACCAAATCCCTTGACAGGCGGCTGCAGTGGCTGCCATATACTCTGCTTCACATGAACTCAAGGCTACTACACGCTGCTTCTTTGAAGTCCATGAAATGGCATTCTTTCCATAGAAATAAACAATGCCACTTGTGCTCTTTCTATCATCAATGTCACCTGCCAAGTCACTGTCACAATACCCTACAAGTACTGCATCAACACTCCCTTTCTTGTAAGCACATCCAAGTTTTAATGTGCCCTTTATGTATCTGAGAACCTTCTTGAGAGCCTCCATGTGAGATTCTCTGGGATTTTCCAGAAACCTGCTCAAAACACCAACACTATAGCACAGATCTGGTCTAGTGTTCACAAGATACCTTAAACTGCCAATGATGCTTCTATACAGTGTTGCATCAACCAGTTTTTCTCCCGGATCATGTTTACTTAACTTGATCCTTGGCTCCATTGGAATAGCACACGGATTGCAATCCTCCATGTTCACCATCTGCAGTATCTTCTTGGCAAAGCTTTCCTGTTTCAGATGTATTTCCATTTCTGTTTGCATCACTTCTATGCCAAGATAATAGCTTAACAATCCCAAGTCACTCATATCAAATTCCTTCTTCATCTCTGACTTAAAGGACAGGATTGCTTCAATACTTGAGCCTGTAATCACAAGATCATCAACATAAACCCCTACAATCATGAGTTCCTTGTTTCCTTTCCTTGTGTATAAGGCATGCTCAGTTTTGCATCTAACAAAACCCATCTTCTTTAAACTCAAATCCAGTTTTGAGTTCCAGGCACGTGGTGCCTGCTTTAGTCCATACAAGGCTTTTCTCAGTCTTAATACCTTTTCTGGATGCTTTTTGTCAATGAAACCTTCTGGTTGTTTGACATAAACCTCTTCCTGTATATCACCATTCAGGAAGGCTGTTTTTACATCCATGTGATGGACCTCATACTTCTTTGTTGCAGCAAATGCCAGAAGAGTCCTAATGGTTTCAAGCCTTGCAACTAGCGCATAAACTTCCTCATAGTCAACACCAAACTTCTGAACATACCCTTTAGCAACTAGCCTAGCCTTGTGCTTGAGGATTTTCCCTTCAGGATCCTTTTTCACCTTAAAGATCCACCTTAATCCTATGGCTTTATGCTTCTTAGGGAGACTTGTCAGTTCCCAAGTCTTGTTCTTATTTATGGATGCCAATTCTGCCTCCATAGCTTTCTTCCATTCTATTTCTGTAGCTGCATCTTCATATTTAGTTGGCTCCTCACTCGACAAGAAACAAAGTCCAACTTCTTCTTCTATTTCCTGTGTTTCATTGTAGGTATCCTGTATCTTCCTGAAACCTCTAGGTGTATGATCATAATCTGTCATATAGATGCCACTTCCAGTTGATTTTGGTGATTCCTCCATCTCTTGTTCCTCGAGTGTCTCCTTCTGTATAGATGGTGTTTGACAATCTTCTTAATCATCAATATCACTTCTATCAGACTGTGGCAATCTATTTCCCATTTCTTCCTCCGGCAAGGCAAAGACTTGGTAATCACCCTTTTTCTTACTTGGAGAGTTATCACCAATCCAGTTTGCTTCTGCAGACTCATCAAACTTCACATCTCTGCTTACAATGACCTTGCCACTCCCATGATCATAAAACCTGTATGCTTTGGAGCCATCTTCATAACCAATAAACATTACCTTCTTGCTTCTGTCTTCTAACTTTGATAGATGTGGAGTCACATCCTTGACATAAGCAACACTTCCAAACACCTTGAGATGATGTATGACAGGTGGCCTTCCATTCCATTCTCCATAGGGTGTACCATCCACTACTCCTTTAGTAGGTGATCTGTTTAGTAAATACACAGCTGTCTGAACAGCCTCTGCCCAGAACTCATTTGGCACTCCCTTGAACTTCATCATACATCTTGCCATCTCTACAACCATTTGGTTTCTCCTTTCCACCACACCATTTTGTTGTGGCGTGTATGGTGCAGTAAGGAACCTCTTCAAGCCCTCTTTCTCAACAAATTCTTTGAATGCATTTGAGGTAAACTCTCCACCTCTGTCAGTTCTGAGTGCCTTAAGTTTCACCTCTTTTTCAACTTCAATGGCTACTTTGAACTTCTTAATCTCAGATAATGCAATATCTTTGCTCTTGAGAAATTTTACCCACATGAATCTAGAGAAGTCATCAACAAGAAGTAGAAAATACTTATTACCTCCTATAGATGTAGGTGAAATGGGACCACAAAGGTCTGCGTGCACCAACTCCAAAGGTTTTTGTGCTCTATAAGTTGCTGTGTGTGGGAAGGGAGTTCTATGATGTTTACCCACTGCACATCCATCACAGAGTTGATTGATCTCTTCAATGTGTGGCAATCCTTTCACCATATCTTTCTTTGCCAACTTGCTAAGTGCATTGAAGTGTAGATGACCATATCTAGCATGCCACAACAAACTCATATTCTCCATTCTTGACAGCAAGCAGGTTTTCTTGGCGATTTTGAGTTCCAAAGTATACAACTTATTGGACTGCATTTTTACTTTTGCAACCAACTTACCTAACTTTGAATATAGCCTAAGTGTACCCTCACTTGTCACTGTTTTGCTCCCAGTTTGGTCCAATTGACCTATACTGATGATGTTTGATTTCAACTCAGGGATGTAATAGACATCAGTCAGGGGTATGTGCTCTCCATTCTTACTTGAAAATATGACAGATCCTCTCCTTGAAATAGTAGTGATTGAGGCATCTCCAAACCTGACTCTTCCTCCTACACTTCTATCTAATTCAGTAAAGTAATTCATGTTGCCTGTCATATGATTACTTGCCCCTGTGTCTAGATACCACTTGCTAAAATCATCCTCTTTAACACCCTCAGAACTCATCAAATTATAGTGCATTAACTTATTCTGAATTTCTTCTTCTAAGACAAGTAAGGTTGGCTCCTCTTCTCCTTGTTTCATTATGAGGTTTGCCTTCTCCTCCTTCTCTTTGGACTCACACTCGTATGACAGATGCCCCATTTCACCACATGAGTAGCATTTCACCTTGGATTTGTCAAATTTTCTTCTTGGTTTTTGACATCCTTCCTTTCTGTCGTGTGATTCCCCCTTGCCTTTTCCCTTTGAAGATTCAGAATTCTTGCTGCACTCTCCTTGAGACTTCTTCTCCTTTCCCTTCTTTTTCTCTCTGGCCTTCCATTCAGCCCTGGTAAGGAGTGCATTCTCAAGGCTCTTATCACCACATTCTTGGATTCTCTCTTCATGAGCCTTCATTGAGCCAATAATCTCATCCACAGTTTTGGTTTTAAGATCACAGAATTCCTCTATGGTGGATGCAAGTTGAATGAACCTTGATGATATGGATCTCAAGAACTTCTTCACGACTCTCTCTTCATCCAGAGAATTACCTAAGCCTCTCAACTTACTCACAACAGTTGTTAATTTCCCAGAAAAATCATCAATTGATTCATTTTCTTTCATTCTTAGGCCTTCAAATTCTCTTAAAAGAGTTTGTGTCCTTACTTCCTTGATCCTATCTGCTCCTTCATGCATCATCTTTATCATGTGCCAAACTTGTTTGGCAGTTTTATCCGCACCAAGTTGTAACATTAGTTCTTCACTAATTGCTTGGTATATGGCTGCAAGGGCAAGTTTATCCTTCTTGGTGTTGGCTAAGCCTTCTTCTTCAACAGCCTCATATACCCCTTGTGCAGACATGAAGATTTTCATTTTAATAGCCCATGCTCCATAGTTTGTCTTTGTAAGCATAGGATATTGAAACGTGATATGTCTTTCACCATAGTTTTTCTCATTCTGTGCATTCAGACTCGAATCTCCCACATATGTTGTCAATGAATCATCCTTTTCGTTGTCTTTTGCCATGATTTTCATGAAAGCTCTGATACCAAATGAAAGTCTATTGGCAATACAAACTACAATTCAGACAACAATGTTTAACTGTAATTCATCACCATTCTATATCATGAATGTGGCATACACAGTTTACACGATTTAGTAACACTTTATGTGTTACTTGATTACATATATATACTAAAAGTATCAACTGCTTATAACTGCTTACATATACAGTTATATAACTACCATTGATGACAGTTATGGAACTTGATCCACACGCCACATAACTGTCAACTAACAAACCTGTTTTAACAACTTAAACAAACACTTAACTAACAGACGTTTATAGACATGATTAAATACTTCAGATTGTATCATTATAAATGTGATTTCATGGATTTTGAGGCTATTGGCAAAGTTCTCTCTGTTTTCAGCTGTACATAAGCTAGTGTCTCTCTTCCAAGTTCCTTAAAACAGCTAACCAATCGAATACTTCCAAGTTTCTTGTGATGATATTCTGTAAAACTAGCACTTTAAAGCACCCTTTGATGGATGGAAAAGGGGCTGACAAATAAGATCATATAGCAATCAAGTTAGGATAAGAATAGACTTGAGGGTTTGTTGGGCCAAACTAGAATTGCTTATGGAAATGCCATAGAACTAGGATTTGTACATTTAGAAATCCCCTTGTGGATGAAAGATCTCATCTGCTTTTCCAATTCCAAAACTGTATATGGTAACTAATTGCTGTTAGAGGCGTCTATATCATATGATTACCCAATGAAAATGCCATGAAATCATGTGCTTGTCAAAGTCAGAAACAAACAAACTCACCTTTCACCAGGAAATAAGCAAACCCATATGTTTGTAATGTGAAATTTAATCCGAAGATTCCGAACGCACCCTAATCGAGCTTACTCGTCTTCAACCGCCTCGCATTTGCAGCTTCACGCGCCCCGTTTCGTGGGTTTTCCAAGGCTATATGAGAGTTCAAACCGTTATGTTTTGGAGCATAGGTTTTGAGTTCAGAAACCCATACAACATGGATGATGATGATGATGATGATGTAGGCATTGTCTTTTGTTGTTGAGACCCTATAAAGATATCTGCAAGATCATCATCCTGTTTTAAACTCTGGCTATATCTCAAAAATCAGTTGTTGGCAAACCATAAATAGCACTAAGCACATGCTGAATCATTGCCTTTACTGGCTAAATTATGTAGTTATCTATTAGCTAACGACATTCTGAGAAAAAGACCCGTTTTTGGTAGCTATTACCTTGCTAGCAATCTCATCAAGTTTATGTAAAAGGATGTTTGTTTGGTTGCTCAAAACCATCAAAAAAAATGGTTCACATGAATTTTGGAATGCCATACAATTGTGTTAGAACTTAGAAGGGTATGATGACAAATGGTTTTTTGAGTCTCATACACGATTAATAAAATAACTACAAATCAACATATTTTGGGGATGAGGATTTGGACCAAAAAATTAGGGCATGGCTTTGTTTAAAATATGATGAAAATTATAAAGATTGTGGACGACACAATTTATGAGTTACGCAAGAAAAGAGGAAAACAGCGAAAAAAATGGCATCATCAATCAGCCCACAAAAAAAATTGAGTTACGCAAGAGAAAGTGGAGCTCAAGATCATGGACGTGTCATTTTGTAATTGAACTTACATGTCTTTGTCACAGTTGAGTTTGGATTTGGCGCCTTGTACATTATAGAGTAATCAACAAATATTTATTCAACGAAAATGCAACAGATTATGTGTATTTTTTTTCCTTTGATTTTAGAGAAGAGAATAGTTGCGTATGGTAAGTGTTACCTTCGTATTGCTTGATGAAAAACGTGAAAAAAACAGAGTTAATTCTGTTTGAAATTCTTGATAAGGAGTTATATATATATGGATGTAATTTGGTTGCATGTGAGGTTGTTTAACAAATGGAATTTGATTTTGTTTGGGTAAAAAGTTGGGAGAAAAAGGAAGTTTAATTGCTTGATACATTACACGCAAGTGTAAGAAGAAATTGATGGGAACAAACCGGATCTTATGCAACTCCATGAAGTTCCGTGGATTCGCATTTGATGACAAATTGTAAGCTAGTTATGCCATTATGCATCGTACAACTCTCTTTTTGGTCAAAAGATATAGTAAAATTGTTCTAAAAATCCCACCTAGGTCATAAAATTATTTTATCTTAGTTTATATAAACACGATTCATTCGACCTTCTATTCAAGCCGAAATTTCCATTAACCGGTTAAAAATAAATAAGATTGCGATTTTATTCAATATGCGTGACATTAGTGCTCAAAAAAAATCAATGATGTACGTATGACATATTGGCATATTAATAATATTTAAAATAAAACTATACGAGAAGTGGTTAATTTAATCGTAACCATGTAGATTAAGGGGTAAAATAAAATTTCATCAAATCTACTTGTTAATAATTAAATTCAATTGAACCTAGGCAAACTAATTTTAAAGCAAAAATAACTATATGATATGTAGAGAATATTAAATATTGATTTCTTATTTAATGATTGAAATTTCTTCAACCGATTTGGCTCTCTTCGCTATATAATAAGGAGCCCTTCAATCCGAACCCAACCCATTCACCATTCCCTCTGTATTTTCCCCTTCTACCTTCATAAAAAAAACTTCACTTGACCAAAAAAAAAAATGGAGAAAGAAAACAATCAGAACAACAATGTCAAAAGCCCAGAAACAAAACACAAAAAGTTATCTTTTGGGCTGTTCATCTCCCTCAGAGTTCTTGCAGTTGGGTTTTCTCTGGCTTCGGCTTGTTTCATGGTCACAAACAATCAAACTGCTGAAATCTTTGGCATTGTTATGGTTGCTAAGTACAGCTACGCCTCTGCTTTCAAGTAACATTGTCTACTCTTTTTACTCTCTTTTTTTCCGCTGCTATTTTATGTAATTAATTTGAGTTCTGGGTTTGTTAGCGTAATTAAGTGGGAAATTTTGCAGGTTCATGGCGTTTGCAAACGTGGTTGTATGTGGGTTTGCTCTGGTTTCGCTGTTTGTTTCTCTCTTCCTCTATCGTAAAGGGATGAGCCCCAATTGCTACTTCCTCTTCTTTTTGCATGATCTGGTAATTCTTCATTAATTGCGGAAGATATAATACAGATTGAGATGGATGGAATTTTGACCAAGATTGCTTGGACGATAGTAATTGAGATTAAACATGCGTTACGTTACATGCCCATAAAACCAATTAACCAAATCATCAATGCTCTGCACTAAGACTTTCATTAATTTCATCTTCACCATTTAATGTGAGTATAATTATTAATTAATGAAATTTTTTGAAACTTTTCAGGCGGTGACTGCGCTTGAGATGGCAGCGTGTGCGTCGGCTACCACGGTGGGGTTCATCGGGCGGTACGGGAACGACCACACCGGGTGGATGCCGATCTGCGATCACTTCGGATCGTTCTGTAGCCGAGGAACGGTGTCGGTGGCTCTGTCTTACATGGCGTTTGTCTCTTTGCTCTGCCTCACTATCATCTCTGCTTCTTCTTCTAGGAACGTCAACGTCCACCAGAGTATTAACAGTGTCTGATCTTTTCAGTTTAGTTTTTAATCTTAGTTGAGGAGGATGAAATCAGGAAATAATGAATGAATTTGGTTTTATCGAGGGATTCGAGGGAGGATTGGGAGGTTGAAGTTGTTTGTAACTTGTTAGCGTTTTATGTTTGAATGGAGACAGAGACCAACCTTATGAATCCCATATAGAATTTTAAAAAGTTTCTTTATTTTGATCGGTCCAAAATACAGTAACTGAAAGCCCTAGGTATCCGCGACCATTGAAATTTAACAACGACCATTGAGATTTAACAATGACATGATTAAAAAATACAAAATTTTCTGGGGTTGATGTAGATATAGTACAAGACATTGTAATTGAGTCCCATCTAACCAAGATAAATCTTCACTCAACAAACTCTCCTATGGGGGCCTTCAAAAATAGGCAAAACTTGAGCTCATGTGTAGCAGCGTACAATGTTAGACTAGGCGTCAGCGGGCCTTGAGTTGGTTCGCAAGCCAAACAGATTCTCAAACAAGATCGCGGCCGTGGGAGGCACGTTCATGGGCTTGGGAGCCATGAAGTTGACGATCTTTTCGTGCACGTTGTACCTATAAATGAAATGTTATTACTTTTGAATGATTTATACAGCACATTCACACTACAGAGTTGTGTATGGTTGAGAAAGATGATCAAGACAAACCTGATTTTACGGCTCTTGGAGGCACGCCGGTCAACAACCTTTCTCTTCTTGGTTTGCAGCCTCTTGATTGCATAAAAAGCCGCCTCTGCACATAGTCATAAATCAAGACGGTTCATACATGGATTCAATGAATAATACATGCATTTATGGATTACTGCATAACTGCATCAATCGAGACGGACAATATATATAATACGCTGGTAGAGTACCTGAAGCATTTGGATCAATCGTTTCAAAGAATTCCTTGAATAGTTGCTGGTAGAATTCAGTGTCATCTAGCAGCTCAGGGTCACCCTCAGCATTTGCTGTTGCCTGGTATAGAGAAATAAAAAAAATGACAAACAGTTTATTTCATAAAAAGAATACTAAGACGATTGCTTGAAAGAACTAGAAAAATTCTACCAAACATAAAAGAGAACTAGACAAATTCACGGTGTAGGGAACTTAAAGCAGAAGGATAAACAGTACCAACCTCTTGCTTGGTTCCATCTGAAAGACCGGGTACCTGTTCAGTCCGGAACAAATGTCATAATACTGTATGTCAGGCTACAGCAATTCAAACTTTAAAAGCACAATTAGCAAGAATAGCTTACAGAGCCAAAAACGCCAACAATTTCACTCCTCATTTGCATACTCTTTATCATTTTACTTGGATCCCTCATGTATGTAGCAACCTGATCACTAACGTTCTGCAACCAGAAGAAGATGTAAGCTTGCAATTTAGCTCATTACAAAAAGCAAGAGTAATAAATTCAATCTGAAATATAAACCTGATTGAAAGCATGTAGCTTCCCCTTTTTGACAGCAACACCTGTGCTAACTTCATTCTTTCTGTGCCACTTATCCACAGATTTGTTTCTGAATGCTGTTATTCTGTAAGTTGAAATAAGAACAGATAAGTCAATCCAGAATGCTTAAATCTAGAAGCATCAGCATCAAATGAACAGATGGAAGTCATAAAACTAGTAAATTACACCTTAACTTCAATGAACAATAGATGAAACAAGCCATAACAGAAAGTTTTCAACTCACTAAAAGATGCAAACTCAATGGTTGGTCAGTTTACTTCAATATAAACATGGCTTTGAACAACTAATTATGCATGATATATCCGAACAACATGTTATGTAGGCAGGCTGTTTTTTCCTTCTGAAATTAAGAAAATACTAGATCAAGGATAGGGCAAAAGGAGGATCTACTGTTGGTTTATATTGTCTGTAAAGGTGAGATGGTAGATTCACAGTTTTAATCATAGCAAATAGCCTCACAATATAATAAAGGATTGTGGATCCTAATTAGGCACTCTCATACTTGTGTTATGTCAAAGTTTTCACTTTAACATTGGCCAGAGAGTAGTTGATGTGCCTGAGGCATAGTGGAATGTGCAGCCAAGGAATCATTTGGATTTACCTTTGTTTAAGTTGTGTGATTTGATCCTGTGCATCATAGTGTTCTGCGTGCTTCCTATGTAAGCTCTTAACATAATATATGTACTATAACCACTTAAAAACTTAAGCTAGACTGGCAGGCAATTTAAGCCATATTTCGCCTCTAAACTTATAGGCCATAAACACAGCTTAGCCTAGAAAGCAAGAAAGATATCAGATATACAGAAAAAATAAATACATGACTGTGATGTTCACAGTACCTTGCTTGCATCTGTGCTATTTTCGACCACTCTTCATCATTTTCAAGATCCACGTCACTAGTCACCTTTGGATGCTTCACAGATGATCCAGAATTACCTTGTTGAATAAATAATGAAGGTGAGATATTAGAGCCATAAACAAAGAAAGAATGGTTCAACCAGAATGAAGGCTGAAATAAAATCACACATGTGCTTTATCATGATATGAACGAAAACACTCACATATGCTTTATCATCAAGTAAGATGCTGAAATCAGTAACAAGAAACTAAGTACATAGAGCTTGAAAGCCTAGTGAAAACACTGAACGTTTCCTGATTTTTGACAGCAATGCGCCTTCAAAGGTTCTAGAAGGTTTAGACACAAATCTGTTTCCATTACTAATGCACGCTCTTCAAAAGTTGAATTCTAAAGAATGTGAAGATGAACATCCAGATGATGGTTGCAAACCATTCAGTTAGCAAATGGAAATTCAGAAGGAAAGAAAACAAAATCTAAACCATGAAAAAAAAAATTTACCTTCTGCTTGGATAATTGACGGATTGTTGTCCAATAAAGCCTGCAAGTGTGAAACCATGAACTCCATCAAACACATCAATGGCATTATCAGACAAGTAGGAACATGAATGCGTTTAGTACAAGTGGATACCTCTTGAAGTTCCACAAAGGAATCCACAGTCCTCTTAGATGATTCAATCAAATCTGTATATGCATCATGTACTCCCTTATCGAACTGGCAAAAGGACGAACGAAATGGCTCCTGCAGTAGCATGCATATTCCATCAGAATCTTTCTGAAGTAAGACTATGACTGAGAACATGATAATTGAATCACAAGAACAGCAAACCTGTGGTAGCCGATTTGATTTAGTGAAGGCCTTCTGCAGCAAGATTCTAAACTCCAGATTCTTATCCCACAAAGCCTGCGGGGAAATGAATGCAAGGGTATTTTCAAAAAGATATTGACAATTTAAATTTGTTTATTGCTTAAAAATGCATATAATGTTTCGGAATTTCCATTTTTTCAATTTTATAGTCTCTTATCATTTTTGTTAACATCTCAAAACTTTAGATTGTCAAGATGATGGATGACTTGCAAGACATACTGTGAACACCCTAAGACTAGTTTAAATAATTAGTATACAGCAAGGTGGTGATACTTTTCAATCTCAAATAAGACAGGCCTTCGAATTCCACCTCTAAACAATCATAAAGCCATGCTCAGGGTATCAATATAGCATGAGCATCTTCTGACGGCCATAAGGCAAATATCAAGCTGATGAACAGTTAGCATATAGGAAGAAACAACACAAGTAAGCTGAAGCAACTAATTACCTTTTGGTTCCTCATCGCCTTCCCTTTAAGAAGATCTTCATCTTTATGATGCTTAAGATTTTGAATAAGATTTCTAGATGTAACAGAAAGAAATCACTATTAATTTTCCATTATAAAGGAAAAACCATGTTGTATGTATAGTGGTAACTAATTTACATTCATGAGCATGGTCTAACAATAAGAAGACACTAAAAAATTACTAGCATGCTAGAGGGAGATAATTTATACAGAAAACCAAAAGAAGAAATTAGCTTAAAATATTTATTAGATGTATAGATACAGGAGAGGGATATCTGATTAAGCATCAATCTATCAATGAATATGATCAGCGTTATGTTTGGATAGGAAGATAGACAAATTACCACCAAACCAATATATCATACAGGTACAACTCATATATTTGGGCCAAAGAACAAGCATATTCCGGTTATGATGAATCAAATCACCGATAAATATAATCAGCACCATCATTCACAGAATGTCAACCCTCCTTTCAGATGTTTGACTATGAAGATAGACAAATTATCACCAAAGCCAATATATCATACAAACAGAGAAATACATGCCAAAGAAGCTCTAACAACAAATATCATATTAGTAACAAATTAGACATATTGGTGAAGACACAATACTTATAGAGTTGCCATACTTTTCTAAGATTGCTACAATTTAAACACCAGCAGCTTTCATAGACTAGCAACCAAACCAGAAGATCACAAGTAATATAGCTTTCAGAAAAAAACTATGATTTGAATCTAACATTTATCTCAAACAATTCCACCTTACTCTTAGAAGATATCAAATAAAATCATTATTTAACAACAGAATCTCAACAAAGGTAGCTTACTGCTCCATATTCTGAAGATCCATGTATTCTTTCTTAAGTTCTTCCATCTCCTCATCTTTTTGCTGATCATGTTGCTCATCGTCTGCTTCTTCTTCCTCCTCCTCATCCTCTTCTTCATCCTCGTCCTCTTCTTCCTCATCCTCTTCTTCTTCTCCTTCTTCATCCTCTACATCCTCTTCCTCTCGATCTTCATAATCATCAGAAGCATCATCACCAAGCTCAGAGATGCTGTCATTGTCTTCCGCACTCATCCCCTATGCCACAATCATTCCAATCAGTCTCCCAACCGCTTCATACTTTGAAACAAATCAGAAAATAAGTTCCAGCACAATGAATCTACCTCAGCAGTAAAATACTCCTCATCTGACTCCAACTTGCTACTCTTTTCTCTTTTCAGTTTCTTTGACATCGTCCCCATCCTTTAAACCTGCAGCTCGCACAATCAGATTTCATTCGCAGGGGCGAGGTCCAAGCGCCATCGGCACACAACTAGTGAAAATTCTGGATAATTCTTGAGAACTAAGGGCTAAGAATTCCTCGATTGGCATAAACGGCAAGTTCAAACAAATCAAATTTGGAACTTAGAAGGACGAACGAGAGGAATACCAGAAGAATAGGGCGCCGGCGGTGAAGGTGAAGAATTGTTTCTCCTTGGCAAACTCAGCGAGTCCTGATTCTCAGTCTCACACTCTGTTTCGTTCTAGGGTTTCGTCTCTTAGACCCTGCTCGACGGCTCGACCTTCTGAGTATGTGATATTTGCACAAATCAGTTGGATGAACCGTGACGTAGGGCTTCATGCTCACAAGTCACAATTTCAAAAGGATTTAATATTTTTTAGTACCAAAAAAAAGTGATTTATTATTTTTGTATTTAGCTATGTTAATTTGATATTTATTGAAAATTTATTTGGAGTGTTTTGATAATGGTTGCTATTTATTTTGTAGAATGTTGCCACAAAAGGCTTGGTATTTGTTTAAATTATCATTTTTGACAAATATTGAGAATATTTGTTGAGAAATACTTTAGTTTTTAATTAAAAAAACTGCGGGGTTGATTGAGCTAATCCACGACTCATTTGAATCTTATCATCATCATAACTATATACTAAAACGGAGGTTAAAAATAATAATTAGTATGACACGTGTCGACTATTTTTTTTCAAATAGCTATAAAATAATAATTATCATTATAAAATAAAGAAGTTTTTTGATAAAAACAAGTATTCAATCCTTATATAAAAGTTACAATCCTACACATCTTTGTTTGATTACAAAAATGTATTATAACAAAAATAATTTATCATTTAAATAAACCCTACAAAAAATAAATAAATATAACAATACAAAGACTTTATGATATGAAAATATTATCTTGAATAACTTATATAAAATTTAAAGTGAATTTTTTTGTTAAATCAAAATCGTATCTTTAAGATTATAGCACAGATACTAGTTTCACCACAAAGTTATAGTATAAAAAGTGATTGATGTTTCAATATATGAAGCTATCAACAAAGGGTAATCTGTTTGGTTTTATGAATTGACACACTAATTTTGTTAGTAATCCCAACCTTATATCAAACACCAAAAAACTAGCTACGAATAGATCTACATCATAACATTTTTGCAATCTCCATTTCAAGTTTTACGAACCTCCAACACATGTCTGTCAAAACTTTGACACCTTGCCCACTAATTTGCATGTTCAACCAATGTACAATAAAAAATTATATAAATTATATTAACAAATACACCGGTTTCATTGAATGGCCTGTCGTGTCGAAATGGAGAAGCCACTTGTTGGGTTTTTCTGAGCATATCAAGGCCTTGCTTCAGTTGGCTCCAAAAAGTACTTTTTGGACCAAAGTAATTTTTATTTGCTTTGATATATGTGAAATGTAGTGTAAATATACATTTTTCAAGAGTAAAAAAAAGTACTTTTTATAAAAAAGTACTTTTTCATTGGAAGTAGAACAAGGCCTAAAAACATCTCTAATAACATCTTCAAATTCTTGGAAGATGTAAATTTGGAGATTTTTGTCCTAATTTTGGTCCCAACAGATTCCCCAAAGTAATCTTTAAAATGGAGAAGATCTCCAAAACTCATAATGGGTTCTCCAAATTTGGAGATTTCTCTATTTGCTCCATATTGTGAATTTGCAATTAATGTTTTCTTTTCCTTTTATTTTTTTTGGTTAATTAAATGTAAAAGGTTGTTTTTTCCTATTTCTTCAACTCTTTCATCCAATCATGTTTTACTTCAATAAATATTGATTTTCCAAAATGGAGAAATTGTTGGAGTTGGAGCAATTTTCTTTTGAAGAAAGTAGCTATTCTTTCCCCATTTTGGAGAAAATTTTGGAGTATCTCCAAGAGATGCTCTAAGAAAACATTTAAGAGCTTCGTTTATTACATTCTTAGCAACTCAAGTAATTAAGAGATGCTCTAAGAAAACATTTAGGAGCTTCGTTTATTACATTCTTAGCAACTCAAGTAATTTTAACAATATATTTTTTGGGACTAAAAAATACTATATTTATTTTTTTGAAAGAAAAAAACAATATATTTCTGATACATTTATAATAATTATTTTTTGTTTTAATTAAATATAATGCATCTGAAAAGATAGAACTATAAATAACAAATAAAATAATCTAATAGTTATCTTTTTTAATTGGAAAAATGACTTGGAATAATCCCAAGTATCAACCTTCTACCAATAATAATCTCATCTTTTAATATTGCTTTTAGCAATCCGAACTATGCTGATATTAACCAAAAACGATACCGAAAGGCTTTCCGGTATAAATTCCGGCGGATTTAATGACATGGAAGTCGAAAAGCTGACGTGGCGAGCCATCCTTATTTTCATACTCCACGTCACACCTGCCACGTCATTAAAATTGATTGATCGGTCAACATTTACTAAAAAAATTAAAACACAAATGAGTTATAATTAAACATTAAACATTTTATTAATGATGATATACAAAGGCAAATCAGAACATACGATTAGGTGCTCAAAAAAAAAAAGAACATACGATTAGAACATGCGATTGAGAAAAAAAAAGGAACTAGTGAAAAAGAAAATTATCTAGTGAAAAAGAAATTTAGAAGAACAAAAATACGAACTGTTCGTTGAAGAGTAGAAGAGGGCTGCGCAAGTCTCCGCCAATCGCCGATAGGGCACGCCTGCGATTTCGACAGAGGGCCACGCCCAGTCGCCGATATGGCACGCCTGCGATTTCGACGGAGAGCTTCGACCCACGAATTTGATGAGAATTGACATGTTTGAAGTGTCGCCGGTAGTCCATGGAAGCACCTTCCATCTCTATTTCGTGGGTCGAAGCCCTGTCTCGGAATCGCAGGTTGCGAGCGTGCTAGCCCTCTCTCAATTTCGTGCTAGCCCTCTCTCAATTTCGTGGGTGGCCTATCAGCGACTGACGTGCGGCCTCGGCCCTATCGGCGACTGGCGTGGTGCCCTATCGGCGACTGGCGTGCGGCCCTCGGCGACTGGTGTGCGGCCCTCGGCGACTGGTGTACGGCCCTTGGCGACTGGAGTGCGGCTACCTCTCAAGGAACGACGATGGCGTACGGCTGGCGTGCGTCCCTCTTCTACTGTTCGAGTCGTTCGACACCAGTTCGTGGTTTGTGTTCTTCATCCAGGTTTTAATTTTCTTTTTTAATTTGTGTTTTCTCTTTTAATTTGTGTTTTCTCA
Organism: Polygonum maritimum; assembly: GCA_963924305.1. Classification (NCBI taxonomy): domain Eukaryota; kingdom Viridiplantae; phylum Streptophyta; class Magnoliopsida; order Caryophyllales; family Polygonaceae; genus Polygonum; species Polygonum maritimum. The sequence goes on along the minus strand of OZ002729.1, from coordinate 8,214,521 downwards.
ATCGCATGTTCTAATAATCTAATGGCATGTTCTGATTTGCATTTCATTAATAAAATGTTTAATTATATCTCATTTGTGTTTTAATTTTTTTAGTAAATGTTGACCTGTTAATTTTAATGACGTGGCAGGTGTGACGTGGAGCATGAAAATAAGGATGGCTCGCCACGTCAGCTTTCCGACTGTCATGTCATTAAACCCGTTGGAATTTACACCGGAATATCTTTCCGTATCGTTTTTGGTTAATATTAACATAGTTCGGATTGCTAAAAGCAATATTAAAAGATGAGATTATTATTGGTAGAAGGTTGATAATTGGGATTATTCGAAGTTATTTTTCCTTTTTAATTTAATTCCGTAATACTTTGACTATAAAACCCTACAGTCCCGGCTCACAATTTCACAAATCAGGACCCATTTCTGCCGATTGCAAAGTAAGTCAAGTTTGCGTTCGCTCGAATTAAAACTCGAAAGAGAGATTGATTCCAACACCATGGCTAAGCTCTCGATTATGGCTTTGGCCATGCTATTCATGGTTTCATCGTCGATGATTGCACTTGCAAAATCCAGCTCGGAATCTCCGTTCATTGTAGCTCAGAAGAAGGCCAGTCTCACCAAGCTTAGAGATGGATCGGAACGCGTATCCGTTGCGATCGATGTCTACAACCAAGGATCTGTGTAAGTCTTCTTTTGCTCCTTTCTTACGCTTCTTTTAAACTTCAATCGTCTGGAGTTTGCTAATGTATCTGTAGTTGTTGATGAATTTGATGTTTTGGTTTAATATAGTAAATCGGAAGTGGACATTAGGTTTTTTCTACATAATTTGGGCAGGCGTAATCCAGCTTTGCGAATAGAAAACGGGATCTTGGTTTCAACAATTAGATCTGAACTTTTTGCTGATTAGTATTGGTGCTGATGTTGTTACTATTAATGCCGGATTTATTGTTGATTGTGAGTTAATAATTGCTTCTTAGATGTCAAATTAATCTGAATGCTTTCACGCTTTCTTCTTCAATAATCAAGGCACTTGCTAGAAAATATGGCAACCTTGCATGTCATCTAGCACTCGAATCCCTTGAGGAAAACACAGAGTTGAGTAGATTGGATCGTTATTTTGATTGGAATTTATAAGTATTTAATGGAGGAGAAGTATTGAGTGCATGATGGAGGAAGTAAATGAGGTAAATTTGACAAGAACGTAGGTGAAGTGGTCAAATCAGGGCTTGTAATGCCAATTATCATTTATAGATTGAATTGTGATGTTTTTCTGCTAGGGATCACAAATGTATGCTACATCCATATTACATCTTTTTACTCTTTGAATCCAGTTGTACTGTTTACTGGTTGTTCCACATTGTTCTTCTTGCTGTAAAACCTAGTATGTTTTTTTTAATTTTGTAGTGCTTACTGCTATATAATTGATTTTTGGGTGAAGCTTACATGGTGTGCTTTATGTTTCAGCACGGCATATGATGTGAGTCTTACTGATGATACTTGGCCTGTAGACCAGTTCACCGTTGTTAGTGGCAACACTTCAATGTCATGGGAAAGACTTGACGGGTAATTGTGATGCCTTGTTTCCTGTCATTAGGTATTAAACCAATGTATCTTATTTCAGTTCTGAGTTTGATTCTGTTGTTTGTTATTTACAGTGGTTCTTCTGTTTCTCACTCATTTGAGCTGGAGGCAAAGATGAAAGGGCCTTTCCATGGCGCACCTGCTGTGATCAAGTTCCGAGTTCCCACAAGTTCTTTGATGCAGGTTTGTCACTTGCTAACCTCATATCTCTGTTTACTCAAAATTTCCCAGTTTTCTAACTCGTGCAATGTTCACTAATGCATCTAGGAGGCTTATTCATCTCCCATTTTCCCATTGAATGTCAATGCTGATACAATTCCAGAAGATAAACTCGAATGGGTAATCTCTTCTTCCATATACTGAAACTACCCGTTCATCTAATGTCTATTTTATTCCGATTTTATCTTATCAAGTAAACTTTTATGTCATTGGCTGACCATTCTGTTTTGGTTTGCTGCCCGCTGGGGACCGTCTACTTTCTCATCACTCATCAGGCAAAGGTAAAAACAATCTCTGTAATCTCTTTAAGATAGCAGTTCTTTTGTTGTGAATATGTGTTATTTGGTAGAGCCTTTCTATAAAATCCCCTAAAGACATAGGTCAAAAGTTACATAATTATGAACCTAGAATATAAATTTTAAATGTGGGTTTGGAGCAGAGGAGAAAAACGTAATAATTTTATAGTATCCATGAACTTGCTTTTGCTTACACTGAAACTAGTTTAAACTACAGTAGTTTTTGTGCATTGGTGGTAACAAATTTGAGTTATTGTCAATCCAGAGAATTGTGATGCGAGTTGGGCCACAGGTGACAGTCATCTCTATTGTGTCCTTGTTCATATACCTTGTCGCTAGTCCTTCAACGAAATCTGGTGCTGGCAAGGGAAGCAAGAAGAGACGATGAACATCTGGAGTCATAATCTATCTGGTGCCACTCTTTTCTAACTTGTAATCCAAGGAACTTTGTTTTTGCTACCAACTTCTCTTGGGTTTTGAAAATTCTGAGTTTATGTTTTTGATTTAGAATGTAGCATGAGCCTAGCCATCGGCCTGCCAAATACCAGACTTGGTGCTAGATTTGATGAATCAAGCGACTATTCCATATGTAGTTGTAGTTTCTGAAATTTATAGGCCATATATTAGGTATAATGGGTCATGTTCACTTGTCCAGCCCATGGCATTGGTTTCTGATGATTGTGTATCAATTTGGGCTCGGCCTTCTTCACATAACAACGTTGGTTTTCTTTTTTTGGTCGAAAAACGTTGGTTTTCTTTACAATCAGAATATTGTTGAAAAAATTACCTCATGGACGAATCACACGTGAATATATGAGTTTGAAGATTGAAGGGAAAGGAAAGCCACCAAAGGCCTTCTTCACATAAAAACGTTGGGAGTTGTTTGAATCATAGATAGTTTGTTGTAAGAGGGAAGGAGGTCTCATACTGAGCTTGTAAAAAAAGCTCAGGAAGTGCATTAAAAACACTTCATGAAGTAGGGAAGCAACCAAATGAAGTAGACGTTTGGTCAATTGTAGATTTGTTCATCTAAAAGGACTGAAACAAAAGCCACGTCACAACAACTTTGATCCATGGAAATGCTGATGTCGGGAGAAGACACTATTGTGTGAATAGGAATCAGAATCAGATTCAGAAATAAGTGTATCATTTCAAGCAAAGGGGTTTTGAGCATTGGGATCATACCCTGGTTGCTTCTACTTGGCTAGTCATCTCAGGGACAGTTGCTCGCTTGATCAATCAAGAGACGATGATGATCCGTTTGATTCTAATAATATATCATGTTTCCTTGTATATATTTTAGAATCTTAGAGAATAAGTTGGTTATGTAAAGCCTAACTATTCTCTATATAAGCTGTAATCTTTTACGTAAACAATCAAGGAAAGTTGTTCGTATTTTTCTGCTCTCTCATATTTTACATGGTATCGGAGCATAGGAAATTTTTTTTTTCCGGTGTTGAACCCTAGCGCCGCCACCTCTGTCCGGGTTGCTGCCGCTGCCTTCCGGTTCTCCACCGCCTGATCTGGTACTCTCTGTTCGCTTCCGCAATGTCAACTGGTGGCAAGTCTCTTGCTGATGGTACTGGTTCCGGTGAAGTTCGCCGACCGATCAACGATCTCTCGTCTTCCTATTACTTGCATCCTTCCGATCATCCCGGACTTACTATATGTTCGGTCTTGCTCAAGGGTGATAATTATCGTCAGTGGACGACGGCCTTACGTCATTCTCTCCGGGCTAAGCGAAAACTTGGCTTTCTCAATGGATCGATCCCTATGCCTGATTCGGGTTCGCCGGAGTATGATGATTGGTTCACTGTCAACTCCATGCTTGTTAGTTGGATTGTGCAAACAATCGACCCTGCCCTTCGCTCGTCTGTCACGTACTTCGACAGTGCCAAGGAGCTTTGGGACGATCTTGCTCAACGGTTCTCTGTCGGTAACGGTCCTCGTGTACTTCAGTTGCGTGAAGACATTACTTGTCTTTGTATGAGTGGTCAAGATGTTGCTTCTTATTATGGCTCTTTGAAACGTCTTTGGGAAGAGCTGGATACTTATGTGCCTCCTACTGCCTGTGTTTGTGGCAAATGTACCTGTAATGTGAACTCTACTGCTAGCACAAAACGTGACGAGGAGCGTGTCCATCAATTCTTGATCGGTCTTGACGAAAGTTTCGCCACGATGCGGTCCAATGTCATGTCTCAGGAACCTCTTCAGCCCTTGGCAAAAGTCTACTCTTTGGCTATCCAAGATGAGCGGGTTCGTTCTATGTTAAAGACTCGGGATTCTCAATCTGAATCGGTGGCTTTTGCTGCTCGTCGTTTTCCGACTTCTTCTGTCCCGTCTCAGCCGTCTCCTGGTTCGGTTGTGGATCGCAAAACTCTTACTTGTGATCACTGTAAGCGCCCCGGTCATGACAAGGCTACGTGCTTTCAGATTAATGGCTTTCCCGACTGGTGCAAATCTCCTCGTCCTCGGTCCGAGAACGCCTCCTCCAGCCGGGACGCCAAGCCTAAATCTGAGAATGCCGGTCGTCCCCCGTCGGGCGTGGCCGCTGCTGTCCAGCCGCCAAGTACGGCTGCTTCTTTTGGGTCCGTTCCGTCTGCTGCTGATCGGGCTGCGTTTGGTGAGAATCTGACCGCTGAACAATGGGAATCTGTTCGCCATCTCTGTCAGACTTTGAGCTCCTCTTCGTCATCGCCGTCGGGTAAGTCTCCTCTTCCTTGGATTCTTGATTCCGGCGCTTCGTATCATATGACTGGTGATCTAAGTATTGTGTCCGATTTGGTATCTGTCAATTCTGTGAATATTGTGCTGCCTGATGGTTCGTCTGCTAGTGCTCTGAAAGAGGGTGTTGTCTCTTTTGGCCCTCTACAGCTTTCGAAAGTATTGTATCTACCGAGTCTCAAATGCAATCTGTTATCGCTTGCTCGTTTGACTAGTGAGCTGGGTTGTACTGTTCTGCTGACTTCTAGCTGGTGTGTATTACAAGAACTCGGTTCCAGGACAGTGATTGGTGTGGGTGAACACCGGGGTGGAGTTTATTGGCTGCGGGCTCTCGTTCCGGGCGCTCGTGCTTCGTCTGCTATGTCGTCTTTGCCTTCGGCTCGTCTTTGGCATGATCGCTTTGGACATCCGTCGGCCTCTGTTTTGTCATCTATTTCTGCTTTGTCGCTTACTAGCTCTAGTTTGAACAAGTTGCAACCTTGTGATGTTTGTCATAAATCAAAACAGACTCGATCTCCTTTTGCTCTTAGTTTGAATAAAGCAGACGACTTGTTTGAGTTGATTCATTGTGATGTTTGGGGGCCTTACAGTACGCCTTCTATGTCTGGTTCGTCATATTTTTTGACTGTTGTAGATGACTATTCTCGGGCTGTTTGGGTCCACTTGATGTCGTCCAAAACTGAGGTGGTTCGTTTAGTTGAACAATTTTGTGCTATGACGAACACCCAATTTCGTAAGCAGGTGCGTCGGGTCCGATCCGACAACGGTACGGAGTTTTTGCCGCTTAAATCCTTCTTTGCAGCCCAGGGTATTTTGTTTGAGACCTCATGTGTGGAGACTCCGCAACAAAATGGTCGTGTCGAGCGTAAACATCGTCATCTTCTAAATGTTGCGCGGTCGCTTCGGTTTCATGCTCACTTGCCTTTAAAGTTTTGGGGCGAGTGTGTTTTAACGGCTGCGTACCTTATCAATCGGACACCCACTCCTCTGTTAGACAACCGAACCCCTCATGAGTTGCTATATGGTCGCACACCCTCGTACAATCACTTTCGTGTTTTCGGGTGTTTGTGTTATGCTTCTCAAGTACCCCGTAAGCGAGATAAGTTTGCCTCTCGGAGTCGGAAATGCTTGTTCCTTGGGTATCCCTTCGGGAAACGTGGCTGGCGGGTATACGACTTGGAAACCGGCTCGATGTTTGTTAGTCGGGATGTCACGTTTTACGAGCATCACTTCCCGTATACCGATTGTGTGTCCTCGTCCTCCACGGTACCCTCGTATCCGAGTCCTGCTGCTTATGATGATATTGGGACTCTTGACGTCAGGGGGAGTGTTTCCCCGACTTCTTCTGGTTCATCCGACGATGATGGTAGTACACCCGCTTCTCCAAGCCCATCGTCGCCCCCGGATGCTTCTCCGGCCGTCTCTACACCACCACAGTCTGATCACTCCGACAGTGATGATGACGGTGATGGTTCGCCTGCCGCTGTTCGTCATAGTACTCGGGTTCGTCACCCCTCGGTTCGGCTTCGTGATTTTGTGTGTAGTACCGTTCGCTCCACGGTTCCGTCTTGTCCGAAGCCTAGTCCAAAATTTCCGATCTCCTCTGTTGTTGATAGTTCACGGTTCTCGCCGAAGTACACTGGCTTCTTGGCTGCCATCACTGCTGAAAGTGAACCGACACATTACAGTGAGGCTGCAGCTCATCTGGCATGGCGACAGGCTATGGCTAGTGAGATTTCGGCACTTGAACGCAACGGTACTTGGGTTCTTTCGGATTTGCCAGTAGGTAAGCAACCAATTGGTTGCAAGTGGGTCTACAAAATCAAATATAGATCCGACGGTAGCATTGAACGTCATAAAGCTCGCCTCGTCGTTCTCGGAAATCGCCAAGTTGAAGGTACTGATTACTTCGAGACGTTTGCTCCGGTTGCTAAGATGGTTTCGGTTCGAGTATTCTTGTCTGTTGCAGCTATTAGAGGATGGGAGCTCCATCAGATGGATGTTCATAACGCTTTTCTTCATGGTGATCTTGACGAAGAAGTGTATATGAAACTCCCTCCGGGCTATTCGGGTGTCTCTTCTGGTAAGGTATGTCGGCTACAGAAGTCTCTATATGGTCTTCGACAGGCGCCTCGTAATTGGTTTGCTAAACTGTCCTCTGCTCTGCGTCGTTTCGGTTTCACTCAGAGTCGTGCAGATTATTCGCTCTTTTCTCTACAGCGGGCGTCTCATACATTACATGTGCTAGTATATGTTGACGACTTGATCATTGCCGGTAATGATTCTGCCTTCATCTCTAGCTTTAAGTCCTATCTCAGCTCGTGCTTTTATATGAAAGACCTTGGGCATTTGCAATATTTCCTTGGGATAGAAATAGCTCGTGATTCTTCGGGTCTTTTTTTATCTCAACGGAAATATACCATGGACATTCTTACTGAGACTGGACTGTTGGCTGCTAAGCCGTGTGCGTTCCCTATGGAACAACAACATCAGCTTGCTACTACTACAAGCCCATTATATGAGCATCCGGATAAGTATCGTCGTTTGATAGGCCGCTTGATTTATCTTACGATCACTCGTCCGGATATTTGCTATTCTGTTCACACTTTGGCTCAGTTCATGCAATCTCCGTCTACTGCCCATTGGCAAGCTGCGATTAGAGTGCTTCATTATCTGAAAGCGCATCCTGGTCAAGGTCTTCTGCTTTCAGCTCAGAGTGACTTACAGTTGACAGCCTATTGTGACTCTGATTGGGCGTCTTGTCCTCTCACTAGACGCTCGGTAACGGGTTTCTTTGTTCGTCTTGGTAACTCACCTATTTCTTGGAAGACCAAGAAGCAGGTTACTGTGTCGAGATCTTCTGCTGAAGCCGAGTATCGCTCTATGGCGTCCGCATGTTGTGAGCTGGTTTGGCTCAAGTCGCTACTTGTTTCCTTAGGTGTGCGTCACTCATCACCTATGCGTCTCTTCTGTGATAGTCAGGCCGCTCTGCATATTTCGTCCAACCCGGTATTTCATGAGCGCACTAAGCACATTGAGGTCGACTGTCATTTCGTGCGCGACTTGGTTCAGTCCGGTGCCGTCGTCACTAGCTATGTTCGTACGTCTGAGCAGCCTGCAGATATGTTCACCAAGGCTCTTGGCAAGGCTCAGTTCGAGTATTTACTCCGCAAGTTGGGCATTCTCGATTTGCATGCTCCAACTTGAGGGGGAGTAATAATATATCATGTTTCCTTGTATATATTTTAGAATCTTAGAGAATAAGTTGGTTATGTAAAGCCTAACTATTCTCTATATAAGCTGTAATCTTTTACGTAAACAATCAAGGAAAGTTGTTCGTAATTTTCTGCTCTCTCATATTTTACAGATTCTTTGTCCAAGAAACGATGTGAGTCCTTCCATTCTATGCCTTTACAGGAAGACGCAAGGAGAATGTAGATGGTGTGGAAGAGGCGACGATGATCCGAGTTGGAAAAGATATTTATATATGCACCCGTCTGTGAAGACGAAAAAATACTATTCTCTCTTGAAAAATATAACAAGGTCCAAGTTTGTTCATATTTCGAAAACTTTTCTCCAGGTCTTTGAGGTAAAATCTGTGTCAAAAACTGTTTTCGTATGTGATGATTCTCGCATTAATATATCAGAGAGTGCATTTAACATGCATCCAAGTATGTCTAGCTAAGCATTTTGTCAAGAAAAGTTCTTTGCCAGGAGCAAAATTGGAGTTTTTTCAAGTTGTCAATTGAATAGCAAATTTTATGTGAACATACAAATACCACGACATGGAGATTTATTTATAACATACTTAAAGGAAAAAATTAATTCCCAAATCCAGCTCACAATGAAGAGATCAATCAATTCATACGCAAAAAGTTCAAAACTGATGACAACGGAGAAAAGAAAATTCAAAGTAAGGAAAAAATAAATAAAAACCCAAGCTGGTCAAATTGGTCTCCTAGTTTGACCGACCAATCCGAAAATTTCTCCTTTCCTTCTCCCTCCGGCTGCCCTTTCCATTTTATCCGATCTTAAGATCTGGGGTTGCCACCATAGTCGCCGATCACACACCAAGATGCTTGAAATCCCCTATTTGACTGCCTTATCCACCTACTTCAGCTACGGATTATTGTTTGCTTTCGGCCAATTCCGTGATTTCTTCAGGAAAATCTTCGATTGGTGGCATGCTAGCAACCTCCAGGTCTGTCTCTTGTTGTTTTCGCGCTTCCATGTTTTCAGTTTTCTTTGATCTGGGTGAAATTCCTGACCTTTTTGGTGTTTAGGGTTATGCGCCAATTTGCCTAGGGCTTGAGGATTTCTACATTCGTCGCCTGTACCTTCGTATTCAGGTAACGCTGCTGATTCCATGGAATCTGATGTTGTTTAGATTCGATAGATTGAGCTGTTGTGGTCTCACTGTACTCGGTTTCTTACCGAATTGGCTAAATTAGAATGGCAAATATATTTATTGACTTCAAAAGGTGAGATCTTTACTAGACATGTGTTGATAACTTGCTTTGATGGGACTGTCTAACAGGCTCATGATCATTGTTGTGGATTATTGGGGTTCCATTCCTCTAGGGAAGTAGATTATGGTATATGATAATGTCAGGCCATCATAATGTCTATGTTAATTGATTGAACTTTCAGTCCCATGATCATCCAACCAGGATTGGCATTTCTGTATTTAGATCAAGTTTCATGTCTTTTATTCCGGCATGTTCAATAGGCAGGAGCTTGTTGGTTATTGGCATCCTCCCCTGCATCATCGTTTTGCCACGAGCTTGTGCATGTAATTGGTTCTTACAGAGCCTTTCACTTGTGATCTTTCCTACAGGATTGCTTTGGTCGTCCAATTTCAAGTGCCCCAGATGCTTGGTTTGATGTGGTAGAGCGATTCTCCAATGATTCTAACAAGACACTGACGTATGTTTCAGGCACCGTTTGCTGAAAGTTATTTTGTTTCTATATAAATTGATTTTGCTCCTAGGTAGTAGGTCCATTGTCTCTTGATTAATCTTCTGTGAGTACTAATATTTCTTCAATTTATGCAGACGTACAGATAAGGTCAATCGTTGTCTTAACCTAGGATCATACAACTATCTTGGTTTTGCTGCAGCAGATGAGTACTGTACCCCACGTGTCATTGAAACACTGAAGAAGTTTTCTCCGAGTACCTGTAGTGCTCGTGTTGATGGAGGTACCATCAATCTGTTATCTCATGCACCTTGCACTTCAAATCGTGGAAATTTCGCATCTGATCTAATTATGCTTGCAGGCACTACTTCGGTGCACAAGGAACTTGAAGAATGTGTTGCAAACTTCGTCGGAAAGCCAGCTGCCATTGTCTTTGGTATGGGATATGTGACAAATTCTGCTATCATACCCGTTCTGATTGGGAAGGTGCACACATCTCTGTCTTCCTCAAAGATGAATGTTGTCTGTACATTGATGGTTTAGCATATAAGATTGTTGCATACTTTATAATCAACAAATTGTGAATCTCATGTTATTTTGCTGCTCATAACCAGGGAGGGCTGTTAATCAGTGATTCATTGAACCACAGCTCCATTGTGAATGGTGCTCGAGGATCTGGAGCTACCATCAGAGTATTTCAACATAATAGTAAGTCACACTGGGTGGTACATACTTCCATTTTAAGAGTATATCAATATCACTGGGGACATTAACAGCGATGGATGAGTTTCTATTAGCAGTCCAACTCTACTGTCCATAATAAATGTGTGTTAGTTAATGTGATATTATACAAGCTGATATGATTATACAAAGGATATCTGTCTGGACAATTGGTGCCGGTCTTTTCTCAACAAATAATGATAATAAATGTCTGTTGTTTCAGCTCCGTCCCACTTAGAGAAGGTATTAAGAGAGCAAATTGCTGATGGTCAACCCCGTACACATAGACCTTGGAAGAAAATTATTGTCGTTGTGGAGGGAATATATAGTATGGAGGGGGAGCTTTGCAAACTTCCAGAGATTGTTGCAATATGCAAGAAATACAAGGTTGCTTACCTTTAAACACTTATTACTGGATAAGCTAGTATTTGGCCTCTTCTTTTATTATCCGGTACCATTTCATGTTTTGGGTTCCTGCAAGCATGTTGAGTCTTTGACCTTTTCAATTCTCTTAATTCCGTTGATTTTTTTTTTTAATTCCTGACTTTTTCTTTCATTGATTGTATATTAGGCATATGTTTACCTGGATGAAGCGCACAGTATTGGTGCAGTTGGAAAATCAGGTAGAGGGGTCTGTGAGCTGTTAGGTGTGGACACTGCCGATGTGGATATTATGATGGGAACCTTTACAAAATCATTTGGCTCATGTGGAGGTTATATCGGTGGATCAAAGGTTTGTGCATTGGAAATAGCAACAAAAAAAATAGATATTGTGAAGCATTTTTTTTAATAATGATCTGCTGTACCTTGAAATGTGTTGTTACTGGAGTAGCAATTGCTATTCTACTACTGGTGATAAGTGTTAACCATGCTAAAAAAATAATTCGGGATTAATCATTGCAAGAGCCCTTTGTGCTAAACCAATTTGGTTTATGCCACATCTTCTAGCTAGCTTTTGGTCTGTTATGGCTTGTTGGATGTCTCACTACGGATGCAATTCCTGCAAGTTGTCTTAATCAACTGATGCACCCTGGTGCCTACCACAACCTTATGCTATGCTCCTCTTGTGATTTTAGCTCGGGTACATTAAGTGATATCTTATTCATGGGTAATGCAATGGCATGCATTTTTAAAGCTTGTCATGATATGTCCTCTTTAATTTGTTACTTGGCTGGTCCATATAAATTGTGAAGAATATCCTTGTCAATGGATTGGATACATAGTTCTCCAAGAATAGGATCCAGTTACATTATATGAAGTTATGTGCTTCTATGCATTCCAACTCCATGTGCTGCTAACCATTTCAGTTTTTATTGACAGGAGCTTATCCAATTCTTGAAGCACACGTGCCCTGCCCATCTATATGGAACTTCCATATCCCCACCAGCAGCTCAGCAAATTATATCCTCCATAAAGGTTCTTCTTGGAGAAGATGGTTCTAGCAGAGGTGTGATTCTTGGCCTATATATCAACATCTTTCGGTTTTAACAAGTAATGGCGTTTTCATGTTGATTTTCAATACTGAGTAACTACATCTCCTGCGCATCAGGTGCTCAAAAACTTGCAAGAATTCGGGAGAACAGCAACTTTTTCAGGTCAGAACTGCAGAAGATGGGCTTTGAAGTTCTCGGGGACAATGATTCCCCCGTAATGCCTATAATGCTTTACAATCCTGCCAAAATCCCTGCATTTTCTAGAGAGTGCCTCAAGCATAACGTGAGATCTCTTTCCATACCTTTTGCTAATAGTGGATAAAGTACTTGAAACGGGTGTTTCTCATGGTAGCTGTTACTAATTTATCTTCCGATGTGTCATAGGTGGCTGTTGTCGTCGTTGGTTTCCCAGCTACCCCTTTGTTATTATCTAGAGCACGTATTTGTATATCCGCTTCTCACACAAGGGAAGATCTCGTTCATGCATTGAAGGTCGGTTGCTTTCTAAACATGATTGCCCTGCGTTAAATTCCATAATATATTCACTTGAGCTTTTATTAAGTTCTGTTTTGATTATAGGTGATCAGTGAAGTAGGGGACCTAGTGGGAATAAAATACTTCCCTGCAGAGCCAAAGAAAGAACACCAAGAGACTGGGGCAATCAAATTAGACTAGCAACTCTGCAAGTAAGTTTTGGTTTTTTGATTTGTAAAGGATATGATTTTGCTTGTAAGCTGGTTTCCAAAGGATCAATGTGCCATTACACTACGCCCCTCGTCAAAGCAACCCGTTTGTAGTCGCTTTCCTTTGCGTTCTTTCTGAACAAGTTCAGATCTTTGCTAAGATGCAATCTTTTTATATAACTTTGTATTCTTTCTGAAGGAAAATCATGTCAAAGAAGGCATCTTTTTCTGCATGTACAGCAGCTAATCCCTTGTATGTCAATTAAGTTTGTAGTATTCAGTTGAACTTTGACAATTCATTTTCTGCTATCCTGTTCTTTTTCTTGGTTCCTTCAATTTCTGTATCATGTTGAAATTCCAATTGCAATACGGTTATTTTCTGCTATTATGATCTTTTTGCTGTTGTTGAATTAGTTAATATTAGTTCAAATTAACCTTCTTTAATACTGTTGGCATCAATATATATTAAGGGAAATATTTATTTATATGAGGGGACATTTTGTTGTCATCAATACTTTTCTATTGATAAAAAAGCAATCAACTTTAGATGAAGCTTAAATGGCTAATCAAATAGTGCAAATCTAAGTAAGGTCAATTTATTTGTCATTGCACGAGCTAAAACCTTTACTTTTATCTACTTTGCAAATTTGTAAAGGTTACAATTTTATTTCACAAAAGAAAAGGTGAAAAGGTCTCGTGCTACAAAAATTCAACACACTAGAGCAGAATAGTCAATGTGTCAGTTAAATCTGGAACATCCCCCACACAAATGGCAAGGGGACTAGTATGCTTTCGCCCTTTGATCTCATAAATCCTGTGAACGGCTTCCATAGAGCTACAATATCGAAGATTATGCATAATCAACATGCAAAGTAGTGGTTTTAGCACAAACTTTTCTTTAGATAATCTGGAGCACATGTATGAGAGCATGAAGCAACAAAGACTCCCCTCAACTAATCTGACTTTATATAACATACAACTTGGGTTTATATAATGCAAATGGATTTATCATATATTTTTAAGAAAGCTTACCACGCATCACAAGCAAATCCATACAAGGTATCAGTGGGTACTGCAATGACTTCGCCCCGGATTTCACTGCCTCCATCGCTTCAGCAGTGTGTTCTGCTCTTGCTGGGTGAACCACACCTAGCTTATCTCCCAAAATTCCATGATAGTTTTCTGTACTCATAGCCATGTTTTGGGTGTGATAAATCCTTCCAAAATTCTGGAAAAAAAAACAAGCGGAACTAAAAACTGATATTACGAAAAGCTATGAGGGTGAAGAATACAACTTTACAATGGTCGGATAGGGCAAGCTACAAAGACTGGCGAAATGCACCTTTGGAAAGAGACTGCAGCAGCATGAATAGCTTGAAGAACAAGCTGTTGTTGTACAATCTTGGCTGAAACAACCATTATCTGCGTAATGTTCTCGTTGTTTCTAAGATTCTCCTATATCGCAATCTGCCAAATGGTTGACAAAAGAAATTAGGACAGTCCAGATATCAAAGTGCATAAAAGTAGGACTTCACACCCCATTTTCTATGCTCTGATTTCATCGAAATCTGATCAAGGGAAGACGGAGCTATACACACATTTATTCTCCAGAATTTCTCAATTTCTAGCCTCTGTGGGAGGCTCAAAAATGATAACACACAACAAATCTCTCATGAGTGACTTACAAAGTCTGGGGTGATTACTATTCTTATGAATTGTACATTTCCAAGAAAGCCTCCTTCCAGACCTTGATTTCCTAGTAGCAATCAAGGAAAAACTCCTGTTTCATGTTGCCAAAACATGTAACTGAAGAAATTGACGTTATAAATAGAACTTTCTTCTGGAATAAAGACAGACAACATAAGCCACTGATAGGATGGGACCGAATATGCAAACCAAAGGCATATGGGGGCTTAGGCATAAGAAAAGCGGAAGATATGAACAAGGCGCTCCAGATGAAGTTGCTATGGAAAATTCTTACCGAGCAAGACAATGTTTGGGTCCAAGTGATTAAAGAAAAATACTTGAGGGGAAGCACGCTCTTGGAATACAAAATAAAACCGACCAGCTCATGGCAATGGAAGCAATTGATGAAATTAAAGCCAGAATTTGAGAAAGGATTGAGATGGCAAATAGGAAATGGACGGACGATTAATTTTTGGACAGACAGGTGGCTCACGAGCGAACCAATAAAAGAGTGGGTAGCTACAAATAATGTGGTAAATGTTGAAACCAAAGTCGAACACTTCATCTCTACGGATAAGAGATGGAAATAAATGAACTTCATCATGTAGTTCCTAATGAAGTGATAGAGAAAATAATCAGAATTCCAATTCCCGAAAATGATATCGACGATAAACTGATCTGTGCCCCAAGCAAGAACGGTTGGTACTCAACGAACTCAGCAATAAGCCTAATAACTAAAGAAGAATCTATGACCTTGAATCCCAATGCATGGATATGGAAATTGGATACATACCCAAAAGTAAGGAATTTCCTCTGGAAAATCGATATGAATGGATTACCCACGAAAGAAAGGCTTATTGAAAAACGGGTTGCTATTCCTCAAGGTTGTCTCATGTGTAACGCTACACGTGAGGACTCGATACATCTTCTACTTGAATGCCCGCACACTTTGGAAATAATGAAGAGCATAAATGTCAACACAGAACGCGTACTTAGAGAACTGAACCTCCCTCAAGCAAGCCCTCGAACTGTGCTATTTGAGCTAAATAACAAACTACGACAAGAAGAGTTCGTTGAGTTAGCGGTAGCCTGGTGGGGCATTTGGCACCAGCGAAACAAGGTATTGTTCCAACAAACGCTCAATGATCTAATACAAGACCTCAACCTTTATATCCGCAATCATTTGAAGCACTGGAAACAGGCGAAAGAATGGGTTGAGGATGAAGAAATGAGTCCGACTAGGGTGTATGTTCAAGGAGCCGACCACGAATCAAAGCACAATGTTGGAAGAAGCCGAGTCGGAGTTATGCAAAATTGAATTTTGATGGATCTAAGCTAAACAATGGTAACTCAACGGGAGGTTCAATTATAAGAGATGAAATCGGAAACCCAATTGATGGGTGTGCTAGAACGTATGGAAAAATCTCAATATATATTGATAGCAGAAACATTGGCACTATGGGATGGAGTGAAGAAGGCCAAACAGAGGAATGTCAGAAAGCTGGAGATAGAAGGAGATAATATCACTGTTATCAAAGCCCTCACAGGACAAATCTGCTACCCATGGGAGATAGAAAGGATTATCACAGACATTCTCGTTTCCCTACGGGACTTCGAGTCAGTTCGATTTTATCATGGGAGCAGGTCGTGTAACTCTGTGGCCGATAAAATTGCGTTTCTGGGCCACAGTCTCTCATGGGAAACTATCTGGAACCATCATGAGCTCTTAGCTCTCATCCGCAAGGATGCTCTAGGGATCCCGCCTTAAGGCGAGACCCTAATTCTCACCGTTTCAAAAAAAAAAAAAAAAATCAAGGAAAAACTCCTGACTCTATTTCTAACACCGATCTCTGGTTTATAAAGTATGAGTGCAGTATAATTGACTCGGTCAATATGAGTATATGACAGATAAATACTTATAAACCAGCAATTGAAATAGAACACATGTATGTTGAAACTATATATCAGTTTAATATGTCCTGTTCCCCAATTGAGCATGATCGGTGACGTAGCAAAACACAAAACCATATTTAGAGTCACAAAAGCACACTAATTTCTGATTGGCAATTGCTATAGAATTAGTTCCCTAAATACCAATCGGAATCTACTCAATTAGAAAGCCAACACAGATGTTAAGCTGTTAACTGGAATCACTTTATTGTACAGAAACCGACTTGATATATATCCTTAAGGCTGGATAAAATTACGAGTCCATATATATCTCAATCAAACCCACTTACGCACCTCAATGGAATAAATTTGCTTGGCCTTTGAGAGTAGCCAAGTGAAACACAATTCTCTAAACCCATCAAATTAAATTGTAAGTTTTACAGCTGAAATCATGTTGTCAGAGGGCAGATCATCATTGCAAGCTGGCGAAGTTTTCATGTTAAACATGTCGACTAATGACCACTCCGTAAGGAGCCTATAAGTCTCTTGAGTCGGGTGCGTGCCATCCCAGAACACTCGCTTCCTCGGGTCTTCGCACCATGGCGCGCCCTTGCTCGCATCGCAATTGTAGTTGTCCTCTACTTTCCCACAACATGGCATGAACACTTCATCCTTTTCAAACCCTAATGATCATGCACAATTCAACTTTATATCATTAATAATATGACACTTTCCTCATGTAATGGTGAGTTTGGAGCACATCCAAATAATACACTATCTTGCACTATTACGACATAATGAAATACTACTGACCTAGAGAAACGACGTTTTGAAGGAGTCGTCGGAAGGGATGGTAGTTGTCGCCGTAGATGATGGTGACGGAGGGATTTTGGGCGCGAAGCTCTTCGATTGCGCGGAGAAGATGGTCGTTGTGGAAGATGGCGAACTCGTTGAAATGCCGGAGACAATGGAGCTCGTCGTACAAGGCACTACCATTGTTTGATTTGTAGTAGGAAAGATACAATGGCATGCATCCGATCGGAAAGTCGCCTGGGACCACTAGTAGACTTGCTCCCACATCGATTATCTCCTACATTAATATAGAGACAAACAAGCCAAATGATTTCAATACATGATAATCCAATGGAGTAGGAAAAAAATGTCCTTAAAAAACGCTAGACGACTCCTATGCAGAGAAAAAAGATATGCTCACTTGAGCCGCGTTTTTGATGCTCTCTACGACCAAAGGTACCATGGGGTAAAGATCCTCCACGGAGTTTCCCTTGTATAGAGGATAGTTGTAGTCATTGGCTCCAATTTCTCCCATCAAAATCAATGCTTTTGACAACTTGTGCTTACAATCTTGCTCCCATCATCACAAAATTAGTAAAATGAGCAAATGAAAGTCAAAACGCTCAGTGGGTAGAAAATAGTTACCGGCTAAGGAGGAGCAAATGGATTGGAGATGTTGTTTAAACCATCCGACTTGGACGGAGAGTGAGCTGTTGGTGGTAGGAGAGTCGGTGATGTTTTTCTCGGCGAGTACGACGGGACCGAGCGCGGTGGCTCCACCCACCGCGAAGTTCACACCATGGCGGAAGTCCGCGCCTTCCGCCTTGTACGGGTTTACCAACGGTAGCCCGAGCGCCTTGGCTGCAAACCGATAAAAGGGTTAAAGCTTATATCGAATTCTTTCCTTATCAAAAAAAAAATGGCACGCTGGAAGGGTAAAAATGTAAATATAGACCATAGAAGTCGATCATGAGGAGGCCGTTGGAACAGCGACCGGTGGGGTGGTCGTATAAGTCGAGGCCGTGGGGAGGCTTCGAGCAAATGGTGTTCGGATCTTCTCGGATCAGATTACCGGTGTCGGTTAAGGAGTCTCCGAACTGGTAGATTGAATCGAACAAATGTTGTGCAGTTGTGTCATCACATAGTATCACTTGAAGAAATCCTACTAGCAAGATTTGTGAAATCAGCAAGAATTTGGCTCCCATTTTGTTGGTTAATTGATTGAGATTGGATTGTAGTGTGTTGGGATTTCTTGAGCTTATATATGAATCAGGTTCGTATCACTTGTAAAAGGAAAAGGCCTTTACATGCACGTTGAACGAATAGAGATTGAATTTGTCAATTGACGGTTCCATAGTATTCATTTAATCTCTAGGATTTTGATGGATAAGAAGTTGTTTTCACTGATATCATTCATTCACGGATTCTTTGCTCAATTCAAAGGCTCGAAAAAAGTTAGTGGATTCATGGATCCAAAATTTAATGGATTAGGATATATGATAAACCAAATCAATACTAATCCGTCCAAAAATTCATGTTACATATTTACAAGAAATCCATTCATGTTTGACCAAAAAAAAAAAAGAAATTCATTCATGTTACCATACATGTTGACCGCCGTTATTTCAGATTAGTCTAGGGCGATGTTCATAATGGCGAGTTGTATTAAAAATCTATATTTTGGGCGGTATTACATAATTTTCAAAAATAAGGAGTTGTAACGCAATTATTGCATTTATATAGCTAGTGTGATAAATCCACGCATTCACAAGTGTCCTTAACATTTTAAACTTTGATCCTACTAAACAATCTATAACTGACCTGTAACGAACTTTTTCTTCCGAAAAATGGGTACATTTATGATCAAATGCAAAAGTATAGGTCTCATAATCTAATTAGTAATAAACAACAAATGCTGGCTGAACTGAAATAGGCAAAGGCACAACAAGTTGCAAATAACAACAAAATCCAGTGGAAAGGCCAACTGGAAGAGATAGGCCTGGGTCGGAATTTGCACGCACAGAGCAATTTCACACCACAAATTGAGTTCTGTGCCATATCCACTTCCATCAAAACTGATCAATAACACCCAAAACACACCTCCAAACCCAACAACAAAAAAGAGCTTCACCTCTCTAAATCCCTCAAGATATTAAACATGGCGTCTTTGTCCGCCCCCTCCCTTTCCTTCGTCCGCGCATCGTCGTTCCGCACCACCTTTTCGGTAACAAAAACCCTCTACTAACCTACACTATCAACATTTTTCGTACGAGATTGGTTTAATTTGATTGCACAGGTGCCAGTGGGAGTGAGAACGGCCGGATTTTCAAGCCTGAAGACATCTCACCTCTCCCGCCGAATTACATGCGCGGTATTTTTGCACAATTCAAAAACTACAGGCGCTTTTGTCTAAATTACTCTAATTTACGGGCGGTTTGTGTAATTCACCCGTAAACAGATCGAGACGAGTTCAAATTAGGGGGGTTTTTTTTTTCTGAGTGCAGGCGAAACCGGAGACGGTGAACAAGGTGTCGGAGATCGTGCGGAAGCAGCTGGCGTTGGAGCCTGAGAGGGAGGTCACCGGAGATTCGAAGTTCACCGATCTCGGCGCCGACTCGCTCGACACCGTCGAGATCGTGATGGGGCTCGAAGAGGAGTTCGACATTAGCGTCGAGGAGGAGAGCTCTCAGAACATTACGACTGTTCAGGAAGCCGCCGAACTCATCGACAAGCTTCTTCAGAAGAAATCCGCCGCCTAATTTCCCCGATTTCTCTCTAAGTCCAAGTATTTCGTCGTCTGTTATTCATCGATTAAGCAAAAATTGAAGCTTCCGTTGCTAGAAGAAGACTAGGGTTTGCAGGTTCGCAGTTTTTTTTTTTTTTTTTGTCTTATACCTTGTTTTGTGCTGATGGTTTTGGATTTTTGGTCTATTCGGATTTTGCGTAATGAAATGGAGGATTCTGTTCTACTTTGCTCATTGCTTGTTGTGACCAGCAAACCTAAAGCTCAAAATCAAAAGATTAATGGGCAATTTTTTAATGGTTGTAGTGCTTATCCATGGAGTTCAGAAACTGAGCTATTGGGTGGAATGCAGGTTGTCAAATAAGAGATAGAAAAATGTTGAAGTTCAAAGCTTTGGTTAGAAATATGTACAGGAACAAGACAAATGAATGAAAAAGGTATTCACCTTCCAGTGAAAATAGCTGGGCATAACATGTGATCTGCTAATAGTAACAGCTTTTTGTAATGAGAGATGGGTGTGTGTCAATCCGAAGTCCTGATCAAAATTCTTATTCCTTCTTCCCCGATTTCTGAACATTGCCCTACTAAATTGACCATTTCTCTTGGCAAAACTCAGAGTAAAAAGATTTTAACTTTTGCCCTTCAAAGGTGTAATGCCATCTTTCTGAACTTGTATAGAGAGAGGGAAAAGGGGAAGGCTTTCCTCCGTGGAAGGTAATGATGAAGGTGTGTGGGGATGGAAAGGTAGAAGAAATGGCCCCCATCAGACGAATGCAAAATGCCAAATGCCAAAGCTTTGGCATTTGCCTTGCTTTTTATTGTGAAATGTGAAGTTCTTCTGCCTTTTTATACATGAAAACAAGCTCCAAGCTTTACATAATAAGTACATAAAGAACATAAGCCACTTTGTATAATATAGTAGATTATGTTATGCCCACAATCAAGGGTTTATCCACACAACAACCTCATTTTTGTGCAGATGATTATAGATTTACAGGCTCACAAACCAGTTTGAGACAGGAGCCAAACTGCCATACAGTGCTATTTTTCCCAATCAAAGTTTTGGGTGATGTTTTGAAAGAAATTTGACTGTGCTTTCTAACAGTGAAACCATGCAAACATTGTCACCTCAAAGTAAATTTGGATTGATTTTTTTAATGAAAAATAAAATAATATTTTTTAATAAATATTCAACATTAGGGGCAAATTTTTCAAAATTTTTACCAACAACCAAGGTCAGTCCACATCATTATTCCACCCACCCCCTAATTTCCAACCCCAATAACACCTGCTAGGCTCTGCTAGCCTTCCTTTTTCATCTCTTCTCCTCTATCATCACTCCACAGACTGCAAAGTGTAAAACCAAGTTTACCATGTCTTCTTCTTCTTTCTCTTGTAAATGTGCAACAGTAGGCTTTACAATCGCCTTCCAACTATGCCTCCTAGTTGGATTTGCAAGCTCAACATCATCTCACTTTGACAAGATTTCTCAGTTGCCAGGTCAGCCCCCAGTTGGGTTCCAACAGTTCTCTGGATACGTCAATGTGGATCACAGAAAGCAGAAAGCCATGTTTTACTACTTTGTGGAAGCAGAATTAGATCGTGCTTCCAAGCCCTTGGTTCTTTGGCTCAATGGAGGTTAGCAGAAAAAAAAAATCTCATCTATATTAGTTTTGCTTCAGAACTGAAAGGGTTTCTACAGAAAAAGAACAATGCTAGTGCTTTAACCATTTTTTGTGGGGGGTTTGTTTTGATCTGGGTATGTTATGATTATCAATTTTGGTGAATGTTAACAATGAATGTGTTTTTTGGTATAGGACCCGGATGTTCTTCTCTTGGAGTTGGTGCATTTTCTGAAAATGGGCCTTTCAGACCAAAAGGCCATTTTTTGGTGAAGAATGAACATAGCTGGAACAAAGGTACAGTAAAGCTTACTCCTTTTCAATGTTTTCATGGTTCCTTTGAATCTGTTTTTCTTGCTGTTATAGAATTTTTACTAGCATTTGAAATTTTGATATATTTACAGTGGCAAATATGCTTTATCTGGAGACACCTGTTGGAGTTGGGTTCTCATATGCTAATGACACCACATCCTATGATGGAGTGAGTGATTTTGTGACTGGTATGTGCAACTTTCTCCATCTGGGTTTGATCTTAACAATGTCAAAAGTTAAATTCTTCTGACTCTGTTTATAAAGATGTGAACTTGGCAGCATCTTTTGGCAAAATGATTTTGAAAAAAGGAAGTAGATCAAAACACTTTTTTTTTACTGTGTTATTTTTTTCTCTTTTGGTGTTTATATAATTAAATCTTCAGAGGTTGAATTCATCTGTTTTGTTCTTGTATCTGAGTACTTTTAAAACTAAAAGCCAGGGACAACTTAGTTTTCTTGCAAAGGTGGTTTGCCAAGTTTCCACAGTACAAACATAGGGATCTCTTCATCACAGGAGAGAGTTATGCAGGTACATTCCAATATTCCACGCTGATAATATATTCATATTATGTACTACTAAAGAGATTTGCTGAAATGCTCACCACTTAGATTTGTTTACCATGTGCAGGACACTACATTCCTCAACTTGCTAAGCTGATGGTGGAATTCAACCAAAGGGAGAGATTATTCAATTTGAAAGGGATTGCTGTAAGTAATATCAGCTTTAACATAAAAAATTAAACCTAAACCTGCATTAATTTTTACTGACTCAACCTTTTTTCCTTTTAAAAAATATAATAATACAAACACAGCTAGGAAATCCAGTTTTGGACTTTGCAACAGATTTCAATTCAAGGGCGGAATACTTTTGGTCTCATGGATTGATTTCGGATTCAACATACAAGATGTTCACTTCCATGTGCAATTATTCTCGGTATGTTGGGGAGTACTACAGAGGTTCGGTTTCATCCATCTGTTCCGAGGTGATGAGCCAAGTTAGCAAAGAAACCAGCAAATTTGTGGACAACTATGATGTTACTCTTGATGTCTGCATTGATTCGGTTCTTTCACAATCGAAGATTATCAGTCCCCAGGTATCCTATAAATCAACTGCATTTGTAGCTCTTAGAAATCAAGTGATATGTCTCTTAAAATCCATAAAACAGAGAATAGTTACAAATGTAGTATATTTTTATACACCGTAATTTTTGATGGACAAATATACTAAATGGCTCTATGTTCGTTCTTCAAACCATGATTTAAATTATGTGTGCAATACATTTCTAATTACATGTATCCTTTATGACAGGACGCTAATGACGAGAAAGTAGATGTTTGTGTGGAGGATGAGACAGTGAACTACTTGAACAGACAGGATGTTTGGAAGGCTCTACATGCGCGACTTGTTAATGTTCGCAGATGGGAAGTCTGTAGCCGGTAAGAAAATAAAATGTTTCATACGAATAAATGGAGTTATTATTAAAATGCTAAATAACCATAATCTGATTAAAGATCGATTTTCAAGAAGCATTTGGTTTAAACCTTTTGTTGTAGGCCTTAATAAGGTAAGTAGAATTCTTTCAGCCTTAGTTTTACTACTAACCTTTTGAAAGCTATTTCCAGCATTTTGAATTATGAGCATCTGGATTTGGAGATTCCCACAATCCACATTGTGGGATCACTTGTCAAGAGAGGAATTCCAGTCATGGTTTACAGGTACATATAATCTTTCTGAAGTCACATTGTTGAGGAGATTAATAGATTGTAGCTACAATTGGATTTTGATCCACCATCCTTCTCAGTGGAGATCAAGATTCTGTGATCCCATTAACTGGAAGCCGCACCCTTGTGCACCAACTGGCAAAAGCACTCGGTCTCAAGACTACGAACCCTTACCGGGTTTGGTTTGCTGGGCAACAGGTCAGATCTAAGACCTTTCTGCACAAAAATATTTTCGTGTCCGAAAATCAATATTATGTTTCAGCTTCATAAAGATTTGATCTTTCTAAGCTTTGTGGGTTTGCAGGTTGGAGGATGGACTGAAGTATATGGAAATATACTGTCATTTGCCACCATTAGAGGAGCATCCCATGAAGCTCCATTCTCTCAGCCGATGAGATCGCTCGTCCTGTTCAAGTCCTTCTTGGAGGGTAGTCCTCTCCCTCAGCTGTTCCAATGAAGGACTAGTTCAACAAAAACTCAGGGTTTTTGAGATTTTGTGGAAGTAAATGATGAAACCCTTGTTTTCTTAATTTATTGGGACATGTTAATATGTTATTTAGCAGTATCAGAAAGTTTCCTTGCTCTGCAAAGAAGCAAAGTGGAGGGAACAGAATTGTAATTGTAAGAAAGAATTTAAAATTTATATATGGCTTATTGGCTTTAACAATCTCCTCAGATTTTGTCTAGATGATTGTGATGGGAAAGACAACATTCACATGTTTGCTAGAGCCTTTGGGACTTGTAATAAGATCTAGAAGTTAATGTAGCTGAGCTTAATTAAAATAAGCACTTGCACTATCCAAGATCAGGAGAATACAGGTGTAATTTTGCATAGCAAAGGAGGGTGTTAACGTAAATTGCAACCGCCATTTTAGCGCACTCTGAAGCAATCAATCACACTACAAAGATTGCAATGTTAGCCAACGCTCGCAATCCTCGCATTGTAGATCAAGATCGAGTTGCAAAGAAAACAGAACGGGAAATTATTGAGAGGGAGAGTAGGGTATTGATAATGCAGTTATACCAGTAATGATCAAGTTTCGATCTTGATCCAATCATCCATCCGATTCCGATCGAAAACCTCCATACGATTCGTCAACGAGGCGTGTACATCTTCATGTCTGAATCCAATCAAAAGGCCATCAAATAATAATAATACTTTCCCCCCAAAGGGGAGATTGTCAGGTTGATGATGATGGCGAATAGGCAAAAGCAAGAGGAGCCGGCCACCTTTCCCTTTCCGCAGGTTTCTTCTTCTTCTCTACACACTCTCACGCCCTTTCTGAAGTCGGAGAAAGTCTGAATTTGAGACTGTAACTCGAAATCGATCTCTCCTTCTGAAGTCGGACAAATCTAGGGTTTCCTTGGTTTGGGGATTTTATTCGTGCTCTTTGTTGAGGGTGTGTACATGTGGAAATTACAGGGAAGAGGAAGGGGATACGAAGAAGAAGAGGAGGAAAACAGAGAGTTCTATGGTGGTGCTGACGAGCCCGGGACTCCTCTTCCTCTCACCTCTCGGGTGATGTACATGTTGGGGGACTTGAGACAATGGCTTGAATTGGTCCGGAAGAGAACTAGATCCTCCTTACGTAGTCTTGATCCATTGTCCTCCAGGTATTCCTCTTTTCTTCTCTAGATTTGAATTGGTATGAACTTTGACCTGGTATTTGATGTCGATCTCTATCACCTTGAACCTGTCATTTTCTAGTCTCTTTTCAAATCAATATAGAGCACAAATGGCTGAACGTCCCTTTCAGAATCTTGTCTATAGTTGTAGTGTGCTTGTTTGTGTGACTTGCATTTATTGCTTGAACTAAGCAGCATTCTTCATTGCAATAAATCATGATAGCAATGAGCCTGTAACCAGATAGTGTATATCTGAAATTATGAGGACATCATAATTAATGCTATGCACATTATATTTGGGGGAAGAAAACTCAGACCACATTATGATTGCTTTTCAATTTTTTAGAGATCTGCTAATTTTTAAAGTCCTGCTGTCTCATAAACCTCAAGGTTCTTAGCATCCAGTGCAGGGGAATCAAATCCAGACTCGGACTGTTTGTCATCTGACCGAGCCACCGAAAGAAGCTTGTGGGACCGACTTGGTGAAGCTTCTTTGCTGGATGTGGAATCGAATTCCTTTTCTTGGAGTACACTTTCTTCGCTTCATCATACACAGCATAGTGGAAGCACAGAGTCTGATGATGATAGTAAAGCCCTTGAGGTAGATCGAGTGTTGTTTCTATTTTTTGTATTAATTCTACTGTGAAACGGAAGGGTATGACTGATTATGAGTAATAGGTCACTGTGAATTCAGGGGGAGTTGTCTTCTTCGCTCTGTTTAATAAGCCTGAAAATGATGATCCTGGGCTGAATCAAGCTGCTGCGGTTATTAAGATATCATCCTCCAGGATCCAAACACAATCTGAACGACTCGGTTATGAGTTTGCAAAGTGGTTGGGAGTTCGAGTTCCACAGGTACTGTTACATTTCTTTTTTAGTGAATGTTTTAATATTCTTTGTTATCTGAATCTAGTGCTAGATTATTTAGAGTTTAGTTCTTTGTATTTTGTAGGCAAGAGTCATTCATAATACCAGTCCAGAGTGGCTGCAGATAAAGGAATCTGCAGAGAAGGCTAGAGGAGTTGCAGCTTCGGAAAAAGATGAAGTTGGTGAAGTGACATGTTCAGAGCTCTTGGAAGCTCTTGAACTAAGCCGCTGCATTTTTCTCATGAAGTGAGATTTTTTTTTTTTCATGTGATAGTGTCATACTGCTACTTGAAATTAATGCTTAGTTCGTTTTTGAAACTCATGCGAGATGACAGTAGCTAACCCTCTTCAGTCTTCAGATGGTGACTATTATGAAATGAGGGTTTCTCTAGTTTGTAGAAAGTTCCAAACATTAACATCCGTGCCTTCTTGAAGTAATTTTTTTCATTTGTATATGCAGTTATGTGCATGGTTCTCCACTGATGGAAAATGGCAATGCATTTGACTCGAAAGAAGCACCAATGAAGATAGCATCTGCTCTTGGAAGGATACTGGTGTTGGACCTTGTTATAAGAAATGAGGATAGATTGTGTTGCCGTGAACTTGGTTGGCGGGGCAATTCTGCTAATTTACTGTTGGCTGATAAGTCAGCCTCTTCAAATATGGACAAATTGGACGAAGCATGTGATTCAGCTGTTGGGCAATATAGGCCTAGTCTGCTTCGGGGTCTGCATAAGGATAGAAGAACAACTTCTGTTGCTTTATTGGAATCACAAGGATCTGACCTGTCTGAAGCTTCAGAATTATCTGGATTTAACAAAATGAACTTGAAAGATGAATCAATTCATATAGTTGCAATAGACTCTGGTGTTCCTCGGCGACCTCCAGCTGGCAAACGTACCAGTGACCAGGAGAACTATCCAAAACTTGTGGAGCTGATACTGAACAGTCCTAAGTACTCCTCAAACATATTGCATGAAATAACAGGAGGGAAGTTGGGATCTTCATCTGAAGCTGAAACCAGTATTGCACTATCTGCTACTGATATGGCTGTAGCAGCTGCATTCAGGAACGGGTTTCGTGCCGCACTGAGAGATTTGCAGGGGATTCAGATTTTCCTCTTAAACCTTCATCAGAAATTAGATAGCCATTTACGTTCATTTTTAAATATCTTAAATAAGAATTCCACGGGGGAACTGGATAAGGAAGATTTGGTAGTTCACGAATCTCCTACGCATTTTGGAAACTATAGTCCTTCTCCAACTTTTACCCCTAAGGAACAATCTATGAATGACATTAATGTGGATTTAAACATGGAGATAGTGAAAACACCTGCTAAACAATCATCAAGCTCAGGCTCTACCTCGCCCACATCCCGAGAAGGCTGGCATGGGAAATCTTCCAAAGGGGGCGCAGAACCTCGCTCCTTGCGCTTGACAGCTAAGCTTCGTGACCTCCATAAATATGCAAAGGTCTGTTCTTAGAATACTACAGCTGCATATCAATTTTGGTGGTTGTTTTTTTTTGCATTTGAATAAGTAGTTGGGAGTGTTATTATGGTGGAACTCTTGTTCTTTCAGGCTGATGCAGAGATGAGTAAAGATTTGGAGCAATGGAACGAAATGCTGAAAAATGATGCAATTAAACTATGCCGGGATAACAATTTTAACACTGGGTTTTTTGAGGGAAGTGATAATAATCTTGCGATTGATGCTTACGAGCTTAAGGTATGTTATGAATAACTGCATATCTAAAGCAACTTATCAGATACAGTTCTTTTCTTATTAGTTTTGCAGTAATCAAATTGCAGAATAATTGTCACCATATCTACATGCTTTAAATCTGACAGATCAGGCTTGAACATATCCTTGAGAGGATATCATTGATATCCGATGCTGCAAACACAGAGAAACCATCCCTAGTTACAAGTAACATGTTCATTGGTGGAGCTCTGGCTGCTAGATCTGTATACACCATACAGTATTTAGGAATAACACACATACTGTGCCTCTGTGCCAATGAAATTGGACAGTCTGACTCACAGTATCCAGACTTATTCGAGTACAAGAACTTTTGTGTGAGAATTCATCCCGCTTCTGGTATTTTATAATATATAGTATTTATTCATACCTTTGATAAATAAGTCTGATCTTCTGTTTAGTACTGTGTCTTACACCCCAACTTTCTATCTTGAATGTAAGCAGAAAATGGTTGGATGGGATATGAATGCTCATATATCAGACTCTTTGGACCTATGGCTGAGAACTTACTTTTAACTTAAATGACAGTTTTAGTTCCAAACCGGCACCTGTGCTCATCTATCGTTCGCTATTGATAATGCAGCTAAATAGTAAATACACAGTTAGTTGATTATAAGAGTGTTGGATTTAGGCATCTTACTTAGCCATTGTATTGTCTGAAAAAGCAGATTAGCGATGAAGAAGACTCCAACATCAGCAGTATCTTTGACGATGGCTGTGATTTCATTGAGCACGTGGAGCAGGCAGTTGGAAAAGTTTTGGTCCATTGCTTTGAAGGTAGAAGTAGGAGCGCAACAATGGTTCTAGCTTATCTGATTCTCAGGAAGTAAGTTAAATCACACAGACCCTATAAATAACTAAAATGATGCAAGTATGCAACTAAACCTCCAAACTTTGGTGGCTGTCAATCTTCTGTGTGACTTGTGACCACAAACAGAGTTTCCACATAACCCCTTAGTTTTTTTTACAAGCTTGAAGAAATTCATTAATGAATAAGAAAACGGGGGAAAAACATTGCAGGAAGTTGACATTGTTGCAAGCATGGAACAAGCTGAAAAAGGCGCACAGGAGAGCACAACCAAACGACGGGTTTGCCCGGATCCTGGTGGAGTTAGACAAGAAGGTCCATGGGAAGGCGTCGATGGAGTGGCAACAAAGGAAACCAACAATGAAGGTGTGTCCAATATGTGGAAAGAATGCTGGATTAAGCAGCAGTTCACTTAAACTTCACTTGCAGAAATCTCACAAGAGATTGTCATCAGGTAGCGTGGACAGCGCGATGACTTTGGAGATTGAAAAGGCGATGACGGCGCTCAAGGTCAGCCATGGCGGGAGCCTTAGCACTAGCCCCACTCCCAGAGACCCTTCTTTGTTAGATTAATTTACCAAAGCCTGCTTCTTTGTTTTCACTTCAGCCATTGATTGCTTCCGAGGTTTGAACTTAACCTCATCTGGGCTAATCAGCTTGGTTTTCTTTCAAGGTTTTTTACTTTACACGTGAACAGATTTTCATTGTACCATTAGCTTACTTAGGACAGTTGGGTTGATTTTTGGGTCCAACTGTCCAAGGATCGGTGGTGTCTTTAGCTGCAGAGACTATGAGACATCATGTTATTGCTGTAAGCATAAACTTTGATTTTTCTGAGAAATTGTAAGAATGAACAGCTGTTCAGTATTGAAAATGGTGATTTTGGTTCGTTGACGTAATAATGGGCCTGGGCCTCTCTGATTTTGAAAGTCGGCCCATTAACGTGGACTAGTTCGAGTACTAGTAAGAATATTTTACATTGTGGTACTCACCGCCAAGATAACATCTTCAAATTGGTACAACGTCAAAAATCTTTGCACTTTCGAGTGTTCTTTTATCACGTGGATTTTGATAGGAAAGTTGATTCTGCAAACTTCGATCCAATATGGACAAACATTAATATATGGATTGAAGGCATACAAGTTTTCATTTAAGTTTACAATCAAGTTTCCGTCCATAAAGATGGTGAGGCAATGTTCCACAAAAGACAGCCTATCCGGTTGCCTAGACGTCCTAGACTGGTACCTAAACGCCGTCTAGGCGGATTAAAAGGCTAGGCGGACAAGGACGGTATCTATACAAGACTTAGAAGTTAGAAGGGGTTTTTAGAACAGTGTTGTAGGACCGACTATTTCATCTATAAAGATGACTTTTTTACTTATCCTTCTACAACATAAGTAAAAAGAAACTATAAAAGTAAACTCATATTTAAGGTTGAAAATATAAATGATGTCCCACAAGGCAGTGACGGACGGAGGCGGGGGCCAATGGGGGCACGTGCCCCCACTTCCGTCCGGGTTGTAATTTATTATTTTTAAGTTAAATATATTTTTTATAAAATATATAATTAAACAAATATAAATTAGTTATATAAAAGTTAATAATCTGGTTGGTTTAATTTAAATTTTAGGATGTCTAGTGTTCAAGTCTAGTCTATGCATTCTATCTCTATCATGTTACTAATATAATTTTAAAAGGTACGCTATAAACTAAAGACTATTTTAACAAATTATAAAATTTATAAGATTTAACATAGAATATAATTATTATCGACCAACGACAATTTAACGTAGATCGACAAATATAAGTTGTGTCCCCACTCTCGCAAAGCTCTGCGTCCGTCACTACACAAGGCCACAAGTGTTAATATAATATAACAAGAGGTTCTTCCACAAGATGAATTCTCATAGTTTGTGTGTATAAAGATTTCTCATATTTAAGTATTTAAGGTTCTTCCATAAGATGAATTCTCATAGTTTGTGTGTATAAAGATTTCTCATATTTAAGTATTTACTTTTTGTGTACGTTATTGGTTACTTTGAATAGTAAACTTGACATGAGTTTGAGTGTATCATATCGATGAAATAAGAATCCTAATCTTTAATATCTACTTAGTCACAAGTGTACACATCATAATGTTATTGATCAATTTGTATGCAAGGTCTAGCGCAATGACTTGCACTCCATGTAATCTTCCAAAACCCTAGACAATGAAAGATCTACGACCTTAGTGATTTCAATTGGACTCGTGATCAATGTTTTATAGTCGTGCATGAGTACGTAATGATGTAATAATTAGTTTGAACTAATCTCGATCAAATCTTCTTTTTGGGTTCATTCAGAGTGGTGACTCACTCAGGGGCGGATCTAGAGGTGGGTTAGGGTTTGGCCCAGCCTACCCTAAAATTCTAATATATTAAAAGTAGGAGGAATAATAATCTAATATACAACTTAGTCCAGCGGTAAAATGCACTATTTATGTTGAATACTGATCGTGAGTTCGAATCTCAGTGTGTGGTACAGTGCCTATGTTTATTTTTACACCACTCCAACGCGCACTCCTCTTGTGTTTTTACAAAATTTTCCCACCCTTTTGGTTATTTGTAAAAATTTACCCATATTTAATTTTTTTTTATCTTTACCCTACAATCTAGCCTACCCAAATTTTTAGGGCTGGAGTCCACCAAAAAAAAAAAAAATTTTTAGGGCTGGGTCCGCCCCTGGACTCACTTCATATTGAGTAAGCATATTAAGGGGGTAAAGCACTCTCCTTTTTAGATTCAAACTCGAGACCTTTGGTTAAAAAGTATTGCGTCTTATACCAACTCGACTAAATTCTTGTGGGTTTCGATCAATCTCTTCAAAATGGTAATAACTTATGTATGTTGAATGACTTGCGTCGACTTATACCAACTCGACTAAATTCTCGTGGGTTTCGATCAATCTCTTTAAAATGGTAATAACTTATGTATGTTGAACGATTTGGGCGATCGCCGGGCGTTTAGGGGTGTCGTCGGGCGTCAGAGGCTGGGTGTCGGGGGCCTTCGTCGGGGTTGTTAGGGCGTTCGTTTGGGGTGGCTTTAGGGCGGCCGGTGGTGTGTGTTAGGGTTTCGTGGGTTTGGTTGTCGGTTTCAGTGGTGTTGCAGTTGTTCGTCGGGTTTGTTAGGGCTTCCGGCAGGGGTCTTCGCTGCTGTAGTTGCCGCCGTTGCTGCTGTGGTTGCCGTCGTCGCTGCTGTGGTCTGCCGTCGTCGCTGTTGTGGTCTGCCGTCCGCAGTGCTTTGTTGCTTGCTGCTGTCGTTCGTTTTGCTTTGCCGTCCGCAGTGTTCGTTTTGCAGTTTTGTTTTGCTTTGCCTGTGCTCTGTCCGCAGTGCTCTGTTCTTTTTGGCTTTTTCTGTTTGTTTGCCAGTTCTCTGTCCGTCCGCAGCGTTTTGTTGCCGGGAAGCTTCTTGTGCTGAGTTCTCTGCCAGTTCTTGTGCTGCTTGTTTGCTGGGTTGCAGTGCTGTTGTGGTGGGGTCGGTTTGTGCTGGTTTCTTTATGGCCAGTGTCAATTTCGACCGTATTTCTTGTCCGTTAAAAGGCTTTGATGGGTGCAATAGTGGAGCTGGGAGAGGGCTTTCTAAAAGTTATTTTATTGCCCACTTGAGGGCACGTCATTTTAAAACGGCAGAGTTGGCGGCTTCCCATAAAGCGCGGGTTGCAAGTAACTTGGACCTTTTTTCTGCATTGGACTCCGCACTTCATCAGGCTGGTATTTGGATCTGCGGTGAGTGTTTGTGCACTCATACATTTAGTAAGTCCTGTAAGCATGCTGATGGAGCTGTAGTTCCTGCACCTAGCTCTCATGGCGTCGCAATACACGGTATTCCCAAACCTTCTAGATCTGCTGTGGTGGATTCTGATGGCGTGGTTGGTGGGGTTGGCAGTGCTTCTGACAGTGCTACTGTTTGTTTTGACATCCACCTCCTTAATCGTGTTTTCTCAAGAAAGTTGCGAACTGTTAAGTGCATCCCTCCTAAGTTGAGGCTTGGTTTTGCAAGAGTTTTCCTGAGTGCTCTTGATAAGGTCCTCATGAGCCCGAGTGATGTGTCTGCTTGGGTGCAGCTTCTGATTTTGCCTAGCTGTATTCTGACGTCTTTTGTGCCTTCCAATAGGGCTCAGCGACGGTCGGGAGAACGTGAGCGGTGTCAGTTTGATAGTATTTCTCGTGCCCTTATTCATTGGAGGGATCCTTGTGAAAGACTTGATTTGGTGCGTGATCGGTTGTCGGAAGTAGTGTCTCTCCCTTCGGGTGTGTCGAAATCAAAAAGCCTTGGCGAAGCTAACCTTTTCCAATGTAAGCGCAAGATTGGGGACGGGCACTTCACCGCTGCTATTAAGGTCCTTACGTCCTCCGGAGTTGCCCCATCTAATCCTGACACTCTCCGTGAATTGGAGGATAAACACCCATACGCACCACCTCCTGCTTTGCCTTCCTCTTTGTTGGATGAGGATGCTCTCTCTGTTAATAAAGATGTGGTTTTTGCTAGGATCCTCAGCTTTCCTAAAGGGACTTCTTGTGGTCGTGATGGCCTTAGGGCTCAACATTTTGTTGATATTTTAGGAGGGGCTGCTTCTGCGGTGGCTGATGATTTGTTAAGGTCTATCACTGGGGTTGTTAACTTGTTCTTGCGGGGTCAGTGCCCTAGTCAGTTAGGTGAGTACATTGCTAGTGCTCCGTTGACTGCCTTGGTTAAGCCAGGTGGTGGCTTGCGCCCTATTGCTGTTGGCACTGTTTGGAGGAGGCTTGTCTCCAAGGTGGCTTCGTCGATGGTTGGCCCTGTTATGAACCATTATCTACAGGATTTTCAATTTGGAGTGGGTGTCCCTGGGGGTTGTGAAGCCATTCTGCACTCTGTGAACCGGCTTGTTGAGTCAAAGGGCAAGGATGTTGGGTTTTCTATGCTGTTAGTGGACTTTAAGAACGCTTTCAACCTCGTTGATAGGAGTGTCCTGCTCCAGGAAACTAGGTTGAGGTGTCCGTCTATTGCTCCTTGGGTCGAGTTTTGCTACTCTCAACCTGCTAGGCTCTACTACGAAGACTCTGTCCTTTGGTCTTGTTAGGGGGTTCAACAAGGTGATCCCTTAGGGCCTTTGCTCTTCGCCCTCGTTCTGCATCCTTTGATCCAGTTCATTAATCATGCATGTAATCTCACCCTCCAGGCTTGGTATCTTGATGATGGTACAATTGTTGGGGATACCCTTATGGTGGCCAAGGCGCTTGACATTATTAGATCTGATGGACCAGCTCGGGGTTTGTTCTTGAATGTTGATAAAACAGAGCTTTTCTGGCCTGTGGTAGATCCTAGAAGTTTGGTGGAGGGAGTTTTCCCATCAAACATCTCTCGCCCTTGTAGGGGTGTCAAACTTCTTGGTGGGTCGGTCAGTTTGGATGAGGGTTTCAGTCGGGACTTGGCCTTGACGAGGGTCTCTAAATCTATTGCTCTAATTGAGGCGGTTAACCGGCTAAATGACCCACAATGTGAGCTCCTTCTCCTCCGTAACTGTTCTGGGGTTGCTAAGTTATCCTATGCCTTGAGAACTTGTGTAAGGCCCGAGGCCCTAGAATGGCTATCCCATGCCAACCCGAGAGACTTCCCAAGAGGTCACCCATCCTGGTACTACTCTCGCCCTAGCACGCTTAACTTCATAGTTATTTTGACCACTTGAACCACGAAAAGGAAGAGCTCTTGTTGGCATGGGAAGCCCCTCAATCCCTTATAAATTCTCGGGGTGTTACAATCTCCCCCACTTAAGCACTTGACGACCTCGTCAAGGCCCATGGACCACCCTCTGGGTTGAGTGACCGCCCTTCGGCCAAGCCAACTCGTAACCCAGAGTCGGCT
Organism: Polygonum maritimum; assembly: GCA_963924305.1. NCBI lineage: Eukaryota > Viridiplantae > Streptophyta > Magnoliopsida > Caryophyllales > Polygonaceae > Polygonum > Polygonum maritimum. Next base: position 8,180,244 of record OZ002729.1, on the reverse strand, counting down.
CTGATACCATTTGTAACACCCCCTTTTTCTGTAGGGATATTACCGCCAGTGACCTCGGGTTAAAACTCTCAAAGTCACCCTAGGCTTTACAGTTATCACAGAAGACGACAAAACTTTAATGCGGAATTAAAATGATTAAATAACAAAGGTCTTAATCGTTGATTACATAGCAAGTTGAGAATAAAACTTGTATTGGATCTCACACCTCGAGTATCTCAATACAAAAACTAAGTTTAGAGACAGTCAAGTGCGGAATTAAAATAAAGGTCCTTGAAAAGAAGCTGAAGTCTTCAACGCCTCCTTTGTCTAGTCTTCGATTACGAGTCCCCTTCCTGATGTGCCGCGACGGAAATTCGGTGGACACCAGCCGACCATGCAAGGAAAAAGGGTGGTCGGTTAGTCTTGTGACAGACTAAACAAGAGGGTTTTTGAAGGTGGTTCGGTTAGTGGGAATGGGTAGTAACTGATGTCGGACTCCGAATGAAAACCGGGCGACGATCTAGCTACTACACACTTCCACAGGAAAACGAGAATGACTTTGAAAAGGTTAGGATATCACGAGAGGTGATATCCTCGTTAAAACTTCGATGCAAGATTGTTGGGAACGTATTATCACACAAAGACTTTATTTTAATTGTCTTCCTTGAAAACAAAGATGAAGTTGATTTAAATTGCGCAACGCGCTTATCTTGATTACTTCCTTAACCACACAGAGGATTACACTTGGACTTATTAAGGTGCGTTAATCGCGGATATAAGTGGCTTGACGCCTTAAAGGGATAAAATCCTTAAACGACCCCTCAGCGGTTGAGGAGGCCATGGTCATGACCTTACACCAGGGAGTACTCCCTCCGCACTGGTGAGATTAGCAATTAAATAAATCTACACACAACTACCAATCAACGTGACACTTACGTCCACACACACATCGAGACCTAGTTCGACTAGCGCATCCTACGAGGTACTAGGAATGACAGTCATTAAATCTAACAGTAAAATCCTAGGTTCATTTTAACACACAATTAGTTCCCAACAATCAAAAACTTCATGATTCTATTATAAATCATGCTTTTAAATCATATGCGTAAAGTTGAACCATTCCACTTGCCTTGAGTTTGGTCAAGACGAATTAAGCGACCGAAGGTATGACTCGCTGATGATTCTCCGTACCTTCGTTGAACAAAGCTGATATCGGAAAGAAACATTCCAAAATAAATTTTAGTAATTTATTTTGAGAAATGATTCATTAGAGTTCATATCCTTCATGAACCCTATTTCAATAATAACCCTTTAAGTATTTAAGAACTTTATGTTATTTTATTTTATTGATATTACTTCTAAGATATAAGTTATACTTTATCTTAAAATAGTGAGTATATATGATAGTTCACGATTTTATAAAATAACTTCTTAAAATCATTTCCATAAAAATCTTATATTAACTTATAGTTAAATATTAATTTAACCATTAATACATACACGTACAGATATATATATATATATATATATATTTTTATCAACATAGGTAATTTGATAAAAGCTTATATATAGTACTTAAGTCCATAATATTGAAACTTACCATAATACCCCATGTTGAAAATAAGTTTATAAAATAACCTATTATATCATAACTTACATTATATAACTCATGGAGTGGTTTAATAATAATTATATTCAAGATATGTAGATATATCCACCCATATAGTATATTGAAAATAACCACTACTTAGAATTTATGAAATTATAATTATACTTCATGATAATATAAGATTAAAATATTTCGTATTAGCGTCTCCTTATAAAAGCATAATAGTTGTTATAATACATGATCAAACCATAATAAAATTTATAAAATATCATCCTCTTATGATTAAAATATAGTAGTTAACATACTTATATAATATATACCCAAACTATGATACTATTAATAAAATGTCATTATCTATCTCATCCTTATACTAATATCATATTAATTAAAATAATATAGCCTAATGTATAGTTTCTTCCTAATACAAGAATAAAACTATATTGTATTACAATTCCATAGGTAGAGCCTAATTTATATACAAACTATATTGTTTTTCTTTCTTTTCAATTTCCACTATTATCTCCTTGTTCTTCACAATATACGTATACGTACAGGCCTTTCCTTCTTCCTTTTTTTTTTATTCTTTTTGTTTTGTTTTGTTTGCTTGCTGTGCAACGTACAGAACAGCATACGTACACGGGTTGCAACGAAAGGGAAAACAGGGCATCGACTCACCAGTTCATCGACACGATTGGCGGCGGTGCGGCGACGGTTCAGCGATACGAGCCCAGTTTCGGAAACTCCGGTGAGAGGCGGTTCCCATTCTGGTGGCGGCGTAACTTCTAATCGACGGACGGCGAAGCACGAGGCGGTCGAACACGGCGTCGCGGAAACAGGGGACTGCGGAATCTTCGGCTTCCTCCGGCGGTTTCGAACGAAATCGAGAGTGTTTTGAGATGGATTTTCGATTGGGAGTAGTGTGGCTTCTTCGTTGAGGCTCGTTCCGAATTTATAGTTGAGGATGCGGCCATGAATTCATTGGTCTTAACCCGAAGCCCTCGAGCCCAAACGACGCCATCCCACTCTTCAATTCGATCCTTAATTCGGAGACTATTAACTCCCTTAAATGGATCCAACGAAGCCTTATCTGATACACATCACTAAGGAACCAAGAGTCGCACTTATCTGCTTCTCATTAATTCGGATTTGATCGAATTACCCACAAAGAACCCTAACCCGAGCTGACCACTTCCAGCCCGATTTCGACCTTGAAGAGGAAAAGAAAACCCAAAATTGAATGAGGGATTTGATAGAGGATGGAAAGAGGATTCCATAGCATCTTTCCGTTTTGATTTCCATGGAGAAACGACGACGAATTTGTCGATCGAACACAACCCTATTTTACAATCGGGTGATACACGAACGAACTTCTTAATAAGCCTTGAGAAATTATTGTATTTAATATTTATAAACTAATACTTAGAAATTTAATAATAAGGTTTGTACACTTTGAGTTAGGATGATTAGTATAATTTTATACTATTATATTATAGTGTTGTAAGGGATTATTATTTCAT